>OU974073.1:10719747-11319747 GCA_918843875.1 Diadumene lineata
AGTTGATCAAATCCAAAGGATTAATGATTTCACGCAATAAGCATAGATGTCTGCTAACTGAATCAGTTTGTTGTCTACATCACCAAGAATGCTCTGCATGGGCTTGAAAAAAATCGCAATGAGAAATTACCAGAAAAGGATTGCTGATGGAGTCGTAATAGGAGCAAAGTATCATATTTGATGTATTCCTCTCGCGATACTAACAGGTCTCGCTGTTTACAGGCTAGGACAGGTTAAAAGCATTTAGAACGAGTAGTAACAGCGACAGAACAATTTTTAACAGTGTAGTACGCTTAAAATTCCCGCGCGTTTCTTTGCTAGCCTTATTTCTAACAGCTAGAGTTTTCATAAAACATTTGAAAGTTGACGATAGGGCTGACGGGTTGGAAAAAAAAACCCGGCAAAAAGACCGCGACTCATAAAAGATATCGTGTGAGGCAAATGTGGAAAAGTTAAATAAAATTTCAGGAAAAATGTATACAAGAACGTTATGCAATGCTTGGAGATTATGTGTAGACTTTGCAATTGAAATGGTTAATCCTTGAATAAAGTAGGCTAATTTGCCTTTGCAAACACTTGTATTATAGAATATATTGTAATGATAAAAGTATTTATATCAAAATATAGACTATGCGTCATGTAAATAATATTTAACAAATAAAAATAAAACAAACATCAAACTTTTGTTCCTTGGTGTTCCTATTTAATTTTTAGGCTTTGGGTTTCCTGTTCTTTTCCAACCAAATTTATAATAGCTAGCAGTTTGATCACGTTTTCCACTGCAATCTTTAGAAGATTGTTATCATTGTTTCTTCCAAAATGGAATAAACCATCACTACCAAATAAGGAAAATTTACCAAATATGGTCATGGATGCAAACGACACTTCATTTAAGGTAGTCGCACTGGCTATTTTGGGGTCTTTGTAAAGGCTTTTATCTCCTTTGGAAATAAGCATTTTTATTCCAAACTTTATGGAGCTTCCGAAATTTGATATTTATGTAATATGATATCTTTTATAATTGGATTATTAAATTTCCCGCGAATTCTATAGTTTCACATTTTTAACGTTTTACGTCGCAAATAATGAATAGTTCTTAAATCTAAATATGTAGTCTCGAACAGCATGATCAAATCGAGGTGATATTCAGCAAAATTGGACAAAATCGAAGAAAAATATCAAAAACGCCCAAAGAGCTTCTTTAAACAAATATGAAAGCAACTGTTCCCTACTTTATCCCTTAAAATAATCATTTTAAATCGCGCTCACTAGTTTGTGTGTGTTTTTTTTTAATGACACATTTTATATTTTACATACACGAGTCATTCATTGTGCATGCCTGCCTTTTATTTTCAAATAAAAAGTGGACTGTATTTATTAAGTTACTGGATCTAATCCTCATTTATGTCTAGATAAGATACCTTATAACATATGTTTGGTATACATAACATTTCGTTCTTAATTGGCTCAAATAACCCGTACTTTGAACTCTTCAAAGTCATTGCATGTGTGGCATGTCGATTGAGTATTAAAACATACCCAAAACTGAAAATCCAGTTAAACCTTGACGAATATAACTTACTAAATACCGGAATAATTACAACATTTTAATTTTCTCTTGACGGTTTGTGGTTCTTTATTTTCTTTTTGATAGATTTAAGTATGTTGACTTGCCAAAGTTGTTCTTGCTTAACGTTAATAACTCAACTTTGGCCATCGACATTTTTCACCTTGAGGGATCCAGGTTGTTTCTTTTAAATCCTATATACGGGAAGTTCAGATCTGTGACAAGGTGTGCTTGATTGATATGGCCAAATTTTACCATTTAAAAATTACGTTTGTCTCGTCTTGGGTCCCCCAGGATGTATATTAAATACCACTTTTCAAAACGATGTACCGAATAAAAATAATCTTTCATTAGAGTTCTGATGATGTACTTTCAAAACTAGATGCTGCAGAAGAACGTTTTTGGATGTCGTTTGTTGAACCAGATAAAAATCCAAGATTTACTGTGGAGTAATTATTATCTTGTTTACGTGACGAGGAATCATCAGCCTGAAATCAATAAACGAAACATTTAAGTTATACCCGCAGTCAAAGTCAGTCCTCCTATGCCTCAGAGAGAATATTGCTTTACACACCTACGATGACGTAATAGTATGACATAGGGTGTACGGCCTTCGGGGCGAGAAGTCACGATTGACTCCGTATTCTTGTTTCGTCTTCACTCTATTACTAGAGGTGTTACCTTAAGGTAACGCATCACAGTTTTTGTTCGTAACACACTTTTGTTTTTACCGCCTTAACTATAGTTTCAAATAGGTTTTATATAACATTTTTTAACGAAAATTAGTCCGCAAATGGACAGATTTTGCTTCTAATGTGCGGTTTTATTTTAGCTGCTTAGGAAATTTTATTCGGATCAACATGTACGAGCTGGATGCGGAGTAGCAAAGGTCCGGTACTACCTTAGGGGAGGGGAGGACTCTGGCTTGTAAGAACTGGGCAACCACTTTATGCTCTTCTCTCTGTGGTACGAACAGCATCGTTTGCACTTAAGCAGTGCATTATCGCAAATATAATGGGTCAAAATATGAACCCGATTAAAAAAAATAACATTGCCGTAAGAGAGTTTAAATTTAAACTACAAGATGGTAGCAAATTTCATTTTATCATCCGCGAAAATCCGTTTGTTTGTCATTTGGTCTTGTATATTGATAGTCTCCCCCGCATCCGTTTTCTAGCATATTGATGATATTCATTGGTATTATTATTATTATTATTATTATTATTATTATTATTATTATTATTATTATTATTATTATTATTATTGGCATAATACTCACGTTCTCGTCAGTAGGTTCTATTTCTCCTGGTAAATCCCTGCACATATATAAATTACAATGATTACAGTGAGGATACTCGAACCGTGAACACTTTGTGCATTTTGGAAACTTTTTTTAAAATAGTAGAAAGCTCAGAAAACAAAAAGCTAAATAAAGACAAGTGTTCATGGTTCGAGTGTCCTCACTGTAAAAATCATTTTAAAATATCCACTTTCGACTATTGCAGTAAATAATAATAGAATAAAGACAAAAATAATACTATAGAGGATATTACATGGGCGTGCGGAGATTCGAAATTTATCTTCAAGTATTGAAAAAATATCTCACGAGTAAGCGCAGCGTATTTTCAACAGAAGATAAATTTCGTACCGCCAATCGCCCGTGTAATATTCTGTTTATCATATAATTATCCATAAAATCAACTTCATAAGATTTTGAAGCACACTCAATGCGCAGCTATATAGTAACGATCTTTTCACATGTGAAGTGAAAGTATCATTTTTTCCAAAAGAAGAAATACTGAAATTTTATGGATATTTACATAATAATTCATTTAATTTGTTATAACACTGCTTTGACCTATGAAAAACGAAAGAAAATAGAAAAAACGAATAATCAAAAGCAAAACGATAACTACACAAAAAGCCATCAATAAATAAACAAATTTATAAATTCCAAGTTTTTCTTCAAGCAAGAAAAGGAAAGAAACTAAAACCTTTTAGCATTACAAACCAAAATTTAAAAACAATATATAAATACATAGGATTATACATTTTACCTTTCATTTTGGGTGTTATTTCGCCGGATTACCATGACAATAACAACACAGCAGCAGACAAAAACCAACACAATAATTGGAAGAATAACCTTTAGTGTGGTTTTGTTAATGTTGACGTTTTTCTTGTTTTTAGAAGCAGTTACTAAACGAAAAAATAGATTACACGCCATTGAGGCTAATGCTGTGTAAAAGAGAATTCCTAACCCTATTATCATGGAGCATCACCAACGCTATCATCATCATCATCATCATCATCATCATCATCATCATCATCATCATCACCACCGCTATAACCATTATCATCATCATCATCATCATCATCATCATCATCATCATCATCATCATCATCATCATCATCACTATCACTAACAGCATTATCTCTAATAACCATCACAATTCACATCATCACGGCCACCACCATCATTGCCGCCAGCGCCATCACCACTGCAAAAATCATCATTACTACCATCATAATCATCATTATTACCGCCATTATCAGCATAATTGGCACTATGTACCAACATCATCATCATTATGATAATTACCACAAAAACAAACACCGTAACCAATCTCATCACCATTACCATCATCGTCACCATCACAAACTTCACCATCATTTATACCTATTTAAAAAAATACACTGTCAAGGACTGCATGTGCATGGCTAGTGCTAGGAAAGACAAAGCCAATATTTGATTTATTGACAAATGTTGTGTTTTAAAAGTTGGCTATACAAGTTGAATAATGCTGTTGGAGTGTTGTACTATCATCTTACATGAAGTTAGCGATAAATCAGGAAAGTACAGAAGATATGCCGAATTACACACGCACCCAACCACTTTCAAGGCGATAGCAAGGTGGCTTGCGCCTCGTCCGAGGCACTAGCCACAAAAACAATGTCTGGGAAAATAAGGGAATACCGGATTCCGGATGTAGATTTCACGACCGAAAGGTACTGTGTCATCAAGTAGCTTCTTTTCTCCTGCTTCAAAGAAGCAGGGCACAACGGCGGATCAAGGAATGTCGAAAGGGGGTGACTGAGATCGTAAAAGTTGAATGTAAGAACTATGTTGAAACCAAATTTGATCAAAAAAGAAGATTTTACTGTCATCACCCCCAACTCCGCCCCTGAGAGGGATAAATTGTTCCAAATACAACAATATTTTCATTAGTCTTTAGAGAAAACGACGAATCATCTTGCTCTTTGTGCACAATCAAAAAATCCATCCGCGTACCAATTGGAGACATTCGGCAACATGATAGTAAAACTTCTTACCATATATTTTAGCACTTAATGCTGGTAAAGTAACAGTTGGGGAGGACTTTCCACAACCACCTCCAGTGCAAGCCTTTATCGAAACACTGTAATTAGCATTGGGCAGACCTGGAATTTCCACATGTAGACTTTCTGGTAATATACACTTTCTAAACGCACTTCTTTCGGTATCTTTGTTTTGGAATGATATTAGGTAGCATTTTAAGTTTCCACGAAGGTTTGCTATGTCGTACTAGAGTGAGAAAACAAAGTGAACATAAATTTCCACTAGCCTCCGTTGCAGCCGCATTGAGCCTTTCTTTCGGCGAACCACATAAGACGGCTGCAAGTGAGGCTACGTTTCCACTGCGCTACGCTACGATTGATTTCTGAAGCTAGCTCATGCAGGGGTCGAAAAGGTTATTATAATAATATATAATAATAATAAAAGATTTGTATAGCGCTTATACAAGTCAGCTCTAAGCGCTGTAAAATAATAATAATAAAAAATGCTATAATATAAAATAATCAATTACAAGTAAAAAACTAACTTAAAAAGATGAGTTTTTTAGTAAGTTCATGTTTTAATGAAGTTAGACAGCTATATATATAGCTATAAGATAGCTATATATATGGTTAAAAATTTGATGGAAAAAACGAATGAAAGTTGTGGTTAATTAATAATTAATTTCAACTTAACTGCTTACTGAAAAATAGCCAAAAATAAACTGACAGCAGCCAGACAATCGACTCTAATTCTAAGGGTTGGAAATGGTATAGGGTGAAGAAATAAAGCTTACAATTTGCAAGACACAATTTTAACGTTATTTTCTAGTGTTACGGAAATTACCTTCCAGATCAACACAGCAGTTAAATTTGCAGACGACATTTTAGGCGACAGCCAATGAAGTCCAGAAATCCTTGGAGCCGTCAATGGCACTGAACAAAAGTTAAAATAGCGTTCAGGTCAATTTGTGCAGATAACGGGTGAAAAGTCTGGACTTGGGGATTTAGAATTAAAAAAAAAAGGATTTTTTAAATAAGCATTGCTTTAATGCAAAAATATTAACACAAACATATCAAAACGAAGAACAATATAAATAAAGAAAGGAAGAAACAAACAAATAAATGTACAAAACAAAACAAATAAATTGAAAAATAAGTTGAATGAATAATAATTTTTGGAATGAATAAATAAATAAATAGACAGACACGTAATCTAACAAAAAAACATCAAACAAACCCCGCCCCCCCCCCCCCCCTCCAAAAAAAAGCACGAAAACTACATGATCAGAGTAACTTGCCATACCATCTTCAAGTGTTTTCGTTGTAATGTTTGCAGCTTTTAGAGTGATGTTCTTCCTAAAATCTAGCATACACGACACCCTTATCGTGTAGATTGTGTTAGGTTCTAAAAACCTCAATGTCCAGTTGTATACTGTAAATCGAGGACTACCAATGACCGCCTATAAAACAAAATCAAATACTCACTTTGTGTTGTATACTATGTAAAAACGAAGATGATAAAACAACAACACACACATTAACAACGCGCGTTTAAAAAAAGATTTAATTAGCATATAAGAAAACAAGAGGAGGGGGTTGTACACACACACTTTCAAATTCCCAAATACTTTCCTTTGGGGTACTCTCCATGCCTTTGCATAGAGTTTAGAAATATCGCTCTGACGTACGAGCCTGAATGTACTTTTAGTAGATAGGTCTAAAGTCAGAGAATGGACAACGTAGAGTTAAATACAAGTTTAAGTTAAAACTCGATTGCACGAAGTTACAATGTCATCTTTGAATAGCGATTGAAATTTTTACCAAGTAGTCAACTTTTAAAGAAGAGGAAACAAACAATTTTGAAAACGTTAAATTATCTTGAGAAGTACACTACACTGCACTGCACTGCACTTATTTAAATTAATTGTAAAGTGAAATGGCAACACACGTATACCTTTTTTCCTCCGCAATCTGGGGAACACCATACATGGTAATACCATGCGTAGCGAGTAGTATTTATTATGGGCAATGGTGTACTCCACGCAACCATAAGAGATGTTTTATTCCTCTGCAAGACTCTAAGGTTTTCAACCAAACCACATTGCGCTTGTAAAGAAAAAATCTTAAAATTATGGTCTAATTTGGAAAGGTAGCAAAATATCATTGGAAGCCGCACTATCATCACCTGTACAACATCATGCTTACTACAATGAGGACACTCTGACCGAGAACTCTTTGTTCTTTCTTGTTACTCTTTTAACAGACATCTTTTGAATCAATCGATAAAAATGCATTAGTTGAATTATTAGATGTATTTCACTTTACTCCAATATTTTTAAAGGCTTTGAAGCAGTCAAAAGCCTAGGAAATAAAAACTTAAACGAAATCAAGCGTTTTTGATTCAAGTATCCTCACTGTAAATCATCATCATCATCACCGAAACATGTAGTTAATTAACCACAAGAACTATGACGTCACATGTAAACAAATCTATTGTTTTAATGCTAAGAATCATGGACAAAAGAGGGGATTTAACATCTTAAAATCAATGAAAAATAGGGTAAAATATTGAAACAAATTATAAGTATAAGTACAATGCCAAATGTATTAAAGGAAAAATATTTCGCCAGAACTGGATGCATTTTTATTCATGTAAACAAGCCATGACGTCATAGTGCTTGAGGGCAATTATCACTAATACTAAACTGCAAGTTTAGTTTCACGATCATCACCTTTATCAGCACAAAAACTGTTATCATCTTCACAATCACCATCTTCAAAGAATTTCCACAATCATCCAAGTCAGTACTACAATCCATAGCCACTTTTACAGTCACTGGCACACCATCACCATCATCATCATCATCACTTAATCCACTGCAATTTACCAACACTATCAATAATCCTTATTCTCATCATTATCATCATCATCATCACCATTATAATTACCATAATCAAAAACGAGCCACGATGATGAAAAGATGCACTCTGTATTCCCAAATGCATTTTGTAAAACCACATTTGCACAAAGAGTCTCTAAATTGTCCCCTGAAGAAAACATCCGCAGAAACTTGCTGACATCTGATTTAAAAGTGGTTCCATACTTATTTGGAACAGATAGTGTCTGTTGTTCCACTAATTTAAATTCAGGGCTGGATGTGTTGAAACAAAAGAAACTGTCAGAAAGTTTTCCAAATAGAAGTTTCACGTTCATAGGGTATGATGCCCTTGAAGAAGGCACAGTATATTCTATTTGCATGTTTGTAGGTGGAGACCCAATGATGTAATTTAAGGTAGGACAAGGGGGAACTGGAGGAGGATCTGAAAAAAAAAAACATGACAACAATGAGTTTTCTGAGGTTTGTGAACAAAACATGAAAGTTAAGAAGTGTTGGCACCTGCCAGAGGTCTATCATGGTCCTTAAGGGGTGAGATGAATAACGGGGGCGGCTTCAGGAAGAGGGACTGGGGTGACTTGCCCCCCCCCCCAAAAAAATGTAATGATTTTTTTACTTCTTTTATAATTTAAAAAAGAACTTTAATTTTTTCATTTCAATTACTAAAATAAAATAATTGAAATCAACCGAATATATTTTGAGTGTTTTATTCTCATAAATGAACTGCAATGAATGACGTACTAGAAAATGCTAATACGAATCCAAAAAGGGATATATTAACGAAAATAGTTGGAAAATTCCCAATGGCCCCACTCCTTAAAAAATCCTAAATCCACCACTGAACAAATAATCAGATAGATATTATGCGATGTAAATAATGATTGTAGTAGTCAAAGGCTTGGCCATGGATGAGACACAGAGTCGAATAATATAAAATGTGGGTATGCTGAAGAGAAAAGATTATTGTTTTTATTCTTATATCATTTTATTTACACGAATCAATATCAACACTCCCCCTCCCCCCCCCCCCCAAAAAAAAAGGTTTGGGGTGTAGCTAGCTCACCCAAATCATGTCTATTAAATGATCCATTGTATATAAAATGAAATAGCAATCTAATTAAGATACTTACATCCAACTTCTATTTGCACAGTCTTGTTGAAATATCTTGTGTGGCTTTTAGCATTTACAGTGCTACACATGTAACTACCTCTATGTTCAAGGCCTAACTTTCGGATAGTAAGAAGGTTAGATATACTATTGCCTTTGCTTGTCACATGTGTTTTCACTGCTTGCATCTTATAATTAAATGTCCAAACAATGGTGAAGTTCTTGGTTGATTGCAAAGTGCAATTTAGCTTTAGTGATGCTCCTACAGCTCTGAACTGAATGGAACCTCCTGGCTTGATCTGTAATACTGTTAAAATGAATGAATGAATGAATATACAAATGAATACCTTGATAAATAAATAAATTGCAAGAATAAACAAATAAACAAGCAACCAAATATATAAATAAATGAACAAAAAACAAACAAATAAATTAACAAAAAAATTACTGACAAAAAAAATAAATAAATAAACAAACAGACAAATAATAATAAATAGGAAAATATAATTAAATATAGAAATAAATTAATAAACAAACAAACAAATAAACATTGTTTTCTAAAATGGAGGGGTTGGTTGATTAAGTCCAAGGCATCCATCTGCCATTGGCTCGCTTGCAGGAATAAATCGTGAGTAAAAAGAAGAATGAATGACTGAATGAATATATATATATAAGTAATGTATACATGTCTGATAAATGAGAAGATTAATATATGAATCGAGTGATATTAAAAACAGAGCAAACAAAAACAATATAAACAATATAAAATATAACAATATAAAATCTAAAGTCGAACTCAATTGATTCAAATAATTAATTAATCAATGAAACGAACATACAGCAAATCACCTCGTATTATTAAAAGATATATACAGGCCCAGCACCGCTCTGCACTAGCACGAGGAATAACAAAACAGCCATCTCAAATTTCGTGCTTCTTAGAACTTGCAAACAAATTTCCGCATGATTTTTGCAACAAAGCGTAAATTAGACAGTTCTAGCATCATCGTAGTTTGCATTAAAATACGAAGATTACTTTGGTGTGGATTTTATTGAGGATGATGCAAAAAGAGTACTGTAAAATCGTGTTTTTTTTTCTAAAACCGGAAATACTTTCTTTGCCAAGACTTGCACGTTTTTCTCAGCAGAAAACTACTTGGCAGTGCTAAATTAAACAAAACAATAAACTTTAGAAGGCTATTTGGTGATTTTGTCAAATGAAGTTGCAATTTCTATTAACATTGTCGTGTTTATCAAAATGAAATCAAGCACGCTGGCAACGCAAATCTAAATGATTTCAAAAAAACTTAAATACAGCTAAACATGAGAATTACAATAAAATGAACAGCTCACTTACCTGTTTTAGACTGTGCAAAAATGTGCACAAAAATCACAGCAACAAACGAGTAAGCCACCAAAAACGCCATGATGCAGTTGATTAAAGACTTTACCGGCTCAAATTTCAACAATGAATAAGTGAACAATTAAGAAGTTTACAAATGTCATGTTTTATTTTTAGAAAGACAACTCACGACACACACTGTTGTGTGATCTTTTGCAGGGGATTTTTGTCTACTTTTATTGACTCCCTTTTAAAATTAACTATTGACAAAAACTAATAGGCTCTGTCTGTCCCGAAGCTGCATGCTTGCTCTGACTATTCATCGTATGTTTAACTAGTAGATTCATCGACATAAAGATGTTGAAAAAAAGCAGCACCAACAAGTGTGAACAATGCATTAATGTCATGAGCTCTCAACGAAAAGTTTTCGTTTATGTGGCGTTGTCACGATTTCAAGGCAAATTTTTGAAATCGAAAGTGCAACGTCAACGAATACTTTCTAGAGATAAATTAGGTATCGCATAATTGACAAGGTATTGAAATATTTTTGTTTTTTTCCTTTTTAAAAGTGAAAGGTCATTTGACAGTTTTTGTAGGAAATCGCTACTCTGAAATGCTTGTAATAGTTTATTGTTCTTGTCTTTTATCTGCCTTGCTTCCTTTTATTTCCTTTTACTTTCCGTTTCTTTTGTAGTCGTCCATTTTTCTCGTTAAATATTTGTCCCATTTTAATCTAATCATAGACTGCTGAGTAGTACGACAACTCTGAATGGAACATCGACGAAAATTCAGCTCGATGGAAGTAGATGTTACTACTAATATTAGGACTTTTCAACTTCACGAAAATGGCCGACAGCGTTACCGGGTGCACAAAGCATAATGGTCTAAACTGGCCCTTTAAAAAATATCATGTAAGAAATCCTTTGTTTCGAACATCGACAAAAAAATATGACTGAAAATTCAATGACTCAATGACATTTTTCATTCATAGATTTATTGATATACATGTACTGTTTAAATCGTACAATTCTATCAAATTCTATCAATCAACTGCTACATTGGATTGCTTTCATTCATAACGTTGACCTTCCATTTATTCTCACGATTACCTTAATTTTAGGGGAAAGAACAATTTTATGTTTCAGGTTTGACAACATGATCTTCTGCATTAAAAAAATCAAAATTATTTTTTAAACTATTATTTTTAAATGATTATTTTAAATTATAATTTTTTTTCCATTTTACCGCCGATTTAGAATTTCCCGTCCTTGTCACCACCCACAATTGAACAATTCATAACATGGTCTTTGTTGCAGCTGCATTAAGTTGGTTATTGATGACTTTTACTACATTCCTCATGCCAGTCCTCCACAGAATACGGACTTGATAGCTTACGGAACCTAGTGTGAATTCAAGAAGTTCATTCAGAAATTGATAACGTATTGGTCAACTCCAAGCTTTCCCATAACCCTCCAGAGGACGTACATCCTCGGAAATCCAGGCGGTATACTCTGTCGCTCGAAGCTCGCTCCCAGAAAAAATACCCAGGAGTATTTTCACTTGGAGCGAGTTTCGAGAGACAGATGATACCGTCTGGGTTTCTGAGGATGGAGGACGTAAAAATATAATAATAATCATAACCAAAGTGAATCAATAACGTGTTTGTTTGGGACTGTAAAGCGCATCGTGACACAACATAAGCGAAACTATAGTTTTATAATTATCGTGCTTCTGAGCCACTCTTTTTCAGGACGTTTCGTATGAACCCAAAACCCCGAGGACTTCGGGGATAAACGACCGGGGATGCTCGTCGGAATTTTTCCCAAACATACCCCTAAAAGATACCGGCGCTTTTCAAAAAAGCGCGGCTTCACAAATTTGATGTGCTAGTGTCTTTTTCCTTCCTTAAAAACAAATAAGGATTTGGCCAATCTCATATTATCCCCCCTCACCCCCCCTCCTTGGGCCCAAAACGTTTCAAGGAAGTCATTAGCCTCTAACACAGGCATTTTTAGGCTCAACACAAAAGAAATTTTGTGATGAACAACTATTCCTGTGTTAGAGGTTAGGAAGTCAGTGACGGATTAAGGATTGTTCATAAAGGGGCCCCGATTTTCCACTTCTATCGATATATCCAACAATTCCAAATATTCCTGTGTTAGAGGCTAGGAAGTCAGTGATGGATTAAACATTTTTCAAAAAGGGGCCCCGATTTCCCACTTCTATCGACATATCCAAAAATTCGAAAACGGTGATTGAGAAATTAAAAAAAAAAAACGCGTGCAGTGCAGAGGACCCCTTCACAGTCACTACCTCTCGATCCGCCACCGGAAGAGGGAACACAAGGGTACTTACTTTTCAAAGGGGAAAATAACCTTGTTAACAGCAGGCAATACTTGCTCCTGGAATGCAAGAAGATGAAGAATACAAATGGTCACAACAGAGTGAATGTATTTCATCCCGTGGCTAATTAAAACCAAGGACTCCATGGAACCCCCTCAAGCTTCTTAAGGCCGGCACACACTAAGCGACAAGTCGCAGCGACTTGTCCCCGCGATATGTCGCAGCGACAATTTCCTCCCGTGTGTACTAACATTTTTTGGCGAAAATTGTTGTCGCCGCGACAGAGTTTTGTTGCTGCGACTTACCAAATGAAATCCAACCGGTTGGAATTGCTGAACCAGTGCACACTGAGGCGACATGTCGCTGGGACAAGTCGCTGCGACTTGTCGCCTAGTGTGTGCCGGCCTTTAAGGGTTACAAGTATCATGATTCGCCTGTGCCATCTTAATAGGGGTGGCGATTAGCCATGGTCCCTACGCGATTATCCAGGACAGCGAGACGTAGGTTTTAATAATCGAGACTCAGTGACATTTTCAAAATTCGAGAGCGAGACCTTTTTCTTTAACGTTTTACGAGATTGAGACCTGGCATTTGTTACCGGGACTTAGCGCTTTTGAAGGTACCATTGATTGCCACCTGCTTATAGGTTTATCGTATGTGAGTTATATTTATCCTGACAATTAATGACACAAAATGTCTAAAATAGATACTAATTGATGTAAACAGGTTTTACCTTTCCTTGAAGTAAGACTTTCACAAAATATTCTTCATTCTGTTACATACAACAAATATAAAAAAAGGTTTTTAGGGACTGCGCAAAAATTCAACCACGTTTATTTCATTGGTGATTTTCAAGGAAATACAAATGTCAACACTAAAAGTGTGCAACATAAATACCACTGAATAGTACTATTTTGTGATAATCCTCCTGTGTTCTGTTGTTTTAATAAAGGTATTTACTTGTAAATAGTGAGAATTATTGCACACATTAAGTTTTCGGGTAAACGACAGGCTGCTATGCTTCTTATTTACCTAGCTAGTGCAAAAAAAGAAGTAACTACCAGTTCCGCTCACTTAGACTAATTCAAGTGCAAATACCTTGTTTTTGTATAATTCAAAAGTTAAATCTGCCGCAAAATCTGGCCATTTCTTTACATCTATGCCAAGAGAGACCATTAAGCAGACCAATGTAGTATCATGAACAGAGTAAAGACAAAGCTTGTGTTGTGAGGGGCTAAAACATAGACAAAATAAATCAAAGTCAACTTGATTCATAAGCTGTAAAAATCGAAGATGTTTTCTAAATCAGAAATAGAATATTTACCTTTTTTTATCTATTTTATCTTTCATACGATTAACAAAATTTTCTAATGTTTTACCAACTCCAAGACGAAGAACCTCGTGCCTGAAAACAAACAGACGGCATTAAAAAAATAAGAAAATAAAAAATAAAAAACAGTTGGGGAGGGAAGGGAGAAGGCATGAGAAGGGAAATGAAAGAAATTGCAAAGGAAGATTTATGGATAGAAGGGATACGTAGTGAAAGGAAAGGCAAGAAAAGGAAAATAAAAACGTAACAGGAAAAGAAAAAGAATAGGAAAAGAAAAAGAATAGGAAAAGGAAAAGACAAGGAAAAGAAAAACGAAAAGGAAATAAAAAAAGGAAAAGGAAATGGAAAAGAAAAAGGGAAAGACGTAACTCCTTTGTCATCTTAGTGACCCAAATAAAGCATTAATTATTAATAACAACTATTTATTTAGTGACCACAAATCCGGTCTTCATAATCCCAACACACCTTCCATGTGGAAATCCACACTGGGCTGACATTAATTCTTGTAATGCATGTTCTTCTATCATATCTTGATATTTTAAGAATACTGGTGAAATTGGAAGATTATGTGCCTTAAGTGAAGAAAAAAAGAAGTCATGGTATAATAAAATTATTAAAAAAAGTTTCATGTGGGTATGTTCACTTGCGCATTACAACAGAGAAACTGAATATTAATAAATTCAAACATTACATTGTTAAGAATCCCAACTGGTTAGGAGACAAACCAGTTGGCTATATACAAAGCATGGCCGAGAAATTATATGTTGACCAAATCCAGACAAATACAATTTCTGTGGACAGAGCGGGAATCAGACCTAGGACCATCGGATTGCGAGACCAATGCCCTGACCACTCGGCCATGCTGCTTCCTATAAAACAATGAATGTACAGATTTGAATTAAGATTATAGAAAAAAGATGAAAGTACATAGTACATAGTATTATTATAATACACTTTAAGGCGAGCAATCATAGGTTGGGTTTCAAAATATTGAGACTAGACTGGAAATGGAAGTATTATGGTATCCTTGAAAAACTCATTAACAATTCATAAGCATCTAGTTCAATCCGATGCCCCAAATTCTGTGCATGATCAGAAGTGCGACCAGTCAGTTTCATAAATTATTATTTTTTACTTATTTTCACGATTTTATTTGAAATATTTTGGGTTTAAAAGTGAGTGTTGGAGTTTTAAACCTGATAAAATAGTCATGTTTGTTTATTAAACATATTTAACATAGATAAGTTCTTATGTGCGTTACAACTGGCTCTTCATCATGAGCCATTTCACAATGGAACACACTTATTATCAAACAAAAAGTTTCAATCTTATACGCACTCAGATTAGATGATATAAAAGTGTGCACGCTTTCAACACGTTTTTTTCCCCTGTGTATGCCCGCTAGAATAAAAGCAACTCATTTCGCTTTTTTGTGCTTAGTAGCCTCCTGTGTTCCCTGCTAGCAGTTTCTTTCGCTTGTGATTCTGACAAGAAAATAACAAGCAAGAGAGACTCTGCTAGCAGAGAACCTCCTGTGTGCAACAATAGTTACTTATGATCCATTCCTTAATTGTACCTCTTGTGCAGCAAGAAAGTCTCTCAAATAAACAAAGGCAAATCTCTTGTCCTCAATCTTTAGTTCCTCCATTAAATGTTGTCTATTCTCGAAGTAATTACTATGAATCTGTAGCATTTTGGCTGATAAGCCTGTCTTAACCCATCTTTTTAGTTCGGGGCAAGACTTCAGATTAGGATAGATATTCTCCTCTTCTTCTGATAATGTTACCATAGTTACAGTCCCTTTAAAACAATATCAGATATCCATATAACACTATGTATGAAACAAATGATAGTGACCCAATGAAGATGATAATTTGTGGTGATGTTCACGGGTTTGTATATGTGGGGTGGGGTGGGTTGGGGTGGTTTGGGTATTGATAATAACAGGTTGAGTTTATTATTGATAAAAAACATTAGGTGGTCAGTTGAGATGAGATGGGAATAGGGGCAGTGACAATATGTGATGGTGTAACTTGATAAATGATAATAAACAAGGAAGAAGTAGAGAACAGTGTTTACTTTGCTTATAAATGAATAGAAGAACCAGAGAGCTGTTGTCTAGTCAAGAATGTTTTCCTGAACCCAAAGCACTTAAAATGGCCGACATAGAGAATGGGGAACAACCAATGATTGAAAAAGGATAAAAAATGTTAAAAAAATGGGTAGTTGTGATTATGTGAGAGGAGGCAATAATGATTGTCAATGGTAGATATGGTCATGAAGATGATATTTGTGGTGCTGCTGTTGATTATGATGCTGATTATGTTGAGGATGACAATGACATCTTGAGGAAAAAAATTATCAAGTTTGAATAACAAGAATAATAAACACAGGAAAAAAAATGTCTGATTCCCACAATATGGGTTTATTTTGGATTTTATTTGGAAAAGTGATACAAAACCCAACATTGGGTTTAAATTTACCCATGTTCCCCTACACTGAATGGAAACAGTTCCCATGCATTTCCTATCTTTTGAGACTTGGGAATACAATATTTTTTCCGGTGTAAAGTACAGCAGTAATGTAAGAACCATCCAATTTACAGACAAATAAAAGTTATAATAACAATGTCAAACACATGTTGCTTTTAGGAAATTACCATTGATATTTTCTTGTCCGTACAGTCCAGCTAGCACACATCTTGCAGAATCAACTGTCCTTTGGATGTTACTGGTTCTCACACTAATAAGGAAACATTTAAGATTCATGCAGAATTTAAAAAAAAGTACAACTTCACAAGACTATATATAGCTACTTCAAATGGCATTGTCATTAGCAAAAGGCAATAGGTTATTCTAAGACCACTAGGAATGATGGGTTAATAATAAATAAACAAAAATTCAAAAACTATTTTGGTTAATCATTTAACTCCATCATATCTATTCAGTTTACTTCCTCTGAAACAATGTCAAAGGTCGAGATACAATTTAAGGTCTAACGATAACTTCTCGTTAATTCAAACGAGAACAGCGCGTTTCAAAAAGTCGTTTTTGCCATCTGTTATTCTATCATGGAACGAACTAGATGAAGAAGCTCGTAACTTGGACTCGTTAAAATCATTCAAATCTAAAATTAGGTCTTATTACTGTAAAGAATATAGCCAACTTTTAAATACATCTCTGAATAGACAGGCCTCCATACTGCACACACATCTGCGTCTTAACCAGTCTGGCTTAAATTCATATCTGTATAAGATCACCTGCAAACCATCTCCGCTTTGTGAATGCAATGATGGTTCTGTCGAATCTGTCTGACATTACTTATTACACTGTCCTCGATATGCCGCTCATCGAATAGCCCTATTGTCACTTTCCGCACAGCTTTTTCATAACAATATTTCTGATAAAGAAAAGGTTCAATATTTTTTAAACGGTGCTGTATTTTTGTCAACTGAAAATAATACAAAATTGTTTTTAGAAGTCCAAAAGTTTATCATCCACTCAAAAAGGTTTTCAAAATGAAAACGCAAACTTGGTCAGCGTCCACAGAATTCCGTGATGCTTACACTTACTATACTTCGTGGGGGCTTAGCATTGGTTGTAAGAAGTGCACATCTGTCATATATCTCTGATGGATTCTTTTACCCAGTTCATACATTTGCTGTTGGCCAACTTTTGTAAGAACACCAGCTACAGTATCACCCTGGAACAATTCAGGCATGGGAATGTGAGTTTATAACACAGGAAACAATTTCTGATTCCCACAATGTGTTCATTTTGGACTATTCAATTTTTTTTCTGGCTATGTGAGGGATATTATTTATTGAAGCAAAATCATGAGTGATGAATAACTAACTAAAGCGATAACACATTATTTATGGCACTATAGCTGGGACAAAATTCAACTCATAACAATATTACTAGACTTTTGTAGATTAATACCCTGTTCAAAGTGAGCCATGACTCTCTTTTTGAATTATACATGATTCATGAATTTGAGTTTAAATTTGTGAAAAATTAAGCTGTTGCATGCAGTGTCAAATAAATGAATTTGGATTTCACTTATACAATTTTGGATTGTTTTATTTGCACTTTTGCCACTTTATTATAATTATACACAGGGTTTTCAATATCTTTTTGAATAAGAGAGTGAGTAAATGAAATAGGTGTCGGTGTCCCAAAATTTACAATCATATTTTTTTTACAAAGGACACAAAGTAGCCGACGGTAAGAGGTAAAATAGCCGGCCCTATACCGCCGGTAGCCACCTGTTATTGAAAACCCTGTATATATGTATGTCATGTATGTTCACAGTTCATGAATTTGTCTAAATATTGCATGTGGGGTATAAAGATCTTATATTTTGATAATTGAATGGTGTTGCTGACCCTACCTTGAAATGACAAGGGTATGTCTAATGTTGGGGATAACACCTGACATGTATTGCTGGGGAGGGTAAGGTGATGTTTGTTTTTAATATGTAGGAAAGTGGCTACTACATGTAATTTTCACCAATGACAGTGCTGTTTTGCTTTATGACACCTTAGTAGTCTAGCAGCAGTTTTTTTTAAAGAGAGGGACTTTGGGGAGTCCCGAACACTGCAACATCACAAAACATTTCAACAAAACACCATCACTGCTTTTTTTCATGAGTCACGTAAAAAAACCCACATATTTTGGTTGGATTAAAATCGCAAACCCCAAAAAAGTTTTTATTTCACCATACACCGCATGTAAATTAACTTAAATATCACACATTGCAAGGTTTTGCATCACTGCAATAGGGCAATTTTTCAGCCTTGTTTACCGTAACACCGCACTTAAAAAAGGACAACACCACAAACCCCAATATCCCTCTCTTTAAATATAATATTTCTTCCAATGTGAGTGAGAATATTAGTAGTAACATAGCCACTTTGTAATACTTTGTTCTACTTAGACACAGGAAACCTGAATCATTAATTTTGACTGCATAGCCACCCCTACTGGATATAAATGCTCTCCTTTTGTGTGCCGGGGTAGTCTGCAATTGCTCCCTTGCTTTGTAGCCCATGCAATCAGAGCACGGGAAATCACCTGTTTCAGTCAACCTTCTATAGAAATTTACACTGATTTTATAGTGCTTGCCCCGATAACTAACCGATAACAAATCCAAAAGTAATTCAATATATATATATATATTTATATATATCAAATAATTTTATTTTAAAAAGTTTATAGATGGCAAGTGTCGGTGAAAATCTCAATTGGTCTTATATTAAATTTACGAGTTACTAAACGATCGATCAAAGTTTCCCTTAAAACAACAGTTGGACTCATTTTTTTAAATCCCAGACGGTCGGTTTTGTGCATTGAATAATATGTTATTGTACATCAAATACTAAATATTTTAATATGACTTTCAGCACAAATCCGAGTCAAATTCAATTCTGACAACTGTTATATAATATTATTTTATAAGTCACCTGACTTACCGGCCAAACAATTGTTTGTTGCTTCTCGTCATATTCTGAGACAGGCCTTTTCCCACCATCCATGTTCTTTACTCTGTACTTTACAACGGTGTGAGGAAGGTCCCCAAGTAAGGCATTTTTGTCCCAAACAACATCGTCCAACTTTATCCCTTTCATGTCTGGTAGAGGAAAGATTGGTGTTCGAGCTCCATGTCGAAATGCAATCTGAACGTGCACTAATTGCAAATCCTCTTGTTCCTCCTTTGCTAACAGAAAACCTCTGCGGCGTTGAGATAAAGTTTGGAGTGATTTTAAGGAAATAAATGCTCCTAATGCTACCCCACAAACTTTGGCTGCTTGTGCAGCCATTTTGTTGTAAACAAGCAGTGGTGGGTTTCCTGTGTTGTTTCCTTTACGGGGGGGAGTGTTTAGAGATTGGCAAAAATATGGTAAAATCAAAGCCTTGTTTTTAAAAAAATCGTTCGTAGGTGTTTTTTATCAATCATTTAAATCTTAAAAAAATTCCAATCATTTCATATTTCAAGCTACATTCAAAACGACGGATTTCCTGTGGTTTAGGCGGGAAAATAAACGAGACGCGTGTGTGGCAGTAGTCATTCATAAAATTTGTTTTTTTTAGACATAAAGCCCGGACATAAAGAAATACAAAGAAGTTATATTTCGTTGAAAGGTACGTGCTGACTCATTGAAGATTGTTCTGTTAATTTTACACGCATTTTGAGCTTGCAAAAACTTCGAATTCAGCAGTGACATTTGCATGTCAGTCACGGGGTTGTCGAAAGACGAAACATGAAAAAGTTATTGAGAAAAAATGGCCAGACCATGGACACTGGATGTGGGTAGTATAGAATATCACCTTCAAGAGCCTATACCTTATACGTTTTGATTTTCTGCCCAGAGTTCAGTTCGAAAGTGACCTTTTGTCAAAAACGTCAGGCAGAAAAGTGCTGAAAGCTAGCCGTTGCCAGACCATATGATCACACCACTGAAATAGGCCTCGGTTGTTTCTGTTTTTCTGTGCCATGTGATTTACATGGAAAATACCTTTTATGGAACTAGCTAGCAGGAGAATTCGGCAAATAGTCCCTCGCTTTCCCACGGTGTGAGGGTCTGTCAGTATTAAATAGGGATTGCATTCGGCGTCATTTTAGAGCGGAACGCACTTAAAGTGTGCAACAACCTATTCTTGCCAATATTTTTGAGGGGGGTCCTCCTGACTTGCCAAGGCAAAATAGAGGAAAAAATTAAAAAAAGACATTGACATTTCAAAAAAATTATTTCAGAAGGGAGAGTTATCAATACTTAGAAGTTGACATAGCAATTTGAACCTTTTGATGTCAGCTTAAATTTAGAGTGTCTATTGGTGGACGATTTCTAGGACAAAAAATTATCGCTGTATAAAAATCCAAAAGTGTCTTTTCTTCTCAAGGATAAACACGAGTCCAGATCTTGGGTACAAAAACAGCCGGATCTCCGTCTTGAGAGCTCGTTTCTTCATCAGAGTCTGAATTTTCGCTACTTTCACCACCGCTATCAAATTCTGGATCAGACACTCTAAACACATTTAATTTCAAGTAATGAAGACAACAACAATCGTCCGTAAATCCGCCATCTTTACTTACAACTTCGCACGAAGCCCTGGCAAACTTACCACAAAAAATCAGCTATTTGATTTGGATTTGGCTTAGATTTCACTTCGAAAGACACTGCCTCGCTTCCAAGATATTGTATTAATATAACAAAACTTTTGATTCGTCGACACAAGTGACTTTAGACCAATTAAATACGCTGTAATAACGTGGGCCGATCAAATCGGCCCTTGGCTCTAAGACTGGGTATGTTCCGTAGGCCGATTTCATCGGCTGTTGGGAAAAACAGGGCCCTCCCCTCCCTAAACCACTAGCCTCCTCTCCGCCGTACATCACTTCATGTATGGAAATCTGTCCTAGGGCAATTTACACTCTACTGGCCTCGTTTGACCTAGGTGGGGTGAGAGTTTTGATTGTTTGTAGAGGAGTGCTGTAAGAAAACGGCAACATCAACCATATCATTATATATGTACCTCCTATATCTTAGACTAAAACTAATAGACGTTCTGTCAAAACAGTCTGTCGGTTTGTGTTAATATTAGATAGACCACCATTAATATGCACTAAATTTTAATTCTTTTGTAGTCGTAGTAGTAGTAGTAGTGGTACATACTAAGCCGTTTTTATCTATGATTGACTGCTGTCAGTTATTTGTGAATTAGCTCATGGATGGACTTCCAAACAATAGTTGCCACTGTTAGGCTGGTTGAAACAGTTGACTAGTGTCTCCTCTATTGGTATGAATGGTTTTACCTTTTAAATACCGGCAGTTAAAACCCATGTTTTGCAAGCATACACCTCTTAATCTTGTGAAACATTTTTCAGTATGAAAGGCTCGCTGCCAACACCTCTAATCACCTTTGAAAATTTAGGGATGGGTTTGTGATAGGCTATAGTGTCCATTTATAGCGACTTCTTCTTCGCCAACAAAAACCCTCGACCAGGAACTCTGGTCAATTCTATCATATCATACTATGTAATCATTTGTTGTTGTATTTCTCAGAGTTGGATATTAATTCATGAAACCATTGATCAGTTTGAACACTGGTCAAAGTTCTGGCAAAATTCAGGAAAATTTCATCCAATGTAAGCTTCTTACTCATAAACTGAGCTGACTTTACAATTACTAGAATAAATTGAATACTGACAGAATATTGAAAATAGCACCCGTTCGGGTAGAGAAGAACGGATAAAAAACAATTTGAAAATACAGGGAACGGCTGTCGAGTTTTTCTAAATGCGTCATAAGACTCATAAGGGTTTGGAAAATGAAAGACGCGGAGAATGAATAACCCTTCAGTACTTGACCTTAATACCTGCATATATTAATAGGACTCAACGAGTCTAGAAAATATTATTTCTCCAGTTTGGTCACGTCTTTCTGTTTTACGATTTATAGTCGTTATACTGTATTTAATACATATTATATAAAAGAACTTGAAAAAGTAAAGTATGTCTGACTTTTTACCAATTGCAATTACGTACGAAACTTTAAACGCATTTTTTGTTTGTGTGCAATGCTTTCGGCTTGAGTTTGTTTTGATAAATTTGCCAAATAGTTTCTTTGAATAGATCCTGACATTTGAAATTCTTGTGATAAAATCGGCCATTTCTTATTTCATCTACTTGCTTTATTCATATACCTCGGTCACCAATGCCTGGTCTTCCCAGCGTCTTAACTGGCCAAAATAATGTATGTATCTCAAACAAATCGAATTTTTCTAATCAAGCCACTGGTCATATATATGACTCATATGTATGGTCCATTTCGAATGTCATTCTTTTTTAAAAATAGTTAATATTGAGGCAGATACCGCCAGATAATAATTGATTAATCGTATGGTAAGCTTGATTTTAATATCAACAACCAGTGGAATACATTATGGCTTTCACTAGTTCCAAAGGCTATTGTGACTATCGCCTTTCCTCTCAGAGCAGTCTAAAACTGAAACTCAAAACTCGATCGTAATCTAATGTTTAGTTCTCTGAACTCTATCTTGAGCCTTTGTTTTCGTCTAAGATACCAGTTCAATTTAGGTTGTCACCAGTTTAAACGGCACAGGATTTTCGTGAGATTGAGAAGAGAAAAGCCACGTGTATAACCACACCAATCTTTCGGAAAATGAAAACAAATATAGCCGTACGTATATTTTACTTAAGATAAAGAAAAAGAATGACTAAGGAAGTAGAATGAAACGTTGAATCTTATTCCGTTAGTTTGAAAATGATATGAACTGGAACTATAATAAAACCGACTTACATAATGAGAAAGGATATTGCATTGGTGCTTTTTGTTGGTAAGCTATAGACTGGCTCTGAGAAGGTGCGTACTGTGAAATTTGAACAAAAGGATTCAAAAGTCCCAAGATCGAATAAGAAAATTAAAAAAAGTAAACATTTTGAAAAAAGACTTCGAAATTATATGATTAAGATTGTATATGAAACAATAAGATCTTTTTTTCAGATAACTAACTCTAAAACATTAATCTGTAAGAAAACTCATAAAAATCTCTTGAGAAAAAGGGGAAAAAGGGAAGGAAAATTGGAAGAATGGTTTTATTTTTACAGTTAAAGTATGGTTATTTGTCAGAATGAAACTAAAAGCGTATTAAGAGCATTGGGAAATTGGATTTAGGTTTCCAGGTTATTATAATGGCTTATGAATAAACATGTAAGTGACATCTCTGCCTGGCGTCCAGCCATGGCGTCTCGTTGGCCAATACAAGATCCAAACACCAGATGTTGTTGATCCAGTACTGAAAAAAAGCACTTTGGACCTAAAAAGCATCGTCTTAATACTCGCCGTTCATATCACTAACTTAATTAATAAAATTGTGTTCTTAAATGATTTTAGTTTAAAAAAAGAATTGAAATTGAAATGTTGAAAATTGTATAATGTGGACAATATATGGGTAGTAGTTTTCATTTACAAGAAGACAGTTTTTGATCACTTCATAATATTGATTTATTCTAAAAAGACTTTTTTAGCTTTTTTCACCTTTTCTAATTTCTATTGTTTATTTTTATTATTTGGAGCTTAGATAGTATTTAACGTTTTTCATTTTCACGGAAACACGGCAAACTGGCGTGCGACGTTTGAAAAGAAGCGAAAAAGAAAAGAGTGAAACATTAATAGCGATATTCAAAACGACACGTGTGACCAAAGCAGAGAAAGAAAGCAATAAAGCCGGCCCCTTTTGAAGTTTTTGAAAGGTTGACGGATTATGAATAATTTGCAATTACCCCATTTGACAAAAGTTTCCTGGCAAAGTGAAACGTCTATCAAATCTTGAGCCCTGAAGATATTGTTATCGCTTAGACCAGGCGCGGCTTGCGGTCTCTTATCGTATGCTAAAAACCGACGCTTTCATAAACCAGTCAATTTTCTGGGCCTGTGGTATGGCCAAAGCTATTACGCAAAAGATTTTCATTGATTAATAAAAAGTCTCTTTAAAAGGGATTTTAAAAACGCCTTGGATTTTGCGATGTAATCTGTCGCTGTCAAAAGGTGAAAGACCTTTCTCTTGGTGAAGAGTTCATTGGGGATCAGTTTTCCTTAGTAACAGAAAACTTGGCATTATTTTCGACTTTTCAGAACTGACTGGCCACGTTGTTGGACAGGTAGGGACAATCGCTCAACCAGGAAATTATAGTCATTCAAACTGCGTTGAAACAAACATCAAAGGTGTGAAATTTTACACTAAAAACAATAGTTAAGGGTTGAACGCCCGCATTAGGAAAAATTATTTCAAAGAGAGTCAAAAATACCATTCCGTGAGAAAGTGTTTGGTTTATGTTCACCGGTTGACTTGGCCTAAGGGCACAGTTTTGACAAATGGAAAAAACAACCAATAGCAATTGAATATGAACAATGCGCTTGTAACTCATTATGTATGCAGTCGGAATACAAATAGTTATGTCTGTCTGAGAACCGTGTCAAACAAAACTGAACCTCAGCTGAATTCTAGAAATATCGTGCTCCGACACGAAACTCGTCGTTTAAAAAATTCAATATTAGTTAACACATATTTGTGTTTGAATTAACGTTTGTAAGAACTACTAGCCGAGGAACAGTATTTCAGGGATTTTTTCCGAGGTGTTCGTGGATTTTTTCAAGTCATTTCTTCCGTCGGCTTTGTCTGAGCTCAACACACCAAACCGAGGCGCTAGTCTTCGTCTGACAACCGCAGCTAAGCGAAGAGATATGGCGACTATGCGGTGGATTTACCACCATTTCCTCACCGTTTCTCAACCCTTTATACCAATCATTTAGGAATGACAATTTTTAAAGATTTCATACTTATGCAGGATGCCCACAGAAGATGTAGCCTACCAACAACGATTAAAAATACGGCGTACAACTCTCGGCTTTGGCGTCATCCAAGTTGTCCTTGGTCTCGCACTGACTGGACTTTCGTTCACTGCATTTGTACTGTCTGAGTCTGAAAAGATACGGAATGCTTGTCCGTATTGGGCTGGATTCACGGTACGTAGAACGGGAGAACCTACTCGGTTGTCTGTCTAACTGGGAATGTAACTTCAAATGAAATTCAGTGAGAAAATCGTCATGTTTTTATCGACAGGTTTTCTGTAGTGGCGGTGTCGGGATTGTAGCATGGAGATATACAACAGTTCTTTCTGTAAGTAACCTACACATCTATTTCTTAAACCTTTGATTAACTTATTTGCTACTTTGCTAAAAAAGTTTCCTTTGATATGTTATTGACAATGTCGCCGAAGGGGTAATTTGCTGATTATTTTTCTGGGTCAAACGCAGCATAAATTGAAACTTCATCGAAACATTTGAGATTTGTCGTAACGTTTCTACCCGAGATTTCTCAAAAAAAATTATTGGCCCCATTTATTATTAGTAATGAAATCAATTCTTTTATTTGTAGATATATAGTATTTTCAATGATTTACCGGTTTTAAATCCGCGCTTATAAACAAAATCCACTCTAAAGCTTCGCTCGGACTACATGTAGTTCGTATCTGTGTTCTAATTTTAAAGTCCCCTGCAATTGCAAGCTTTATTCTCGATAAGAATATTCTAATATCGACGTTTCGTTTTCGCAGATGGGAAAGTTACTTTTTTTTATATAAGACGAGGCACTTTTTCAATGCATAATGATAATACTACAAAAATCCTTGTCTGAGAAACATAATTATTTAGTCTCGTTCCGACCGCAGCGATTCGCACAATTTCCTGTATATTTCCCGTCTGGGTACTTTGAAGACACTCTTATTAAGATGTCTGATCTTCGTCAAAGTGTGGCACAGTTCGGTAGATAAATATAAAATCATGGTCGATTTTTTTTGCTAAATTCTGACCCTATTGTTGTTGATCGTGACTTCGAAGTGTTGGGTTGCAGCGGGTATCCGTTCATTCTCGTCTATGTGTTAAAGACCCTCAAATCATATTGATTTTCTGGCACATTGGTTATTAGCGAGAGTAGCGAAAATACACGCAAACTTCATATGTAATTCAACTTAAGGTCGTAAGGAAAAGATTTACGAAAAACGCTCGAAAACTGATTAGCTAAGACACATACCTCGCAAAATGCTCTGAATTCATGCATAATACATAAATCTCAAGTGTATAAAAGACTGATTTTACAGAATGAAAATTTCTTAACGGTTGAGCCATACCCTACTCAAAGACATTGCAATTCAACATTATTGAACTAGGTTTCGCATTTTTTTAATCAAATTTGAAATAAGACCTATTTTTCTCTAAAAGTTACAATTTGTAATTTGATTGTCATATTGTTTGCAAATGCTGTATCACAGTAAAATAGCTCAAGTAGCAGGAGCACTCTAAGTAAATAACTGTAATACTAGAAATGAAAAATGATAGTAATAGTCATGATTACAATAGTCAGTTTTGCTCATAACAAAACAAAAATTTTCAAAGAAACGAAATTCTTAAAACTTTTGTCAACTAATTATCCTATTCATATTTTTTTCAGTCATAATTTCTTCCAGTTTCGATTGATTAACTTTTGTATTTGTTGTAGAAATATTTATATTTGTGTCTGCCTTTTCAGAGTTTAATAGAACATTACATATTATGAAGTCTTTCAAAACTTATGCCAACACACCCCATTCTATATTTAATAACTTACTAAAAAAAGAACAAAACTAATTTTTTGAATTCTTCTATGGTCTAGTGAGTACACAAGGAATAAAAAAAGAAAAAATCCAGAAGGATACATAGTCTGGAGTTGCTCTAAGATGTTTTTTTGAATTCATTGTTTTATGTAGCTTTATCTGTCTTTGTCCAGGTATTTTTGTAAAGATTATTTATATTTATTTGAAATGCAGAAAAAGGCCAAAAATTGCAAAAGACTACTACAAAGTAATGCAAAAAGAAGAAGTTAAAAGGAAATATATCTTAAAGTGGATAGTTTTTACTGTTGAAAAAGTCTGAGCAGAAAATACCACATTTGTCAGTGTAAGGGATATTTATTGTTATTCATAATATAACCAAGGTGGGTAGGAGTAAAAGTCTTACATACACTTGAGATATTACAGTATTCTACCAAATTAATATCTCAGTATTTCTTAAAAAACAGGTTCCATGGATGAAATATTCCACTCATTATATAGGATTTGACAGTTGCAATATTACAAACAAAACAAAATTTTAACAACAGTATTCCGGTATTGTACATAACCATTAAGATTCCTGCATTCTGAAAATGAAAGTTTTACACATAAAATTATCTTCTGTCTGGTGATTATGAGTACTGCTTTATCCAAAGGTCCTCTATGTCCTTCTGTGTCCTTCTGTGTCACACATATATAACAGTTTAAGAAAAAAAGAGATGCAGACTATTAAAGTACTCTAGTGTGGGGCTGCGTCTGAGTTTCTATAGAAACAGTTGTTTTAAAATATATTGGTAATTTAGATAGTTTTCAGACAATAGTCTTTTGTCAGAGTAGCATACGTTATCTTACGTTAATTTATGTCAGTATGGCTATCATCTCTTTATGGAGTCTAAATTACCAGTATAAGAAGAAAGTAGTGTATTTCTAAAAAAATTGATACATCTGTTGAACTCAAAAAAGAGATATAGATGTGATGCAATTATGGGAACTTAAATGGGTCATACAACAATTTAATATGCAAAATATGTAAAAATACATATTTTGAAAAAATAGGTGTCTGACAAAAGCATTTAGATTGCGGTTTTCATACTAATTGATATTTTGAATGATAATTAAATTCTTTTTTCAGACCAGAAAACCTTTTCATGAATAACCATCTTGTAAAACACAACCTTTAGTTTTTTTTAATGTAAGACTAATGTTATGTCTTCTTGATCACCATCTTTGTTTTCAATATTCTTACAGATGTTATTATTTCTCATTCTATTTTTATCTGAGACAAATAATTAATATAAGCTTTATTGTAATGCTTACAGGGCAATATTGGGAACAATAACGCAACAAGTAACCATGCATGCATGCGTTGTTAAAAATAGTACATCCATATATACAAATAAAGATACCTTATTGCTGTTGGAAATAACTTTGACTCATTAACACAGTTTTTTGTTTGAGTACAATGGAGTTTTTTTACAGACTTTGCTCTAAAAGAGAATTTACTTTACAGTTGACAAGACTTGATTGTCCGGTGTGAACCTTTATTGTTATTCATGCACCTGTGTGACTGGTACTGTCTGCATGAGTTAAAAAGATGTCAAGGAAATAACATATCAAAACAGCTTAAAATAATCTGGTTACTAGCTACTACCTTTCGGCTTCCTGTGTAGATTGCCCATTTGAGAGCATAGGACACTCTTGGGAGTTCATTGTTATTTGATGGAAAATGTGTTGAATTATGTGCTCGTATATTATCAAAGTATTTTCAAGAAAAACAAGTTGTCTGATCAGACCTTTCATTTTTTTTTTTCATCTTTAGAAATTAAAATGCACAATTGTATTTGTAAATTGTAATCTACCGTAATGTACATTTTGTACTTGTATTAATGTTAAGTCTTGTATACTTTCACATGTCCCCAATTAGTGTGAGAAACGTTGAATAATATTGACATGAAAATAAAGTATTTATTATTTGTCTCTGATAGAAAGTATAAATGTGGCAGCAAATAATGTCTACTGCATTGGCTCATGACTGATCTACTCTATATATGCATAATTGTGCTAACATGATTAATTACTAAAACATATTCTATATTCTCACTTTGAAATGATGTGAATTAATTGTGTGGATTAATTGGCTAGATCCAAAACAATTCCCCTTGAGGTGCTCAATCATAATTCTCTTTTTTGTTACATTGCTTAATTATTATGTGCATTAACAAAAATTATTCACAGCAACTTGTTTACATAATACATAGTCTATTTGATGATGAGAAAAGAAACTGGAGAACCATATGACATGAGAGTCAACATTTCAAACAACCTTAACAAACAACATATTTCGACTATAATGTCAGCTGTTATTTCACTTGTCATTCAAAAATGGCAGCCAAAATTGGCCATGCGTCCTATATTGGTGATGGTCACTGCATGTGAAGTGGCAGCACTACAGAGTTCATACACTGCATGAACCTAGCATGCAAAAACAAAACTTAACCTGAGTGAGGTGAAGAAATTGATGTCAGACTTGTGACCAATAACTTTTTATTTGATATCTTATTTTGGGATTTTTTTTGCCGAAGACCCATTTTTCATGTCTAGTTGAACATAGATAGTTCTGTAATAAGAAAATAATATTTTTATTATATATTGTTTGTTATAACATCATTCAAGCTTATAATTATAAAATATTTGCTGTTCTGTCTGCAGTGGGTGTTTCATTCATTAAAATTGAATGATGGAAATTCATTGTGTTCATTTGTTTAAGCACTATGAGCTTAAACAAATGTCATAATTCGTTTCTGTAATATTTACTCAAACAGTCTTTGAATTAATAAAAGCTATTGCATAACAATTTGTATTTGGTGTCTGTCAACAAACAGGTTTTCTATGTGAATATATTAAAATGAACATTGGCAAAATTGTGTTGAATTAGACTTATGTACTTAGTAATACCTTATATACCTTCAACTTTCTCAAGTACACAAGAACCTTCAGAAAAGTAACACTGGTTATGAAAATACCAAACAGTTTTTCTAAAGTGGTACATTTTATTTCATACGTGCATTAATTTGTTTTAATATGCTAGAGTTTGTTTGTAAGGGGTATATGATTTGCTAGAGAAAATTTGACAAAATTATGTAAATCCTCATCAAAACCGTTTAATCTAGCTCAATAGTATCTACATCTACATCTACATGGTTCCAGCACTTGGCAAAGTCCATTGGGTTACTAGCTGTATTTTAGTACAAGGTCTCATTGACTAGTAACCTTTATTCGAACATTCGCGCCAAGCCGACCTCAATGCTGGTTGCAGAGACAGACACTGAGGGTGGTCACTGCCAGAGATTTGTTTACGTCCTCAGCGGTTCTTTTACGTCCACCTTATAACATGGTCAGAGGCTTTACATCCTTATCCGAGAAGACGAGGCACTGAGAAAGTAAAGTATCTTGCCTAAGGACACAACATGATCGCCCGGTCTAGGAATCGAACCCGGTCCAGTGGACCTGAAGTCCAATGCCTTAACCACTAGGCCACCACGTCTCTATCTCGTACATTTATTTTACTCATGATTAGATATGGGTGTGGTCTTGGCTTCCCCAAAACGGCCTATAATGTTAATTATAGAATCTTGTCAGGGAACCCTTAAAAAAAATTTCTTTGTTTTTGTATATACAACAATAACTTTTCATATACTTACATGAAAAGCAGCCACAGATCATTAAGGTCAACAAATTTATATGTTTGGTGATTGAACCATGGTTTATAGTGTTCTATAATGACTCATTTGCAAGTGCCTCTCTGTCATTTATCAGTATATAATCAAGAATACCCACCAAAAACTAACATTATACATGATTCATTTGTTATGACTACGATTTAGATGAACCACTAATTAGTGATTTTGAATTAAAATGGACTTGATCTAAATTAATGGCTTGGTTAATCTCATAGCTGATGCATATCTATCATTATAATATTTGTATACAGTTATATTAATTTAAATTAGAACTTTTGTGAACAGTTCACCATTATTAGCACAACTATGTACTAGATTTCCAGTGATGTTTTAAAACATAGTGATATATGGTTATAAATTTCTCTCTTTGGTCTGGTGGCTGCTTTACATGTAAATATGCATGATTCTATTATTGTGAGAGCATATTTAAGTGCTATTCATTAATGTAAAAAACTGCCTGACAAGTTAAGATATGTTATGTCTAGGTTTGCCTTGAAAACCATTGTCGTCTAACTACAGATGGCTTTTACTTGTAATAAGTTATTGCATTGAGAGAAGCGAAAGATAAGCGCAGTTGGTCATTAATCATTTTGTATTTTTTATGTTATTACTGTTTCACATCTAAACTGTCTTTACCTTTAATTGTATGTATTTGATTAGTACTCTCTTTCTCTACTTTTTATTATCAAAGAAAATAGATATATATTTGCCCTTTTATAATTCTTTGCCTTTTTTCCATGTCTATTCATTTTTTTCCATTTTCTCTTCTTTTTTCCTTTTCTCTTTTTCTTTTTCATTTTTGCTTCCGAATTATTCCTTTTTTTCATTTTCTGTCTCTTGCCTTTTATTCCTTTTTTTAATTACTCATAATTTGTTATATTTCTTCATTTCTTTGTTTCTCTCTAAGATTATATCCATTCATTTTCCCAGCTTTTGTTGATCTTTACTCCTATGTATTCATACTTTTATCTTTACAACCTTCAATACGCTCTAGCAAACAAATGCTAAATGCCACTATATATATGTTTTTTTTTTCAGATGGGATTGTTTACTTTCTTCTCGGCCGTGTGTGTTGTTCTTCATATGATTGGAACTATATTAACAGGAGAGATTGGAGGGCTGCTGAAGTCGATCCTTATGTGTCAAAACAGGATTGTCACTCAAACTTGCGTTTGTTGTGACAGTATCATGACGTGTAAGCAGAATGTACCAACCTTTGAATTTGAAGGGGTAGATGACTGTAGCATCATCACTGGATTGATCAAAGAATTGATGTATGGATTGTGCGTTTTGAATATCTTTGGATCCCTTGTCTGTTTTATTGCCACAATTCTAGGATGTACATCTGTAGCCAGACAAGCTGGGCGGGATCAGGTAATTTGACGATGTCTTAAGGAAAATTCAGTAACAAAAATATATAAAAAATATCTGACAGAATTAACAAATATCGCGTTCGTAATAATAACGATAACCAACTTTTCTGTTGGCGTGCAGTCTTATTGAGCAAACCTAATGTGTTCGAAGAGAAGATAAAAGAAATGAAAAGACACTAGGAGAAGAGAAGTGCAAAGGAAAGAACAGATGATAAAAGAAAAAGAAGAGGAAAGTTAGGAGAGAAGAGGAAATGCAGAGGGAAGAGAGATGTAGAGAAGAGTGAGGAAGTTTGATAGGATAACGAGCTGATAAAAGAAGTTGATAAAAATCAAGAAATAGACACTTATATTTCCTTTTGACAAGTGCTTCCAGTAAAGTGTCCCCCAAGTTCAGAGTTTGCACGAATCCCATATTCTCTTGGATAATATATTATATACGCCCTCTCAAATTATCTTTAATCATCTTCATAGTTATTAAGCTCTTTTATATTCGAAACCCGCTGTTTTAGAAACTCCTCTTTTGATTATCTGTTAAAATGAATAGCGCACTTCAGTTAGAGAGATGAATGATTTATTATCAAGTCAGCAAACAGAGGTAGTTACAGGATAATTTTTATGTTCACATGAAAAAATATAACGGAAAATATTTTGAAAAAGATATCAGAGAAAATAAGCCTTTGAAATCTCTTTTGGAGGGGGCATTGCACTTCCTTCACCCCATTACTGGATCCGCCAAATGAAATTTTCATACCTCTACTATATTTCTAAGTTCAAAATGTAAACAGCCTCTATCAGTGGTTTGCGTTGTATTTGTAATTAATAAGTATTGATTTGTATTCAACTTTTATCTTTCAGCCTCTATTTCGACGAAGGCTTTCAGCAAGGTCTGACAGCCATGATCAAAGTCAATACTCGTGGCTTCACTACCCAGCTGATGCCAGTGTGCTTCCGCCATATGCCCCACCACTTTACAGGTCTGTTGACAACATGCAAGATTGCGGAGCTACGCCTTATATAGTACCCCCTCCTGTTTTCGATCCCACAGACCTCCCTCCGCCATACTCCTCAAGAAATGCCTCCTTGTCTAGTTCTGGACTTTCCTTAGATGTTCATAGCTCGATTCCACCTGTTGGTCGTCGGAGAGACAGTGATGGCAGTGCAGGAGGTAGTGTAGCTATTGTGGTATCAGAAGGCAGCACTCTTATCCACCATCAGTACGAAAACCGTTTTCAACAAAGGATCTACAGTGAAAATCGTCCTAGGCCAGGAAATATGTCCCAAGTTACAAATGTTGTTCTTACACGTGTGGGAGTTCTAGAACGATGTGGCACAGGAATAATGACTGGGTCCAATCAAAGTATAAGCGATTCCCATGGATCATTAGCGGGCGAAAAGGCAGAAGAGTGCAGAGAGAGTACAGAGAGCATTCATGATAAAGATCTAAATTACAAACGTAAGCAAACGTCGAGGTGTTTAACGACAGTCGAGCATTCCAGCGAATTGATAATGTTCGAAGAGGATAACAATAAGAAAAACGCAAATAAAGAAAATAGAAAGAAAAGTAAATCGTCTCATAAGAAGTCTTGTAAAGTCACAGAGGACGAAATAAGTACCACGTCTGACTCCGGAATCGGCGATGAGTTGTCCGTTCTCACTTCACCTCAAGAAATGGGCGATGAGGATTCTTGTAAAATTGGAAGAGAATCTCCTGATTCGATTGACGAAAAGGATCCAGGGATCGATTCATCAGATCATGATGAGAAGCCACAAGAATGTAATTTTGATCATTTGTCTTTTTCGTTTCGGGACAGTATCTCGCTAGAAGATCAAGAAAATCATGACAGTGGTACAAATTTATCTACCGATACGTTAGTAAATTTTATGGACACGGACCATCATTCGGAAGCATTTCAGTTAAATAGAAGTAAACCTTATGGGATTGAAAACTTCGTCGAAGAAATACCTTCCTCTCAAATAGATTTGTTACGAGGACAAATGGCAGACCTTGAAATTAGTGGCACATCAAATGTTAAAGAAAGTTATGACAAAACTGAAAGTGTGAATATTGTAGAAAACAATGACACAAATATTATTGACAATGGTATGGTGCAGTTTACTGAAAATAGTTTTCAGGAAAGACATATTACAGATGAGGTTATTCGTCTTATGGATGACTTTGAAAGTAGTGCAGAAATTGGCGCTTGTGGCATAGGTCCCTCTCAACCAGAACTACCATACTTAACAAATATAGAGCAATCAGACGATATGAGCCATGTCGTAGAAGATGATGTCTATAGTACTAGAAAAAAAGAACAATTAAACGAGGGTAAATCTACAAGTTCGTATGCTGAAAAACAACTGGTGCTTCAACCCTTCCAAGCCAACGGCACATCTGCTGGTGTAGAAAAAGAGTGCATGGGTAAAAGAGTGAAACCTCTTACTCGTTCCGATACGTGTATCGCAGCAATTCCTAAGCAATCCCGAGAGGTTCGTGCAGGTTCCGATCCAGGAGTTGGTAGCATTGGTGGGCTGGTGTATCCAGGATACAGCTTCACTTTTCAACTTGTTCCTCCCAACATTGAATTGCCTTTGCAGATACGCGAGGAAAACATGTGCGCAGTGTCAACAACAAGCCCTCAAGAAAATAAGCGTCGTAAGAGACAAAGTGAACGAGATGTGCCAAGATATAAAAGAAGAGCTCTGACCTCTAGAACCCAGTCTTCAAGACAAAAGGCCAAGTGTCAGAACCCTGTATCTCGTAAAGATGAAGCAGTCAAACCAAGAGAAAGGTACCAGACAACGCAAACTACACGGCATCGAGCCGAGGGAACACTGACCCACTTACAGTCTTACAAGGCGAAGTCATCAGCTCAAAGAGGAAGAGATGGTTGGTTAAAAGACTCAATTGTATGGCCTTCACTTAGAAAGGCTAGACCAACGCCACAACGATATGCGACAGTGTCGTCCTTGTCCAATGAAGCGTCTGGTGTGAGTAGCTCTAGTGAATGTGCTAATTGTACAGGTAAAGAAACAATTGTATAATAGCCAGAATAATTCTACCTAATCGTGTTCTAAACGATATGTGAAAAGAGTTGATGCTTTTGCGGCTGAATTAAAAACTGCATGCAAAGGGTGAGGCTATAATCAACGTAACGGGCAAACATCGTCATGATTTACATATTGTCATTACATGAAGGCTGTTTGTCTCCCCTGGTCGTTTTCGTTTCATGTTAATGTTATGCCACCTTTGGACTTTCTCTTTTTGTGTGTGTTTTCGTACCGAGTTCTTCGTACTGGTTAACAAAGAACATTTCTTATTAGGAAAGGATTCAGAAAACTGAAGACCTTACTGCTATCATCATCCTTTGACAAAGCATCATCTCTTTGCAATCGATTAAATTGCAGTATTGCTATTTCAAAATGATTATATACATTAGATAGTCTTATTGACTAGCTTCTTGAACCTTACAGCAGAAGGGAGATGTTGTAGAGCTTAAAGTTCCCATAGGTTTCTCCATAAAATATAAATACAAATATATAAATATTACATATATATATATATGATATCAGCTAAGAATTATCAAATAGAAAATATTTTGAGTAGGAGTGGAATATAAAGTAATGCGAGGAACAAGATTATTATGATATCGTATAGTTCAAATGAAAATGAGTGGTATGGTGTCGATTTGTTTTTTACATTGATAACAAGGATGCCTTTACTTCACATAATTGTTGCATTATTTGCTTGAACATACAAATATAATGGTGGTTAGAATGATTGGTGGAATGAGTGAGTGGCTGATTGATTTAAGTTTAACTATCAATCAGCTAATTGCTGATGGATTGGTCGATCAATTAGTATTGATTAATATGGTAATTGATTGAATCTACGATGAATTGAAAATAGGTGTTTTAGTTACAGTAGTGCACATTATTAATGAATTTTATAGAAATTTTTTTTAGGTTTTCTTTAAAATATAGGAAAATTGAGTTCAATTAGTTACATTAGAATTATTTGTAGTATTTGAGTTATCGGCAGAAAGTAAAGATGAATTAGACGTTGGCATTTCAGCGTAAAGACATCTTTCGGAGAAAATATGATTTTTAAAACTTATTTGAACTTATATTGCTAGTTGCGTTGAGTGTATTGAACCGATTTTTATTTTTGAGTTTTTGAGTGGTAGTTTTTAATTTAGTGTGCATGCTTTAGAATGTACGCGTGGAATAAGTGATTGGCTCTGACAGGTCACATAACAGTTTACTTTAAATAAATTATATATACAAAATTTTCCTCAACAGAAAAGATGCAAAATTCAGACGTCATACTTTTGTACGTAAACTTTACAGACAGTTCATTTATGAAACTTATTGAAAACGTTTATTTTTGTGAGCAGTTCTTAAAGATTGTACTAGTATTACTTCATTGTGTTCTTAGAACGCCATATGTGGTGTGTGCAAGTTTTGACAATGTTCCTAGAACGCTGTAAAATGCCATCAGCCAATTTAGTGAAAATGTCGTTTTGCCGCATAAGAGACGCATTTAAGTAGTGCAGGCTTTTATTTTTTAAACTGAAGAATTCAAAGAATAGGTAGTCAGGTTTCGTCATTTTTTTATGGATTTTCAAAACTGCGATGTAGCCATAATTGTGTAAAGCTGTTGAAGAGGCATACATTCCTTTTAATTAACGTTGTCATATAAGAGAATGACGAAAGGAATTGTGGGAAATAGCTAATTATAGATACGAGTATATCAAGGACAAACACACAATCGAACATCGCAGGCCATCACTTGACATAGTAGGCTTGATTGATACCTTGACACAGTCGCTTATTCTGCTCGCTCTAGCCCCTTTCCGCTGTCGGCATTCTCTATTATCTCTAACGTTATTCTAATGATTGTGTACCAAGTTGTGCCGCGATAATCGCCGAATGACGTCTACATGGTCAATATAACTGAGCATCACTCGATTCCTTAAACAATTTGAGGCGTAATGGAGTGCATTGCTACGGAATCCATAGCTCGCAGCTACAGGAAAAAATAATTGAAAACCAGACATTGTTTTTGTTGTTTTTAGCTGCGTTTAAGTGGATTTCAAATAAAAAACAAACATGGATGAATAAAATTATATCCAGGTGGATTTCAGTTACACCAGATTAAAAAATAAATAAAACAATGTCTTGTTTTCGATTATTTTTTCCTGTGATAAGCATGCCATTAGTAATTGAAAACAGGTTTTGACATAGGTTGAATGAGTAGTGTAGAGACAAAGTAGCGAATGAAAAATAATTCATTAATTTGTACATCAACACGAAGAGTATATATAAATATATGTATTACATATACATCCACTGCTATAAAAATGTTCAAGCGACAAATTTTCCCTTAAACATTGGGAAACATCAGAACGTTTGAATTAAAAAAAAGAGAGGTTGCAAAATAGAATAGTTTAAATTATTGCTCAAAGCAAACGTTAAAAGTTGAATTATAAATTATATAAATGGGTAGGCTGATAATGTTTCAGCACTTCTTTGACTGATAGTTTATGCAGGAATTTTTACCAATCGTTAATAAAGAAAACATATTCAAATGATTCAAAGTGTTTTGTTTTTTTATTTTTTGTAAAACATGGTGGTGCAAAATTAGGTTTTATAATGAGTAATGTGTAATGAGTTAGGTACTGCAACAGTTCGTGGCACTAAAAATTGCTATTATAGACTCCTTCTAGTCCGCTGGAATGCAGCTCGAGAACAAAACAATGGATTTCAGCTCCCAAGAGAGCCAAATATTTTGTTTTGTCCTCCATATGAGGCTGCTTTGACGTCATATGAAAGGATGACTTATTTACTGACAACTACAGTGGAACCCCTCTATTCCGGACAGTACAGGGACCAAAGAATGTCCGGCTTGGAGGGGGGTTTACTGAGGAGATAGAGATATTGGAAAATTCTGGTCCAAAAAAGTTGTTCGTTTTAAAGAAAATTTCGGTATATTGAGGGTCCGGTATAGAGGGGTTTCACTGTACATACTCTCTGAAGGATATAATAGCATGAGTGACAGTGCCAAAGGACATGCGCAAATTCAGCTGATCATAATGACATGGTACGTTTTCATCACTCGTGATCCCCCAACTGCTGGAAAACACTTCGATTTGTAAACCCAAACATTTCACAAATATCCGTGATCACGGTAATCTATGCGGATCCCAAGATTTTAATTTCGATGATCTCCATCCCTAGGTTGTGATCCTTAGGCCTGATCCCACATTGTCCTCAGACCATCGTGATCCCTAGCTTGTGAATAAGATCTAGATTCATCATCCCAAAACTCATATAATATCATCCCTGATCACGGTCAGTTTACGCTGATCACGAGATTTTAACTTTGCTGATCGTGATCCCGTGGTCATTGAACCCGTACCATGATCATGATGTGATCCAGGTCTACGACCTGTGTATTAATTAGAGTGCACGATAAATGGCTTTAAAAAGATGTATACATATTTGGAAATTGAAATCAATTCAGTATTTTGCTGTATTATCAATGGTATGGCATATTAAACCCAAATATCAGAGGAACAGTCACCGCCAGGGTAGCGGACCTCGTGGGCAAAACAAGGTCCATCGGGTTCATCGCCAAAGTCTACCAAGAAATTCCTGTTGAGGTACAAGCCGCCATTGACAGTGTCCACATCGACTTGCAGAAGCATGGCACCTTTCCTGGAAAAACATGACAGCCAGGATCAAACAACGGTATGTCAATTGGAGCTTTTCACATTAGCGTTCTGTTAGTTTTTAATAAGCAAAAAGAATATAAAGAAGACAAGACTGACAGCTTCATTTAATGGTGTTATAGTTTGTCCGTCAAAACGTAAGCTGTTCTCACAGTAACGCTAAGGAATGCAAACCCCATTTTCCATCTATTACTACAAGTAGCCAATGTTGGCGTAATGATGTCTATCGCCCAAACATTTTCCATTTACATAAAAAAGTGTATTTCGCCACCTAAGCGACGAAGAGTGTTGACAATTTCGGCCCAATGAATCGTAATCGTGTGGACGGCTGAAAATGAGATGGTGATATTACATGCATTTATAGAAATGAAAGAATAAATAAATAAATGGATATATGCCGAATGAATGAATAAAAATTGACATACTTCGCAAGATTAGGGTAAAATTGATTGTCCCACTGGCTGTATAATGAAGTAGACACATAAAGCCTCTTGCCGTCCAGACTAAGCTGTATCATCTGTGGTCCACCCTCCACCTTCTTTCCCTTCACGTAACACTCGTCAGGTTGTTGAGTAAGATCAGGATCGTCAATCACTCGAACTCCGCTGTTACGGGTGATGCTCCCACCAAGGAAAATCTGAAGTTGAGAACAATCATAATGTGATTTTTTTTCAGCCGAACAGCTGCAGATAACATAAAGGGGCCGGTTGCACGAATTCTGAATAGCGCTATCCACCGGATAAATTCTAAAGAAATTTTATGGAGTGGATAACTTTATCCAGCGAGTTAACTCTTTCTCGTGTAAATGATTTTAGTTCTATTGTTCCTGCCTACTGCCATAGTTGCCATCACAGGATGGTGCAAAGCCTTTTTAGCAGGATGCTTAATGTTTCGAATGGCTTTGTGTCTTTTGCATATGTTTGTTTGTTTTTACCTGTCCAGTAAGCTTGGGCTTAGTGGGATCAGTAATGTCGTATTGGCGTATATCCCCCTGTAACCAGTTACTAAAGTACAGGTACTTATCGTCAAGTGATATCAAAATATCAGTAATCAGCCCTAAACAGATAACACATCAAACGTTATTGTTATTAGCTACTAAACGGTACAAATAGACCTTCGCATTCGCTTGACTGGCCACAAAACAATAGATTTAATTCGAGGTTGGAGTTTATAAAATATAGAGCATGTATGGAGTTGTACACTCAAGCCTCGGTGTGAATCTATATTGTTTTTGGTGGCCAGTGAAGCGAATGCGGCGAAGGTCTATTCTCATGCAAAAAGATTAATATTACTGTGCTGCTGATTCAAGCGGGACCACCTGGGTGTCTTTTGTTTTAAAGAACAAATATTACTTGGCTAATAAACGCTAGGTCGTCTGGGGAAGTCGCAGCACTGTAAACAAACGATACTAAACTATAACAATTTCAACTCGGGTATTATTGGAAGGTGGATAAATTTGAAATAAAACGAATAAATTAACACAAAGGAGATAGAGAACGGCAAGGCTTGACCTTACAGATGTCACATTAAGCTAAACTGCGCGCTATTTACGAACCTGGCATTTGAGGAAGCGCCCATCCCTCGACCTTCTTCGGAGGGATAGCAATGACGGTCTCTGATCCCCACTTATTATCCTGAGGAGAAAGAACCGGAGAGATGAACAACGTGAGAAAGGAAATGAATGTATGTAATGTCTTTTTTTTTTTTTTTTGTACGTTTCGATAGTTTATTTGTTTGTTTTAGGTTAGTTCATTACTTGTCTGTTAGCCTTGGTAGCTGATATGTTTGTTAAGTTTTCTCATTTTTGATCTGCTAGTTGTTATATGCTTGCATGTTTATAACTTGTACTGTTTGTTTGTTTGTTTGTTGGTTGGTTGGTTGGTTGGTTGGTTGGTTGGTTGGTTGGTTGGTTGGTTGGTTGGTTGGTTGGTTGGTTGGTTGGTTGGTTGGTTTGGTTGGTTTGGTTGGTTTGGTTGGTTTGGTTGGTTGACTTACAGGTTTTTTGAAGAATCTAACTATTGTTGAACTGAGAGCACATCCAACGAAACCTTGACTTTGATTTGGATCGTGAAGGAATCGAATCTCGAGGGGAATGGTACCCACTCCAAGGTCAATAGTCTCGATCCTTTCATGTGTAGTCCAGTCCCACACCTGGATATGGGAACCGTATTTACACCAGATTAAAAAATAAATAAAACAATGTCTTGTTTTCGATTATTTTTTCCTGTGATAAGCATGCCATTAGTAATTGAAAACAGGTTTTGACATAGGTTGAATGAGTAGTGTAGAGACAAAGTAGCGAATGAAAAATAATTCATTAATTTGTACATCAACACGAAGAGTATATATAAATATATGTATTACATATACATCCACTGCTATAAAAATGTTCAAGCGACAAATTTTCCCTTAAACATTGGGAAACATCAGAACGTTTGAATTAAAAAAAAGAGAGGTTGCAAAATAGAATAGTTTAAATTATTGCTCAAAGCAAACGTTAAAAGTTGAATTATAAATTATATAAATGGGTAGGCTGATAATGTTTCAGCACTTCTTTGACTGATAGTTTATGCAGGAATTTTTACCAATCGTTAATAAAGAAAACATATTCAAATGATTCAAAGTGTTTTGTTTTTTTATTTTTTGTAAAACATGGTGGTGCAAAATTAGGTTTTATAATGAGTAATGTGTAATGAGTTAGGTACTGCAACAGTTCGTGGCACTAAAAATTGCTATTATAGACTCCTTCTAGTCCGCTGGAATGCAGCTCGAGAACAAAACAATGGATTTCAGCTCCCAAGAGAGCCAAATATTTTGTTTTGTCCTCCATATGAGGCTGCTTTGACGTCATATGAAAGGATGACTTATTTACTGACAACTACAGTGGAACCCCTCTATTCCGGACAGTACAGGGACCAAAGAATGTCCGGCTTGGAGGGGGGTTTACTGAGGAGATAGAGATATTGGAAAATTCTGGTCCAAAAAAGTTGTTCGTTTTAAAGAAAATTTCGGTATATTGAGGGTCCGGTATAGAGGGGTTTCATTGTACATACTCTCTGAAGGATATAATAGCATGAGTGACAGTGCCAAAGGACATGCGCAAATTCAGCTGATCATAATGACATGGTACGTTTTCATCACTCGTGATCCCCCAACTGCTGGAAAACACTTCGATTTGTAAACCCAAACATTTCACAAATATCCGTGATCACGGTAATCTATGCGGATCCCAAGATTTTAATTTCGATGATCTCCATCCCTAGGTTGTGATCCTTAGGCCTGATCCCACATTGTCCTCAGACCATCGTGATCCCTAGCTTGTGAATAAGATCTAGATTCATCATCCCAAAACTCATATAATATCATCCCTGATCACGGTCAGTTTACGCTGATCACGAGATTTTAACTTTGCTGATCGTGATCCCGTGGTCATTGAACCCGTACCATGATCATGATGTGATCCAGGTCTACGACCTGTGTATTAATTAGAGTGCACGATAAATGGCTTTAAAAAGATGTATACATATTTGGAAATTGAAATCAATTCAGTATTTTGCTGTATTATCAATGGTATGGCATATTAAACCCAAATATCAGAGGAACAGTCACCGCCAGGGTAGCGGACCTCGTGGGCAAAACAAGGTCCATCGGGTTCATCGCCAAAGTCTACCAAGAAATTCCTGTTGAGGTACAAGCCGCCATTGACAGTGTCCACATCGACTTGCAGAAGCATGGCACCTTTCCTGGAAAAACATGACAGCCAGGATCAAACAACGGTATGTCAATTGGAGCTTTTCACATTAGCGTTCTGTTAGTTTTTAATAAGCAAAAAGAATATAAAGAAGACAAGACTGACAGCTTCATTTAATGGTGTTATAGTTTGTCCGTCAAAACGTAAGCTGTTCTCACAGTAACGCTAAGGAATGCAAACCCCATTTTCCATCTATTACTACAAGTAGCCAATGTTGGCGTAATGATGTCTATCGCCCAAACATTTTCCATTTACATAAAAAAGTGTATTTCGCCACCTAAGCGACGAAGAGTGTTGACAATTTCGGCCCAATGAATCGTAATCGTGTGGACGGCTGAAAATGAGATGGTGATATTACATGCATTTATAGAAATGAAAGAATAAATAAATAAATGGATATATGCCGAATGAATGAATAAAAATTGACATACTTCGCAAGATTAGGGTAAAATTGATTGTCCCACTGGCTGTATAATGAAGTAGACACATAAAGCCTCTTGCCGTCCAGACTAAGCTGTATCATCTGTGGTCCACCCTCCACCTTCTTTCCCTTCACGTAACACTCGTCAGGTTGTTGAGTAAGATCAGGATCGTCAATCACTCGAACTCCGCTGTTACGGGTGATGCTCCCACCAAGGAAAATCTGAAGTTGAGAACAATCATAATGTGATTTTTTTTCAGCCGAACAGCTGCAGATAACATAAAGGGGCCGGTTGCACGAATTCTGAATAGCGCTATCCACCGGATAAATTCTAAAGAAATTTTATGGAGTGGATAACTTTATCCAGCGAGTTAACTCTTTCTCGTGTAAATGATTTTAGTTCTATTGTTCCTGCCTACTGCCATAGTTGCCATCACAGGATGGTGCAAAGCCTTTTTAGCAGGATGCTTAATGTTTCGAATGGCTTTGTGTCTTTTGCATATGTTTGTTTGTTTTTACCTGTCCAGTAAGCTTGGGCTTAGTGGGATCAGTAATGTCGTATTGGCGTATATCCCCCTGTAACCAGTTACTAAAGTACAGGTACTTATCGTCAAGTGATATCAAAATATCAGTAATCAGCCCTAAACAGATAACACATCAAACGTTATTGTTATTAGCTACTAAACGGTACAAATAGACCTTCGCATTCGCTTGACTGGCCACAAAACAATAGATTTAATTCGAGGTTGGAGTTTATAAAATATAGAGCATGTATGGAGTTGTACACTCAAGCCTCGGTGTGAATCTATATTGTTTTTGGTGGCCAGTGAAGCGAATGCGGCGAAGGTCTATTCTCATGCAAAAAGATTAATATTACTGTGCTGCTGATTCAAGCGGGACCACCTGGGTGTCTTTTGTTTTAAAGAACAAATATTACTTGGCTAATAAACGCTAGGTCGTCTGGGGAAGTCGCAGCACTGTAAACAAACGATACTAAACTATAACAATTTCAACTCGGGTATTATTGGAAGGTGGATAAATTTGAAATAAAACGAATAAATTAACACAAAGGAGATAGAGAACGGCAAGGCTTGACCTTACAGATGTCACATTAAGCTAAACTGCGCGCTATTTACGAACCTGGCATTTGAGGAAGCGCCCATCCCTCGACCTTCTTCGGAGGGATAGCAATGACGGTCTCTGATCCCCACTTATTATCCTGAGGAGAAAGAACCGGAGAGATGAACAACGTGAGAAAGGAAATGAATGTATGTAATGTCTTTTTTTTTTTTTTTTGTACGTTTCGATAGTTTATTTGTTTGTTTTAGGTTAGTTCATTACTTGTCTGTTAGCCTTGGTAGCTGATATGTTTGTTAAGTTTTCTCATTTTTGATCTGCTAGTTGTTATATGCTTGCATGTTTATAACTTGTACTGTTTGTTTGTTTGTTTGTTGGTTGGTTGGTTGGTTGGTTGGTTGGTTGGTTGGTTGGTTGGTTGGTTGGTTGGTTGGTTGGTTGGTTGGTTTGGTTGGTTTGGTTGGTTTGGTTGGTTTGGTTGGTTGACTTACAGGTTTTTTGAAGAATCTAACTATTGTTGAACTGAGAGCACATCCAACGAAACCTTGACTTTGATTTGGATCGTGAAGGAATCGAATCTCGAGGGGAATGGTACCCACTCCAAGGTCAATAGTCTCGATCCTTTCATGTGTAGTCCAGTCCCACACCTGGATATGGGAACCGTATTTACCTTGATATAAAAAAGAATTTAAAAAATCAGTGAGATTTGAGTTTGGACTTCATACTGTGGTGTAGTGAAAACATCCCATGTATTATCTGCAAAACAAAATATTTGCATGCTCTAATTTCCTTAAGTTTCTGCATTTGTTTTCGTTCTTTTATTCTTTGTATCACCCCTGATGTTTTAAAGTTGAACTCCACTGAACACCGTTGAATATTGTCTTAACTGTTTGTTGTGCATTTGATATACACTTTATACGCACGACCTCCAGTTACGCTTTTACAGGAAACGTTTTTCTCCGTTATTTCAAATGGGAGGACTGAATTCAGATAGTATTCATTTAAGGAACACGGGTACTTCCTCAGGGAGTATGGGAGTATAGAGGAACCTGAGAAAGAGGAGGGGCAGAAATCCCCCCCCCCCCCTTCACCCCTCCAGTGTCCATGGTGTGAACGTGTGTACATAGAGCAAAAGGTTTCATCTCTATTGTTTTCTTTGTGGTGATCTTTCATTTGATATACAATTACGCACTAGCCCATGGGCAAACGTTTCACAGAGACATGTTATGCACAATATGCTAGAGTTTACATCGTCATATATCATGCAGCTTTAACTTCTCTAGAGTGCAGTCCATTTCTCAAGGTTTAACCTTTAACACCAAAATGCATACACCAACAGATAAACGATACGAAATGGTTTACCTGCTTTAACGTCATCGGGATTGAAGCCATCTTTGAAAGCATTTGGCTCGCCCCACTCCGTGCTCATTAAGACATTGTGGCGTGGCTGGTACCAAAAGTCATATCCTAGAGGAGTTCCTTTGCCATCTTTCTCCCATTGTCCTTTCACCTTGTACGTTTCTCCATCAAGAAGAATAAAACCACCTGAAAATAGTACAAATACTTTCTAATTGTGCGCGTGTGAGAATGGAAATCAAAAATTACAAGACAATCCCCAAGGCTTGAAACTGGGAAGCAACAATGTGTGCCTGAGGTAAGAAAGAAAGAAAGAAGCCAACACGGAAAATTTAAAGTTCGGCAGCGTTTACACGAAGCCGGCTATTTTTTTAGCCGGCTAAAAATATAGTCGTTTACATAGCGTTTTCGTGTAAGCGCTTATCGTTTTCGGTAGCTTGAAGAGCGTCTGTAAGCATTTTGGTGAAAAAAAAGTTTGAATAACTCTCTCATTATGACTGAACCAAAGTGAGGACTTAAGCGTTTTCGAAAATAGCCGGCTAAAGCGTTTACACGAAAACGCATAGCCGTCATTTTCGAAAATATCCACTCTGAGAGGCGTTTTCGAAAATAGCCGGCTAAGTAGCGTTTTCGGGTAGGCCTAAACGGATAAAAAAATGCGCGTTTACGAAAATAGCCGGCTTCGTGTAAACGCTACCTTCGATAGAGGTCTTTTTGATAAACGGCACATTTCGAGACAAGTATTATTTTTTCGATACAGGTGTCTCGTCGTTTCGGTGAATGTAAAAAAATGACCTAAAACAAGACTGATGATCTGGCAGCTGGATATGGAAGAGCGGTCTCAATGAAGAGAAGAGAAGAAAAGAAAGAGAACAAAACATAGCAAATTTGAACACCTCTTGCATCTCCATCCTTTGTTCCTAAGGTGCTGATCATAATCTCGCCACTACCAAGACAATGTGTGGTATGAAGAACCGATGTACCGGTTACAGAAAATACTTCTTCTGGTTCCACAATCTACACGTACAACAAATGGGAAATTTTATAAAAAATATCGAATGTGTGTGCATATAGGACAGACGACACAGTTTCAGCACATTCATTTGCCTAAAACATTTTTAAAATATATCATAAGTATGCGCTTAGAATTAGAAAGTTATTCATAAGAGGGTTCGGAAACGTGTGGCGACAGTATATATTATTAGGGTGGTATGGGTAGCCGTGCGGTGAGAGCGATTCACGGATCGATCTGGGTGATATGTGAAGGGTTGTCCGCCCTCAGTAAAAGTGAACACAGTGAGAAGCGTTGTAAGAGTTGAAAAAAAATGTAGAGGTAGTGAGTTTGAGAGTCTGCAGACGAAGAACCACTTTGTGGATATGCTACAGCAAAAAGATGATTATTAGTAAAAAAAACAATTATTAATATTATATATTCAGCGCGTATTTTCAAAAGGAAAGTTACTGAATTCGATTCAAAGGGAGTTTTCATTGTTGTATCAACATCTTTCCAGTCGGTGTAATACGTGCACAAAAACTACTGATTTCGTGGGAGAAGAGATTACTATATAAAATACAGACATTTTTCTTTCTCATTACCTTGTGAATTCTAGGAGCACGCTGATCGGTTCCTACATCAATGACATAGACACGTGACGACATAAAACCAGGCACTATCAGACGATTACGTTTCTTGGAAGCATCTCCAAAGCAGCTACTGCAAGCATTCCATCCGGTATGGTGTAATTCATCTCCAACGTAAGGCATATGTAAGCGATGAATAACCTATAAAATATCGGCCAACGCTAATCATTCGTTCCAGTATGGTGGATCGTATAACAGACCTAAAATGGTAATTTTAACATACCCTATCCCAGACTAATCAACATTGCTATATTTTGATGCAAAGTAACAAAACAAATACAGTTGCGGATCTAGGGTTGGAGAGGGTGCGCACCCTCTCCTCTCTCTCGTCCTTGTTTTATCAAATATTTTTTCAAAAATAACATCAGTATTTCACGTTTACTGGGTAGTGCACCCCCTTCTGAAGATAATGTACCCCTTCCTGAAAACAATCCTGGATCTGTACCTGCAATATCCCATACAAAAGCCTTACCCTACCCCAGAAAAAAATGCCAAAAAATGATATCTTCCCCCAAGACCAAAATCCAAAACTTTAGACCCTCTTGGGAAGCGCATATACCTATATATAGGGTAGTAACCCCAGGGCCGGCCACTCATACCTGGCTGTAAGTTGGTGATTTGGGATCAACATCAACTGTGCACAAATAGTCAGGCTTCTTTTTGCCAGTGTTGTTGTAAATACATGGTAGGTATACAATCAGTTCACGAGGACCTGCCATGGCATCTTTAGGTGTAGCATATCCTGGACCATGTTTGCAGTGGCCTGAGATCAATCAATTCATATTAATATATCAATAATATATCTGAATTATTTATTTGAACTGATAATTACGATGAATGGATTTACCTCAGTTGTATGCAGTGGCCTTATATCATTGGATTAATTCATATGATAAAATTCAATCATATTATATTATTCAACATATTTCGTTTGAGGTCGTGGAAAGAAAAATGGAACGGCTGGTAGTGTGCAGTTCATGTAATGAATTCAAAAACATATAGTATTGATTGTATTCGAGTCATTTTTATGAATATATTACATGAACTAAGTGTTTTCCCAATCTGGTACATGTCCTGAAAAGATAGCCCAATCTCTCTCGGCAGTTTTTCACAACAGGACACCCACCCAAATAAACAATAAAGTCATGCTATAAATAAAACCCAATGATGTGTGAACAGATGCATAATTTATTTATTACCTGCAATATTTCGGACTCTGTCAGTTGCCTGCATGTCTACCAAACAATAACCTGCTAATAAATCAACACAAAGGTCGGACCGAGCACATTACGTGTCTAAAATGTGAGATGTCTTACCCTCCTAAGTCAAAGATAATATCTTAAACTTGGACTAGACCGTTCTTTTCTACACATAATCTATTATCTTTATAGAATCAAAATCGACTTATTTATATGTACTCATTTTTAATAGAAAATTTACATATATGAATTCGTCTTTTTGTAGCTATGAAGCGTCATAGAAGATAATTATCTAGTGCTATAGAAATTTAATAAATTGTTATAAATTAATAAATAAATGTAAATATGTAAATAACAGAAACATTTTCTATTTTAGGAGGACGCGTGTATGTTAAAAATGACCTTATATGATATATAATAACTAATACCATTAGAATAACTTATAGAAACTAGGCACCCGATTATATGATTAAAGTAAATGTATTCCTTTAAAATTCTTACTAGACGGAAAACGAACAATATACAGGCTTTTATACTTTGGAAGGTGTGTGGCTATTGATTAGGCGAGGCCTTTTGTATTGACACATCAGTGAATCAAGTGGCTATAAAAGACTGTCTGCAGAGTCCGATATTTGAATTCAAATTAATCATTCTTGATGTCCAGTATATAAAGCATACATTTAAAATATTTAAAAATGTAAACGGTGGAGGTGTTAAAATTACAGGCTTTTATAATTTGGAAGGTGTGTGGCTAGACCTTTTGTTTTGACACATCCGTGAATCAAGTGTCTAAAAACGACTGTCTGCATAGTCCGATATTTGAATGCAGATTAAAATCATTCTCGATGTCCAGGATATATAGCATACATTTAAGATATTTAAAAATGTAAACGGTGGAGGCATAAAAATTACACAACTGACTAATTGATATCTTTTCACTGCCTCTCTTCAGTGACTTACACTGTAAATGTTTGAATACTGAATTTGATCATGAATTTCTTTTGATATATCACCGAAAATATCCTGTGGTTAAGTAATTAACTTATTAAAGGATTCAAGTTACCGTCTTCTCTTGCAGAAGAAGAAGGAACAACTAAATAGAAGGTGTACAAGTGAAGTTGTTGCAAATCGGTACTTGACACGCTTGCAGAATTCGATTGCGTGATTTGAGCTCAAAAATGAAATCAAATTTGCCTTGAGCACTTAGTTCATTTCATTTACCTAGTTAAAACATCGACAACAATGTTAGACATCCAAGTTCAATTAATAATAAGCAGTACCATCGTTCTAAAGCCTTTCTTGTGTAGTTTAATTTCAAATTCAGTTTGCTTTGTATTTACACACAGGCAAGCATGAAGTTCACGTATAATTTCGCTGTGCAACCAGACATGACCCATTCTAGAAATCAAACTTCCAACGACTCAAGCAAATCTCAAAGGAGATACCAAAATTAATGTATTAAATGCTATCTAATATGCGAATTTGAACAATATTACAATTGTTATATGACATAAAACGTTGTACAACGCAGTGGCAATCAAAGGCTCTATCAAACAGTATCAATGCTTGTATTTGTAGCATTTTAAAATACGCGAAACAGCGTTCAAAACTGCACAAAGATTAAATACAATGTTTATAATTGTTTTTTTTTAATCAAATGAATGTAGTAATAAAGAACGACGGCTTACCTTGTAAAAGTGATCACAAATGATGTATCTAAGTAATTTGTTGCAGATGAATTGAGCAATGATAAGACGATCCACAGGGATCCCATCAAATGCACGTGGCTTATGTGCAGCGGAAGTGACTAGGCAGTTTTCGTCATATTTTAACCCGGGGGGGGGGGGGGTACACCCTTCAGATCTGGGTAGGGGTGTTCTGCTGGGATCCTGTAGGGGTTACCCTGTTTATGACATAAATACCTAACTTCCATACCCTGTTTAAAGTCAACGATCTTATTTCTGCCGATTTCCTGAATAATTTCTCTCATTTTTTGGCCCTGAGTATGACAGAAAGTTTGGATTAAATCGGAAATAGAGTAGAATTGGATGCCCTGTTCATGACAACAAGGTCGAAAAACCATACCTGTTCAGAGGATCATCCCCGTATAGTCGATATAGGGTAGTACCCCCCCGGGTAATTTAATTACTCCAAAACCACGAGATGTATTTCTATGATTTTCCTATATTTCAAATCTTCGATAATTATGTTTGCTACTAATGCCTGTGTAAGTTTCGTTATAATTGAAATTTTTAGATTTGGCTCGGGCGACAAAGCAAGTTATCTTCCTTGCATACTTCAGCTGTGTTCAGTACACAACGCTGTCCTGCCTCAAAGACAATAAGGTCGGTACACACTAGGCGAAAAGTCGCGGCGACAATTTTCCCCAGTGTGTAATAAGTATTTTGGGCGGAAATTGTTATCGCCGTGACAGAATTTTGCAGCTGCGACTTGCCGCATGAAATCCAATCTCTCTCGGGCCGGAGAGATGTCTAGGCGACGAATGTTGAACCAGTGCACACTGAGGTGAACTGTCGCGGGGACAAGACGCTGAAACTTGTTGCCTAATGTGTACTGACCTTTAAACACTTCGGGAGAACAGCGTTGCGTGACAACACAGGTGCCATATACGAAGGGGTCAAAAAAACAACAACAACAACAATAAAAAAAAAAAAAAGACAGCCTAAGCTAAATCCGAAAATTCCGTTTGTTCAGAGAACTAATATAATATGTCGGAACCGTGATGAATTTTTACCATAATCTTATCAAATTGCTTTCCTTCAACTGACGACCATTATTCCTGTATTCTCAAGTGAATCAAAATCTTTTATATGGAAGAATTTTGGAAGCCATTATTGTATATACCTAGCTCGGTATAATTATGTTATCGCGCTTCAGGCCAGCTCCACACACGAGCATTCCTATTGGACGGAAAACCATTGACACTATGAATGCCTGTGTTAGAGGCTCGATTCAGGCTTACAGACAGAATACGTCATATGAAGTAGGGTGCTCCTAGATAGTAGGGATAATAAGTCTTTTGTTATTTGTCTCCCTTGAGATTATTTAAAACAAATGATTTGTCCCTACTTAGTGGCACCCTACCATATCAGGCACTAAGCCCGAGTATGCTTCGCAACTTCGCCACGCAATTTCTTGCACGCAAGCCTATAATAAGCCTGAAGCATGATGACGTTTTACCCCCGTATCTAAACATGAATCCTTTTCGTATTGCTTTCGTTCAACAATCATGACTATCGTTCCTGTATTCTCGACGGAATAAAAAAATTGTGAAAGAATTCTAAAAACTATTATGGTATAGAGAAGGGGGTAAAACGTCATCTCGCTCCAGGGATATTTAGAGAAAAAGAGACAATCTTACAACATGACTGTTATTAAGTATATTTTGGAATTATTGCAATATATTATATGCTCTATTTTATAGTATCAGGCATATTCCTACTAACCATCACATCATCCGTTGGTATAGTTTATAAAAAGTGGACTGGACAAAACGGTTAATCTGGTATGACGAGTTAAAAAGTATCTAAAATAGTTGTGGCTCAATTTTGTTTAGAATGGTTTGGGAAAAGGCCTACCCCGTTATTCGATGTGATTTTTATCTACTATAACTATAGGTTTAATTTAGAAAAAGCGTTTATTGGCAGCCATTTTGAAAAGTTAGCACACTTCGATATATACGTATATACTGTGTTGTAAATATATAATATCGATTCTTTGATATAACTGTAATAATCTTTGAGTGTTGAAGTCGAACCACTTTTCAAAATGTCTGCCTAAGAGAAAAAGGTATCGAAAATATATTTACATAAAATAAAAATGTTAATAAAGAAAAAAAATCATATGTCTTTAACAGCAGACACACTCTTCTAGAAGTTTTGTCACATGTGAAGGAAACGCTTGATCATATATATGGAACAACGCAGAGAGCTGCGCCCATCGAGTAATGATAAATGCGTCTGCTTATTTAGCCAGACTTCGTTCACTCCAATAAATCAAAAAGTTAAATCACCGGATGCACACGTATGCCTTGAGTCAAAGAACTCCATTCAGTAAAGATGGGCAATACGTATTTTCCTTTGAACTGTGACAATAATTCTTAGAACGAGTGACTGTCTAGGATTTGTATGTACATGAGGATATCGTAAATTTATAGACGAACTACTCCTGAGAATCGACGATTTTTCAAAGGTCATGCCATACACTTACATCCAAAGCACAAGATGAAGCTAGAAAAAAAATGACCGAGAGGTATATTTTCTGACCAGTTGAGTCGCCGTTTTAAACGAGTAATCTTTGAATGCAAGACATGCACTATACCGGTCCCCCAGGGAATTAAAAGGCAAATGAGTAGGGCATTATAATCGCCCCAAATTGCATCCTGGTACAATTTGTCGTCTTTGAGCATCATCATTTCGCGTTGTCAAAAGTTCGAAGAACCATCATATCAAGTTCTTTGAAACCTTGTGATATCAAAATACCATTTCGAGGTAGTTTCATGCACGATTGAATGAGTGCTGGCATAGACCATTGAAAAAAATGGTGAACTGAACAAGAACTCCAATATCGAATTAACTATCGTTCTCTGTCAATTGTTTGCGTTATTGCTTAATGCTCACTTTGCACAGTAGACGCCGAGTGAATGATAGCGCAAAGAACGCCTGCACTGGTCACACTTTTTATAGAGTGACAATTACGCCGTACTTTACTTTAATATTAAGGCTTTGAGCCATTGCGTGATGGCAGCCAGGACAGCTGGCAGCAACAAAGGATAGTTTTTATATGTGAGACTAAAGTCTATCTAATGTAAACGATTTTAGTCCAGATTCTAATATTCCTGTCAACTTTCATGGCTGCCATAATGTGATAGTACAAAGCATCTATAACTGCTTATAGAGTAGTTTATGGATCTACAATATTACACTGGAGAAGTTGATGGATTTTGTTTTAAAAAAGTACCATCTGATTAGTTTGAGGTACTGTATGTGAGAAGCTTGACTGCTTGTAGAAGAGGAAGACCTCTCAATAAAGCGACCGTATGATGAATCGGCTACAACAGCGAACATTCACCTTTCGACCGATCGTCAACAGCGTCAGCCTCCATATTCCAAACATCATCATATGTTCCTCAATCAGTGATGGCAGACCCTTTGTCAAAACCGACCGAAATGTACATTTTAATAAACTCCATTGCCAGTCAAATTCAAGAAGAAATTATATTTCAGATAGTAGAATTCAGAGCTTTCGTCTCGTGTAATGCAACGCATTGATTAAAACACGATTATCATCCTAACATCTCATCACAGTCAACATTTCGAAATAGCTCAGACATTGCTCGAACCCTAGTGATATCCTCCATCCAAACACAACAACACTCGTCCATATCCTCCATTACAGCTCCATAGGCTTCTGTCTCAGGTCTCCCTTTCGTTTCCTCTCGGACAATGAATATCTGAATTACGACAGTTTTGCCGCATTTGCAAAGATTTCCAAAGCAGCTTCACTGGGAAAACTTACGGACTTTTTTTGTTGGAAATAACAGTAATCTTATCGACTCTAGTCCGAGGAAATAAGTGAGAATCTATCCTTGGAACAGTGATCGATCAATGACTCCACGATCGCCTATACCATTTTCACCACCATGAGACGCCGTGGGCTATTGACATCTTCATCCACTTTAAGAAATTATGGGATAATTTCTATCAAGCAGGCACAAGCCCTCATTGTACAGTTCTCCAACAAAGGCATTTTGAAAATCTCCAAACTTCCAACCTTAGCTAAAGGGATAATTACATTTTCCTTTTTCAAACTAGCTTACTAACATTAGCCTCGAGATGGTGTACATATATGACGTCACCAAAAGTGACATCGCAAGACCAATAGCATAATTTTAGTATTTGTCAATATCTGGTATTTTATGTACTTTTCTTAACCCTACTACATAATTACAATAACGTTTGCGCCTTAATAATTCAAATCTGTTTTAATTTTAGTAGAACTTTCCTGATAGAAATCTTAGTTTTAAAAGGAGGAAGTTTCCAGTTAAGACGCCAGTAATCAACAAGCTAAGGCTGTCATCCTTGTTTTTTCTGAAAAATAAGTAAAGCAATTATCTACTTGACAGTTGAGATGATATGATTCGATGTTGTTACATGGTAAGAAAATGTTGTTGCCCGGGAAGGGGAGTAGGATTAAAATCGAAATAGGACGGGGGATGACGCTCGTCGGAATAATTTTTTAAATGACCACTAAAAGGTCGACGAGCATCCCCGGCGCCCTCCGATGTATAGGACTCTCTCCTCCCCCGTTGTTGTTGTAGTCAGTTGCAATCATAAGAATGATGACGATGATGATACACTGATGTGGAAGTAATGGTGTTGAAGGTGGTGATGATGGTTTTAAGGTCGGTACACACTAGGTGACAGGTCGCAGCGACAATTTTCCCCGGTGTGTACTAAGTATTTTTTGTCGAAAATTGTTGTCGTTGCGACAGTATTTTGTCCCTGCAACTTGCTGCATAAAATCCAACCGGTTGGATAGTTGAACCAGTGCACAATGAAGCGACGTGTCGCGGGGATAACTCACTGTGTACTATAGTACCGACCTTTAACGCATGAGCAGATCTACAACTATTTTAACTATTGGTGAACATTATAAAAAATTTCATCCCATTCGGGTTTTTTTAAATACCAACTCACCTTTTAAAGAACCATATAGAGAAAATGTACGTCTAAAACTCTAAAGAATCTAGAAATAGAAATAAAAGAATTCATTACAGTGCATCTCATCTCTTCCACTTCACATGTAATCTCTCTCGAATCTCGGAGCCATAGAACGCGTCATTTTGTATCACAGAACGCTGCGTCACAGTTAGTGAGGAAGACTGTAAAAAATTAAGCGCCAGAACAGAGTCGAACTATTTGGGGCCTATAGCACGAATTTTAGACAAAAATCCATCCAAAGCATATAATTGCATTGACGAATTGTTCCTCTGGATTTTAACGAAGTGGTGGATATCCAGGCTTTTCGCAACCAAATCCTGGTCACAAAGTCTTGCTACTCACCTCGAGAGGATCGTCGACCTCTCCGTCCGCCTCTTCCCCGAACAGCATTATTATCAAAAGGTTTATCTACTCCAGGGACAGCTCGTTTCTCGGGAGATTCCTCTTCAACTTTCTCTTCCTCTCGTCGTTTTAAGCATGCGGCTTTAGGGTTGAGATTTCGCTCTGAAAAGGCAAACATCGGTTTACAAACAAGCTGGCACATAATCATTAAAGGGTACTCATCTGATGTCTCACGCTCCATGATTTGCGATTCTTTGACTTCTGTGAATCTTCGTCCATCCTCAGGGACCCAAGCTGTCTCCGCCGTTCGTAGTCGCGACGTCCTGGGTCTCCGAGGACGGGCCGTCTTCACAGACAGATGAGTATCCTTTAGAATTCCACGATGTAGAATCTTACTTACTGGTTGGTTGACTGACTAACAAACAAACAAACACGAGATTAATACAGATTAGTCGTCATAGTTTCTTAGTTACATTTATATACATACGTATGTGGTTTGAATATTAATATAATTTTTATGTACTATATGAATTAGTATCTTTTTGTAACGCACGTACGCATTTAAAAGATTATGACGAATTCTCATTAGCGTTGCATGTGGATAAATAAACAGCTTACTTACTGACTGACTGACTGTTTCGCTGACACTGACTTTGAATGACCAAACGAAAGAATGGTCAAATATCTAGTTTAGTTCTTATGTGTTTAATAGTGAATCTACGCATAAATGTTATAATATATAACACTACGAGTTTTAAATGCTTACCTCTAACTTGAGACTCAAGACTTGTAATAACAGACACGGCTTGGTGTAGGATGACAAGCTGCAAGCAAACAAAAATGCAATGATGGATCTTAGCTAATACTTTTAAAAATATATAAAAGAAATGTTGATATTGAAATAATCTTTACAAAACCGCAAGAAACTATTAAGAGCGGCAGAGAAATTCAGCAGTTGGCATAAACAGGTTGATTAAAGTAAATAGAGATGTAAAAAAAACAGACCTCCAACAAAAAAAAAGACTCCTGAAACCTAGCAACACGCATCCCATCACGCCTCATGCACACCATTCACTTAGAGGAGATATCGAGAGAAAAAGCTTCACCAAGAAGTACATGAGCAAAGAAAGGAGAAGATATGCCGCAGATCACAAGCTTGATTTTATCAGTGGAGCGTCATGGAGTTTGGAGATTTGTTTACCTTGGTTTGAGGGACGTTACTCCCGCTAGAGGCGTCATCGCACATAGCATTCCTTGCTCGATGATGTACCGCATTAAATGTACTTGGTGGTCTTTCTTTTTCCTTTTGAAAACAAGGAAATGCATAGGTATATAAGGTAGCAGATAGCCAATTGAAAGCACAAACTGATCGACATTTTGGCATTTTCAAAGCCTAGTCATATAGCCAATTGAAGGGGCGAGAACTCGAGAAGGGAAGGCCATGGATGACGCCAAATTACGAGGGTGTTATGCTTATCCTTCAGTGCTCAGTTCACGTTATTATAACACTCTTAACTATATATACGAGCTCTAGAAAAGCGGAAGCCATAGTAATGGTTAGCTGGATTAAGCGTACGTATTGGAGTGACTAAAGATTTGGCTACAAAACTCATTATAGGATATCCCCACACATGACGATCACGAACCGAGACTGCTTCCTCTATCTGCTACTGTTTAAAGGTCTAATCCAATCAATCCTGAAATGGACTTCGAATTTAACGTTTCATTCGAGCTGTCGTTTGAAAATCTTCAACAAATCAATGACAGATACAGATGTCTATTGCTTCTAAAATCATTCATTTGGGTAAATAGGATGTCTCACTTGGATGTTTGAAACAAAAGACGCAGGCTCAAGTGTAATATCTCCTATTCCTGTGGAATTAATTTCAAAAATTTTTAAAACACAATACCTTTGTCTGTGGTTTTGAATTTTGTAAATGCATTTGACACATTCGTCCAAGTTCTTTGAAAGCTTCGTTGATGTCTCTAACTCGCATTCTAAAATGAAAATGGCCGCATTAATAATACAATACTGACAAACACAACACTGAAGACCCTGTTACATGCAAGAACACTTTATAAATGGTATTACAGAGCATGCGTAGAAAGAAAAAAAAAATTGATGAGAGTAGAGTAAAAGCCAGGGCAGACTCCTAAGTATAAGAAGCATCGGGGAGACTCGTCGGAAATTTTCAAAACTTCTCCTAAGGAGAGAAGTGCAAAGTCCTTGACAGTAGAAGATAAAAATTACTCGGAAAAGGGGCTAGGTGGAAACCAACCCCCCAAAAAGTCCGGGAATTCCCATTTATTTCTATACTGTTTTCATTGCCTGTGGGTAACCTAAACCATACTAAATGGATTATGCTGTAAGAGGAATTATTGTTACGCCTGAAAAATGCGACAAGCTTTCTCGATCCTTATATACAACGGAGTATCCCTGGGAGAACAAGGTGCTTAATTGAAGCTATCAATTAATGGTGTGTATACAGGCTTTTTGTGCATTAAGCTTTACGTCATGCAGTGCAGGGAGAAACTCGCGAGACGGCCTTTTTGGGAGAAAATGAAGACAGGATCGAAATCTAAAGAAAGAGGATACAAAGGAAAACAAGAAATTCAACGGAAGCTAGAAGACTATCCAAAAGGTATTCAAGATTGGTGTTTGATTTTGTTCTACAGAAGATCGATGTCTTAAAAGACATTTTAAATTAAAATTCAGTCAGTAAACATCAAGTCATCCCGAAACAGATTCAAACAAAAAATGTCTTTACGTCCATGACAATTTTGATTGTCTTTTTCTGTTTTTTTTTTTTTTTTTTTTTCATTTCATTTTTTGTGTGATCTAGTTTTGCAATCTGAAAAGAATCTACATTCTTTTTTCCATGTTTCATTTCCTTTTTGCTGTTGTTTATTTGCCTGATGTTTGTTGCATTTTGTTGCTGAAAAAAGTACTCACTCATGTAGTTTCAACTAAATAAATCATATTATTCTCAACGAGAAACTCAATTAAATCTTAATCCGTTGTTCCAAATCTCTACCAAGGAACATCTCGTTAATTTGTTCTTAAGAACCATACCTAGTGCATCAATGTCAACAAATTCAAAATGGCCGCCACGCAAGTCTAACGTCGATCATCGTAACTCACCGTTCTCGTGTATTGTTAGCGACTCTTCGTTGTTTTATACTCGCCATGTCCCCCTCCATAAGACTGAAACGATTTTATGTGTCAGATAATTAAAGAGGGAAGGGAGGGAAAGAAAAGCAAAGCAAATGAAACTAAGAAAAAGACAAGGGTTCACAAAATGGCCGCCACGCGAGTATGCGCTGGAGATCGATCTATAAAACTCACCTTTCTCGCGCATTGTTCGCAAATCGTCTTTCCTGTTCTCGAACGACTCTATCTCGCTCTGTTTCCATGCCGAAATCGTCGCTTTTGCCGTCATCTCCCATGAGGCTACCGGTGTCTTTATCGAGTTGGTCTTCTCCTTTGATGGAGTCTTGGCTAATAGAATCATCTTTATCTAGTATGAGAAAACAATCTGGAGTTAGCTATAGTTAATCATGGAACTATAATTAATGAATGAATAAATAAAATCATAAAGAAATGAGCAAATTAATGAATGAGTTAATGGATGATTGAATGAATGAATGAATGAATGAATGAATGCATCGATAAATAAATGGACAATCGAATGAATGATTGCTTGATGAATAATCAATGACGTTTGAATCAGTAATGTCCTAAAACCACAAAATCATCTGCACATACACAGTAAACATGCAAAGATTACTGACGTTTCGTACATGTAGACACTCGGAGTAAACATCTTGATTAAGTCAACTATATTTATAATAACGAAGAGAAAACAACACGTTCATTTAATGCTATCTTACATCTGGTTTCACTGATATCAGAGGTGGCTGGCGACATCTGTGATGATAAAGCTCGGTTGGATAGTCCACCTGGTGACGTCATACTATTAGGGTCCTCCTCCATGTTGCCATGGTTATTGTTCTAGCAAAGAAAACAAGAAAAAAAGAGACTCAGAGCGCTGTAGGGCTACCATATGTTAGAGTTTGCAAATAGTAAAATACGCAAACTGACCGGCCAATAAGTATTTATCTGCCAAATATTTATCTGCACACGTTACATGTGACTTTCAGTGTGAAAATCCGTCCCGGATTCAAATTACCTAAATTACAGATATCATACCTGACCCCGCAGCGGAAAATTCGTTGTTTTAACAGTCAATCAAGTAAAGCATTTGGGTAAGTACAATGTTGTCCGTACATTTCATTATCAATATTTTGTTACATTAAAACGTTTTCAGGATCTAATGGAATAATCAGATGCAGGCATCGCTTGGTTATTCCGTCAAATGCCTCTTTTTTTTTAAAAGAAGATTTTTTATTACGGGCTCAGGTAAGATACATCTGATTTTCATCCTTGTTTTAACGCCTTATAGATTGACGTGGGAACGCATAGAACGAAAGATGCAGAGGGGTGGGCAGCTTCAATGATTCAGCTTTCTTGAAGGAAAAAGCATGGACGTTTCAGTCAAACTACAACCAAAAAGTCATTAATGATCATTGCTTTCTTGGAATTACTCACCAGCTGGTCTAAGTGTGAAGTTTGGATATTTCCTGAGTTGTATCCTGCAACTGATACACTTGTAGTTGCTATGGCTCCTCCTGCAGTACTTGCAAACATCGCAACATTAGCTTCGGCGTGGTTACGAAGCACATGAATTGCGTCATCAAGTCTTTCTTCAATTCTACTTTGCTGTAAATTGACGAGAAAGAACTTTGTCAATTCAAAGGCAGCAACTATTTGCTCGGTCGAATTAAAAAAAAAAAAAACCTTAGTGCCAATGTTTTCAGCAAAGACGGTCACTAGGGGAAAAGCAATGATAGGGGAAAGAAAAGAAAAAAGGGTATAAAGAAACAAAGGATAGACAGCAATAGTAGGAACCAAACAAGGAAGAAAAAATTATGGAAACGACCAAATACCAAATAAAGTGAGCAAGCAACAATTACAGTGCGAATCTCATTGGCCAATCACAGACAGCACAATCATGGATCCTTACCGAAAAGTAATTCTCATTGGATAAGAAAACATTTCTGAAATTTTCCAGATTTTAGATTCACACGTTAAAATAACGACAAAAATAATTGGTTTGTTTGCAGAAGTACCTTTGGTGGTATATATTGCATATTCTGTAATTCTATTGCGCTACTTGTTGTCCTGGGCTCTCTCTGTCGACACATAAACAAATATAAACATATACAATTTGAAAGGAAATAAAGACAAAAAAAGGAAACGAAAACAGAAGACTGAGAATAACGGAGAAAGGAGAAATCTAGCAGGAATATAAGTCAAGAAACGAAGAAAAGAATGTAGAAATGATAGCCTATACAAAAAGAAGGGAAAGAAAGAAAGAAAGTCGGAAGGAATAAAGACTAATTTAAAACAAATTAATAATAATAGAATCATCATATTCCTTTACACTTTAGGACTGGGTTGTTCAAAGCCCGATTAGCTCTAATCCTGGGTTAAATCTTAAGAAAACCTATAGAGTTAACCCTTGACTGGCACTAACCGGACTTTGAGCAACCGGCCGGGCCCAGCGTAACTTATTACGTTCAAACCCTTGTTTTAAAACCTACCATAGGATGTAATTGGTTTTCATAAGGTGGTGACGTTGGTTGGTTGCCTCGTCCCCATCCTGAAGAATTTGCAGACGCTCCTGAGCCAGCTACGAATAATTTTCATATTTTAGTACCACAGTGTGACAAAAATTGCAAAATACGGTGTAATTGTTTTTACCCTACCCCTCTAGGGAACACTTTTGTAATATGCATACGCACAAGCATTGTGAAGTATGCCACGAGGAGTTTAGTTTAGTTTAGTTTCACAAGTAAAGTTTATTTCGTGAGTGCGTCTCTAAAGTGTTGTTTTGAGCCTAGTGAAATGTCTAAAAAGTTGCAACGGCACTGTTGATCATGATTTTGTTGACGTTCATGGTAAAACCGCTAATGTTAATAGTGGTTGGACACGACGACAAAGATGATGTCCATCATAATGATGACCATGATGTTGGTTATAACGATAATACCACGGGGGCAGATCCAGACATTTTGAAAGGGGGGGGGGGTGCACTAATCCAAAAATAATCAAAACATTTTGAAAGGAGGATGCTCTAATAAACAATATTCACACATTTTCAAAGGGGGATACACTAATCAAAACAAATATTGATTATCAATCAAAAATTAAAAGTAATATTTATAAAAATAAATCAGGTCTTCCAAAAAGAGTGGAGGGCACCGGCCCCCCAGGCCCTTTCCCTGGAACCGCCTCTGAATAGTGTTAAGTTTCTTATTATTGAACCTACTTGAAGGTGGTCTTTCGGATACACTAGCTAACGGTGGAGGTGATCCCACTGGTGTGGAAGGATTGGATGAGTATGTAGTGCCATTGTCATTCGAGTATATCTAAACAAAGAAATAAACCATGGATGTTAGTTGTCATAACATTCAACTATGCTATATTAACGAATTTGAATTTAAAAAAATATCAAAAGTAATTCACAATGTGAATCATCGCATATTTATGGGTGGGGGCACGACAGCTGATTTTTGGGGATTATGATTTGGGGATCACGGTTTTGGGGGGTCACGACCGCACTCCGGGCAGAGGTAGTTTTTTCACCCTCTCCTACGAAAATAAAAACTAGCTCTGCCGACAGGGTATAAGAAAATATAAATTACAAGCAAATCAAATGTATATACTTACAGATGCTAATGCTTTTCCTAGTGTATCCCCTGTTTGACTCCCTGATGTCGCTGCTCTTGACGAATGACCTCCTGGAACATATCAATACATATATGATTGATCTGATCACATGTACATTTATAACAGCATGGAGTTAACAAGATATCCCAAAATATCTACATACCCATTGGATCGCTGCCGTTAAGAGGTGGAGAGACCGAGTGTAAATATGGTGAAGATTGTCCGTGTAGGCTTGGTGTCTGTCTAAAAGATGACATTGGTGGTAGGCCTGATAATCTATCCATAGCCTCGCTATGACTGATGGGATGGTAGGTCTAGTGAAACAAATAACAGAAACCACCATTAGACTTTATTTCTTTCAAAATAGAATGCACGCCATATATCCGTGAAACACAATTTGCGTATGTTATCTTATTGTTCAAAATAATAATGGCTTCTCATATTTATTGCAAAGTTATCAAAAAATATGAATAAACATAGGCACTAATGTATGTTTATTCGCAATTTTGTTTGTATGTTCGTGCTTTCATTCATTTATTTATTCATTTATTTTTCCATTCATTCATTCATTCTGATAATTTGAATATGAATGTTTTTTGCTTCTTAAGAGACTACGCAACTTCACGAATATGTGTCGTGCAAAATTTAAAAGAACATATAGTATGACATGGGACAGCACATGAATACTTTAAACATTCAAGTGAATGAGAAGCAAAGTGAAATGTATAATAGAGAAAACTAAAGTGATAAAAATTCAGTTGAAAAGACAGGACAGAAAAGGCAAATGAAAGAGAGAGAGAGAGAGTCCATCAAAAATAGATAAGTAAAAGAACGTGCATATGAAACACCAGATGAAGAAATTGAGAGAAAATGATTAGTGAACAAATCAGTGGTCGATGACAATAATACTTCAATACAAATCAAAAGATAATTACATTGAGTAACCTTATCAGTAAGTATTAATAGTAACCATAATATTAGTATCAATAAGAATTATAAAGTATGGATTACGAAGAAACCATGGCAACGATTGTCCTGGAATTAATATTGTACAAAAGTTAAAAATCTTGTACCCAGAGTCATCAATGTTCCACAGATCAATTGGAAAACGGGCTCTGAGTTCAAGAATGCCATATTATTTGAGATGTTATTGAGCGCATGTCAATAGCAAAGACAACCACAAAGGTGTTATTTCAGAGGATATCAGATCACTTTCCCGAGTGTTACAAGGAATCAGTTCAGAATAAATTCATTAGAATTCGAAGTACCAGAATAGACTGAACGAACGAGAGATCGCAGAGAAGGACGAACTGGTTCTGTGTTTGTTTGTCTGATAGCTAAGAGAACAAAGCAGCATATATAATAACAACGGTAAAAAAATATTGGCTTTGTGAAAAAGATTTTACATATTTTTTGAGGTTATATTTCGCTTATGCCGTTTTGCTTTTGGGCTTCATTTGTCTGTATACTTTTTTGTCTGTATTTGCTTTTTTATTAATTTGCTTGTTTTAGCTTCAATTTCATCTTAAGTCTTGGAGCTAACTTTAACTGCGGAAATATATACAATGCTTTTTAAAAATTTGATGTTTAATGAAGACAAATGCTTGAACTGGTGAATGCGAGCAAAAACTTGTAGACAACATCATCTAAAAAGGAATCCCACACAATGCAGCTTTATATAGGTTGAAGGCCAAAGAGTCGCGCGATATCATTGAGATTCAAAAATTGATATCATTCTCAATGAACATTGTTATTATTTAGTGTGTTGCTAGGTTTCATCTTAGCCAATTAGACAAGTTTATCGCACCCTCTGATGGTGATGAAGAGGCGCCTTTGCTAATGCAGGCATTCCATGTATCTCCTTCTAGAAAACCAAAATAAAAACAAATAATAATGTCAACAAAACCATCTTGCAAATAGACTTGAGACTCTCTGTGGTAGCCATCAACTGTGTAGAGCTTCAAATTCGAGTGAGAGGCGCCAAGCTGTTGGAGTGAAAACCGTTCTGGCTCTCAATAAAAACCATCTAGAAAACGTAGGGCATTTGTCTTGAAATCCGTCTGCCCCAACCCTTATACCTATAAACCTAACCCACAAAATACAACACGTACAAAACACGTTTTATACTAGACAAGAGTAACTTCTTACCATTCCTTCTCGTGTTGTCATTCCATAACTGGTCGCGTATGTCCCGGCTGAGCTCGAGTATGACGTGGTGGATCCGAGTTGACCCGAATGACCCCATGGGTCCGGTGAGCCATGTTCTGAAAACGAATTCATAAAATATACTTCAATATATATAGGGAATTGAATTTCTAATATGCATGAATATTGTATAGCACATGTGTAAGTACGGAAACCTGTAAAGCCTTCTGGATAGCATGGTACGAGTGGTTAAACCTCTCGCATCTCACTGCTATGGTCCGGGTTCTAGGGATATTTAATCGATATAATCCATAAGACAATACATTGATAATAATAATAATAATAATAATAATAATAATAATAATAATAATAATAATAATAATAATAATAATAATAATAATAATAATAATAATAATAATAATAATCATAATAATAATAATCATAATAATAATACGCGCGCGCCCCGAGCACTGAAGGTCGGAGCTCATAACCTCCTCCATTTTTTTTTGCTTTATTTTCTTTCACAAGAAGTTTTAAAAGCTGTCTTGTGGTAAAATCATTTTTTAAAGGTTAGTGAGGCATCTTTGTGAAGGATTTTTGTTTGTATTTGATGTATATGGATGTGTTTGTTGACATGTTTGTTTGGTGTTACGCGTTGTTGCTGTTTGGAGGGATCCTCTCTTGATTTCTAATTATGAATTTTGTCTCTTATTTCAATGTTTTCTCTATTAATATTCTCCTAATAGATTCTCTTGTGTTTGGCTGAATGTTTTGGCGGGAGGAGACGTAATTTCTTATTGTCGAAGAATGAATTTTGTGGGTTATGATGATGTTAAGTTTGTGTTTTCCACATTGATGTGTTTTTAGTGTGAAATTTCAAAAATTGTTTGATTTATAAATTACGGTTGGCTGAGTGGTTGTTGGCCATTCGGTGTGTAGTAGATATTGGTTTTAGTGCTGAAGTTTAGCTGTATTTTGTTGATGGGATTTTTTGTTAGATTTTTTTTTTATATGTACTTATTTTTTTTTTTTTTTTTTATTAGATCGATTGGTGGTTGTTCGGTTACCTTTTCTATTTGATTACGTGGTTTTTGTTTCAACTTTACCAACTGTTTTCTCACGCGCAGAACGGTTTGCCGATTTGCGCGCGCTTCTTTGTTTGATTATGTTGTTTCAATTTATGGTCCCTGCACGCGCGGATCAGTAGAGTGTTGATCTGCGCGCGCTTTACAATTTAATTTTGTCAGGTTAGGTCATATTTGAATTTTGATTGAGTTCTGATCGTTGGTGCTTGGTAAGCGTGAAAAGCAAAACATCTTAGTGCGCGAGCTTAATATTAGGCCGCGTGAGGTTCAGGTCAGATTGTATTTGATGTATATGTATGATCTGCTACTGGTAAACCATGTAATCCGGTACAACCTGAATCATGGGTCGAGTTGTCGGCGACTAAACCGGCTTCCCCACCAGTTTACTAGGCCACTGGGGACTAGAGCTGGTGAGGTGGGTGGGTGGACACCCAGCAGGAATTAAAAACAAGACCTGCTTTAAGGGCGGATGAACTCCTAGCGAGTCAACGGCCATCCACCAGTAGGGCAGATGGGGCTCTTAAGTCTTGGACGACAATTCATCTAGTGAATTACATACGAAAAATGGTAATCGTAACTCAAGGTCTTGTTCGTGCTGATGGGTGGATGGTTGGAACGTTATTCAGCCATTAACGACAGTATGGTAGGAATTAGCGACTCCTATCACAAGTAGCTTTACCTAGCGAGCCGGGCAACGTTAGGTCGACTGATAACACCCGAGCTAAATAACCAAAGCACATGGAAGTTATCGATCAAAATCAATATCATCCAAACGAGATTACTGAACAAACAGTGGCGCATGAAAATGTGGCTGAGAATAGAGTATTTCGTGTACCTAACAATAGAATTCATGGAATGATCAAAGCTGGATGGACTGATGATCAAAAGCGAAGAATAGTGCAGATTGATAAAGAAGAACGCCGAAAAGGAAAGAACTTTATGAAAAGGATTAAAGAAAAGTGGGACAGTGAGTTTCCAGGAAACAAGAGAACAGCACAGAACTTAGTTGATAACGCTAAACGTTTTGCTAAAGAAGGATGGGGAGTAGAACAAAATCAAACTGTCAATCAAGTAAAGAAGAAAATAAAGTGGAATACGGAAATGAAAGTGAAATTGCTGTTGATTGATAAGGAGGAAAGGAAAAAAGGAAGGGGATTTATGAAAAGAATTAAACAAAGATGGGAGATTGAATACCCGGAGCACACTAACATAAGTACACAGAAATTACGTGATAATGCAGCACGATTTAAGACAGAACCAGAAGTTAATAACCTTATGCTAGTGAGGGAAGACAATGTGATTAATAATGAGCAACAAAGCGATGAAGAACGTGACGTAGAAGAAGAAGAGAACATTGATGATTATCAATCGGATGTAGAGAATATAGTAGTTGAAGCAAATGATGATGATGATAAAGAAACAAACTTGGATGAAGAACTTAATCAACTATTCCTTGAGCAATTTCGAGATCTTCATAAAAGTACGATGCAGGATTTAGAACCTAGGGAACGATTAAGGAAAATGAAGTTACCAAATGATATCTTAAACAGCGCAGACAACATACTTGGCCATCATCTATGTAATGAGGATACTATATTGGAAGTAACGGATAAAGTATATGCCATGGGAAAAGCAATAGAACGAAAAATGGGAATCAAAATAAAAGCCAAGAAAAATACAAAGATTAAAGCTGTGAATGGTAACAGACGCGAAAGGAAATTAAAAGCTGAAATGAAAGACCTCAGACAAAGAGTAGCAAGAATAAGTAACGAGCTACATAGACGAAAGATAAAGAGAAAGGCAACCATCAGAGAGAAGAACATATTAACACAATTACGAATATCAATGAATAACCAAGAACCAACTTGCTCACTACTAAGAAAATATAAGGAAACATGGATTGACGAATTGCGTTATAAAAAAGTGAAATTGGAGAAGATGGTAGAAAGAAGTAGACGGATTATGCATAATGCTTTATTTGAAAAAGATCAAAAGGGATTTTTCAAGAGAATACAAGGTGAAATAGAACATGAAGGACAAATTCCAGAGATGAATAAATTCGTACAATTTTGGGGAGGCATATGGGAAAAAGATGAAATGACACCACAAACGTCTTGGATGCAGAAAGTGAAGACAGAATTAAAACAAAAAGTCGTGCAGGTTAACAAGTTTGACGTGAAACACCTAGAAATAAAGTCAGAGATCAAGAAGAGAAAAAATTGGACATCGCCTGGCATTGATGGAATCCAGAACTTCTGGTGGAAGAAACTAATATCTGCACAAAGTGCACTTCAAAGAGCATTCAAGCAAGTATTAGAAGATACAGATTTAATTCCAGTATGGTGGCCAACAGGAAGAACAGTGCTGCTTCCAAAAACGAAAGAACTTGGCGACGAAAAAAAATACCGCCCCATAACGTGTTTGAATACATCCTACAAACTACTCACCGGCCTAATTGGCAAGTATATGAGAAACCATTCAGTCCAAAACAACATCTGGGATGAGGGTCAATTGGGTGCGGTTGAGGGAGTTCTTGGAACTGTAGACCAACTTATCATCGATAGATGTATCATGGAGGAGGTAAAAGCGTATCACCGTAATTTAGCAGTGGCGTTTTATGACTACAAGAAGGCATATGACAAAGTACATCATGATTGGATGCTAAGGGTGTATGAATGGATTGGATTACCAAAGAACGTCATAGGTTTGTTAAAGGAGCTGATGAATAAGTGGAAAACAAAACTTGAAGTATGGAAAAATGGAGAGAAAGAGACAAGTAGGTGGATTGATATCAAATGTGGCTTCTTACAAGGAGACAGCTTCTCGCCAGTGGGCTTCTGTATATCAGAGATTCCAGTATGTAAATTGCTGCAGGAAACAAAAGGCTACCGAATGGGTCGACCAGGAAGACGAGAAGTTAAAAGAACTCACAGTTTGTTTATAGACGATCTAAAAGTGTATCAAGAAAGTCATAATATATTGAAAGACGTGAACGAAACTATTGTGAAAGCAAGTCATGATACTGGAGCGTGTTATGGAGTAACAAAATGTGCAGAAATTGTTTTCGAACGCGGTAAAATGGTTAAGGGAGATGGCCTGCAAGTACTACAGGAAAGAATGAAAACAATGGATCCGGATCAAAGTGAAATATACAAATTTCTTGGAGTAGAACAAGCAGATGGCATTAAGACCAAAGCTGTATATAACAGAGTTATTGAAGAAGTGGAAAGAAGAATGAAGATGATTACTAAGACGGGACTGAATGATGAGAATTTAATGAACGCAATTAACACTAAAGTGATTCCTGTTGTTGCATATCCGATGAACGTTTGTAAATTTACAAAGTCAGAGCTGACTGAGCTAGACCAAGTCGTCAAGAGAGAATTGAGAACGAAAAACATGTTAGGAAGACAGTCAAGTGATGAAAGGTTATACATGAAACGGAATGCAGGTGGCAGGGGACTGAAATCGTTAAGGGATGTATACACACAAACAAGATTACGTGTAGCTTGTTATATGGCAACATCAAGCAACAGATGGATAAAAGCAGCTTGGGAAAGAGAATTGTTCAAGGAGAGTGGCTCAATCAAAGATGATGCAGTAACCATAATGCAATTAGTTGAAAAGAAAATAGAGTTTGCTGAAGAAAGAGTTATACTAGAAGATGAAATTATTGAAAAGGACTGGAAACAGACATGGAAAATAGTAAAGTCAAGGCTGAATAAAGGTCTGCAGGAGAAAAGAATCGCTCGTTACACAACGAAAGAGATGCAGAGTGAGAGTTATAGAAAGCAAGAAAATGAATGCCATTTGTGGTTAAAACAAAAATTGGAGCCAAGAAAAACTGCAGCTATATTGACAATGTTAGAGCAAATGGTGGAAACACGATCCTGGAAGGTAGCTAGAGGTTTAAGTGATAATGACAAATGTAGACTGTGTGGTGAATATAAAGAAACAGTTCATCATCTTCTCGCTGGATGCAAGGTTTTAGCCAGTGGAGAATATTTATCAAGGCACAATAGAGCACTAATGATCTTAGCGACTACATGGGCCAAATGCTATAATCTGATTGAAGCTGACACTAGGTGGTACAGAGAGAGGTGGGAACGAGGACATGTTCTTGAAAATGAGAATGCAAAGTTAATTTGGGATTTTGAATTTAAAATGAGGAAAACAACAAAGGCTAGAAGACCAGACTTAACGCTGGAGGACAAAATAACAAAGAAAATTTGGATTTGTGACATGGCATGTCCTCAAGAAATTAACATCGAAGACAAACGAGTAGAGAAACTAAACAAGTACCGTCAGCTGGCATTTGAAATGCGTGAAAGAAGACCGGGATATAAAATCACAGTGGTACCATTAATAATAGGAGCACTTGGTGGAGGAGTGAAGGAGACGTCAAAATACGTTGAAATGGTATTTGGAAAGGAAGTAGAGAAGAGTAGTAAAGTTTTAGGAGAAATGCAGAAGACGGTATTGATGGACAGCGAATCAATAATTAGAAAAGTTATATCAGGATTATTTCAAAGTCAAGATTAACATTCTTAGAATATGAATATGTTGAAAACTATTGTAACAAAGGCTAGCAAAATTGTTGGTAGTCTTTCTTTATAGGCTAGATCATATGATTGTAGCTATATTCTTCAATATCATAATAATCATAATAATAATTATAATAATAATAATAATAATAATGACAATAATAATAATACGAATAATAGCAATATTTAATTCTTATAAAGCACAAATATCATATGCGCTAAGTTACAAAAAGATTAAAATAAATATAATATTAACTTAAACTTACATATATTTTAGCTATTTTAAGAGTTTATTGCGTATAAGGTGAAGCAGTATTGTATCATATTGTAACCGTACCGTTTTCTACTCATGCGATAACCTTGCCTTACCAATTTTTTTTTTTTTTTTTTTTTTTTTTTTTTTTTTTTTTGACAGGCCAATCAGTCAACTCCTATCCGCGACAATAAAATACGTATTCAATGAAAATAAAACTAGCTATTATTCCGTTTTTCCCACCGGATACGACAAACAGCTATCTAAATTAACATCAGTTCAGACTTTCTAAAAGCTGGTATATTTAAACAAAACAAATTAAACAAAAACAGAACGACCAGACAGTGTAAGTGTTTTTTTGAAGGCTTAGCACTTTAATAATGCGTCCGTGTCGAATGTCGCTTTATGTTTCAAATCTACTCTTAATTCAAATTGCTCTGTTGTTTCAAAATAAAATTGCTGGAAAGTAACTTCTGCAAAGTTACTTATACACGAGATATTGCATTTTTTCTTGTTTTTTTTTTTCTTATTTCGTTTTTGATATGTTATTAATTTGATTATGATTTCATTAACACTATCATAATATATTCAACATCCGTATATTTGATATGGCTCATTTGAGCTTCCTCTTTTTTGAAAAAGTTATCTTTTTTAAAGGAAGGAAGTCGCTAATTTTATTGCTTCCTGTTTTTGTCTACGGCTTTCGTTATGATTTTGCTGAGAATCAAAACTTTAATTCATTTTATAATTGGCTCGCTTTTATACAAAACTTCATTTTATGGTCACTTTTTAGAAAGAAAAAGAAAACAAAAGCCTTTGTTGTTCCACAAACACACTATATTAAAATAGGCAGAATTAATTCAGAAAACCGCAACCGCGTTGTGCAGTGTTGCTATCTGTAAGTTGCTATTTTCCCGCCAATCGTTTGACGCGACCGCGCTTTGCAATTATGCGGTTTTGGTGGGATTTTTACAGCGATCTTGTTGTTATTTTGGTAAATAGCAAAGAAGGTGTATCATGCATGATCGACCTAACGTGACAAGTCTAGAATTCCGTCTGTTAATTTATATCAGAAATCAAAACTTGGACATTTGGAGTGAAATATATCAATGTTATTTTTATCTTTTTTTACATAGTTTTCTATTTTAGGGACACCTGTTGATTTTAGGAATGCGGAGAGAAAGCCGGACAGACAGACAAAGGATTAACAAAAACTCCTGTCGATGCAGATTGATGCAAATGAGGCTCAAATAAAAAATCCTTTTTTTGCAAGGATCCTACAAGTTAGGCTTTTAACAGCTAGTCAGGTTCCAGTTTATTCGCAATATATATTGACAACCAACCACCCAACCAACCAAACAAACACTAAACAAAGAAACAGACAGATAATTCAAATTTATAAGACATACAGCCAGGAAAATGGTATAGATATTTTCAACAGGCCTGGGGAAAGGGGGGATTGGGGTGAGGCAAAAGTCAAATTGTATGCAAGACCAAGCAGGGTACAATCTAGGGAAGTAGAAGGGAGTGACTGACGTTCATGAAATACAATCAAATTCACATGGAATCAAACACACATTTTACAAAGGCATACACAAACAAGCAAACACATAAAACAGACGAATAATCAAACGAAGAAGCAACAAAGTTTTTCTGGAATATTCCATGTACATTTGAAATAACCGAAAATTTTCATTCAAACAGATTCTTTACATATCGATCAACAGTTTAGTTCTAATATGGCAAAGTAGGTATTTTAAGAAGTGAACATTTTAAAGAATTTCTTTCCGATCTCAGGTGTTCCACAACCTTTTAACTGATGTGCTCTTGATTCATCCCAAGTAGACAATAGTACTTCAAACATAAAATAGATTCCCTTATCTTCGAAACCATCACTTCAAAAAGCAGTTCAAATGGAACTTTCAATTTTGGATAAAATATCCAAGACGTACAAGCAAGCGTTAAGACCTGAACAGCATTATATCAAGCTAACAAGTCACATTTTATCAAATTGCATGTGTAGTAGAATTCAGCCTTTATTCTGCTTTCGAAGCACAGGAGGATGGCTGTTTTACATATGATATCAACAATAATGAGATGATACGAAGTTCAGAAGTCAACGTACTCCCTCTAACGAGACGAAAACCGTCTCAATGTATTTTGAAAGCGACAGAGCACCTGAGTTAGCAAGCTCTTTTACAAAGTTGTCCTGTCACAATTAATTCAATGTCTTCTGGGCATCTTTCTTTTCATTGCACTCTTTTCCTTCTTTTCCAATTTACTGTCATTCTTTCCTTAAGTTTTCAACTCACACTGGTACTTATCAAAACAACAGTATTACAAGCAATAAAAATGAAATTAAAGATATTAAACGGAACTCAGTTATTTCCCATAATTATCGTGGATTATTTCGTGTCAGTTAAAGTAGTCTAAAATAACTGTTTGAGTATGAAAGTTGTTTCATCGCCAGACACAGCTGTCAAAGAAATAATGATACTACTCCGCAGTCATTTTACAGCGCTTAGTTATGCATTTATCATTTTACTTTGAAAGTCACGTCCTTTTTTTATTTTTGAGTGTTCTGCCAACATTTGAAGTGCACATTTTCGCCAACAAAACACAGAAATTTAAACCATTATTTCAAGCTTTTTGTACGATTGCACAAGCGAGAGCGTGTTTTTACTGGTGAAATGATTCGTGCTTTTCAACAAATCGGAGCGCACGTTTAAGTGAAACTATTTAAAAAAGGTAAATATACAATGGCTTATTTGCTCAACTATTATGGCTGTAGCCACTTTTATATAAATGGGTTTTGCTGTCGCTAAAAATAGCTGCTCATTTTTTTTTTTTTTTTTGTCCCCAACATAAGCAGCTGTTATTTATCCGTTTTTTACAGTGCATAGCAGTAGATGCATTGATTTATTCAGATCTTTATTATTCGTTTTTGCATCAGAAATAATAAAAACAGAATGATGTGCAACTGTCAGACTGTTATTTTACACACATTTTTAAAAACAAGAAGTAAATAGATGACATTCTTCTGCTTAGAAACAAGCACTTGTGTTAAGTTATCTCTAAAACGACACATTCCAAACTCCCCGTTTTTCCAAATATGTTGTTTCGAAGCCTTTTTTTAGACGACTCATTTTTGAGCTACGAACAATAAATATAACTAATTCACAACAGTTGTAAATTGAAAGATTCAGAGAGCTTTCTAGGTTTCCACTAGTTCAAAACTGCACATTCCTGACTCCCCTTTACTTCGACCTCTCACGCTGTTTTCAAATTACTTTAAAGTAAACCATTATTTAAAAACAATAAATAATCGATTATTTAATGAAACTATTTATATATATAATGAATGTCTGTCAACATAATTTGTCTCAACAAAGAACCGATCAGTTATGGAAACATCAAAACGATATTATGCGTCTTACCCATATAATACGAGTCCCCATATAATGCGGCTTTTGGTGAATAATGTGATTGTGGTATACTGTCCCCTGGATGGGACATCATATCTTCAGCACCAGGAGAGTAAACCTGCAAAAACATGATTGGTCCAATTAGAGCGAAATCTACACCGTGCGGCTCTCTATTGATTATACCACTCAAACTGTGTGCAATATTCCACCTCACGCAAAGGATTATGGGTTTTTGTTATGTTGAATAGGCAACACGGGGGATCATGGGAATTTTCAGTTAAGACATCAACTTTACAATATAGCTCAGCATGCGGGCAATCAATTGCGTGAATTTCAGCCACTGCAGGGAATCTTTCATCCCCAAGGGGGTGGCAAATTGTCATGGAATAAATTCTAATAAATATACCTGTTGAAGTTTCACATCGACACTTTGTATTTGTCAAACAGAACGTCAGTTTGTCTTTGACAACGCACAAATCTGATGATCATCAAAATGATCTGATTCGCTGAACAAGATAATAAACGCGGCGCGCATGAGGTCATGGGGGCAATACTATTTTTGAAATACCGATCATTGAAATCGCATATAGGTTTTAAATGGTAATATACCTGTGCTAAAATATATGAAATGTCACTAAGCAATATTACTAATAAAAAAACACTGAAATACTGTAAAAATCGGTTAAAGATTAGTTAATACAAAACAATTAATAATTTCATAACACTCGCAAAGTAGTCATGTTATTTTCCCTGTTTGTATTATCTAAAGACTTGTTTATATCTTGCTTTTTTGAGTTGTTTAGTTAGCCAACACTTGTAACTTAGACCTCAGCAAAGCCTCGAGGGCATAAAGCCCACTCGAATTATAAACCTAACAATCCAATACGTTATAAATAGCTCTTTGCTTGGAATTCAAACAGAAAACTTAAGAGGGAAGTTTTTGTGAAAAGAGAGGTCAAAGGATCTACTTTGCCGTGAGCATTGCATTGTTATACATCAAAAATATATGTTTGTTCACGTTAGGTAAACAAAACAAGCGGTATCTTTGCATGTTGGGGAGTACATAAAAGGGAATTTTAGTAACAATTTATAACACGAAGAACTTTCCAGATCTACATAGATTCTTACAAGCTTACAGAATTATGAATGGCTTGTGATGATTTAGAGCACATTCGAACAAATGTTTTTTTTTATAAACATTTAACCTGGTTTGTAAATGAGCATCGATTCTATCTGATTGCCATATATTATATGATATTGAAGACCATATCATTTGTAGCTTAGTTGTGGTAGTTTAAATAGCCGCAAACGGGAACTTGAAGAAAGGTACGCGCTTTGAGGGAACTATAGACCGATCGACGTGCATACAAAATACGCATCAAGAGAATGTTTTCAAGTATTCTAGAATTTTCTCCTTGCGTTTTTATTTGAAACCTAGAAATTCAAACGATGAAAAAATTGCTCGATTTTGATAGCTCTCAAATCACGTCCAAAACCAAAGGCTGTGGCTTTGGGGGAAAAAAAATATATTGTTTGTTTACTTAATATGTAGAAAACAATAACTAGTCTCGTATAGGAAGGGGGTTATGGAGGTGGCTTAGTTGAAATTATCTGTCAGTGAAAACCGCCCTTCGCAAAATTGTTTTCTAACATGTTCGTCGAAAAACATTTTGGACATGTTCACGATTAAGGAGAGTTTGTAGGAAAACTTTCTTAAAAAAAGTCTGATGTGTTTTGCATAATTGATATCAATGTTAAGCAAAGAACTGAAACTTCGATCATTTCACTATAAATAAATGTACTATACATAGAGACAATTCGGTTTGTATCAGCCTTAATGTTGTCAATAATTAAATGCAAAATTTAACCTGTAAAATTGAAGAAAAGAGATCTCATTGTCAGCAAAAAAAGTGCAAAGCAATTGCCGCACGGACGTATTATCGACAAGAAACCTAGCTAGGGCACGACCTAATATAATTCCAACAAAGTTCAATAGCAAATTACCTTTCAAATTACGCGTCGGATTGAATGGTTCTTAAGCTCAATTTTTCAAGACGTAGCATCCACTAATTTACGAAGACGAATGGGTTTAAGCTCGAAGTGCCTCAACTTCATCAGTCTTTATCGATAACGATATTTTAAAGTAAGGGCCACATACACACGAAAGCACGGACCTTGAGCCATGTCAGTACAAATATAAATAGGAGATTCTACATAGTTGAGAAGCGGATGGTTGGTCATGGATGAACTTATTTTCGGATATTGTTTTTTTTTACTTTAGTTTTGAATGTTTTTTATTGTTGTTTAGTTTAGATTGCGTGATCGCCTGGTTAGGAATATCAGATGAAAGACGTACAGTAGATATCATTGAAAGTGAACATCTGTGTTAAGTTTATGAGATGAGCGCAGTTCGAATTCATGAGAGAAAATGTTCACGCATCCATATACATCATTAAAAATGAATCCCTTTCATTTCTCATTCGTTTATGCGATTTCCATTTCAACTGGCTTGCAAGACATATGAGGCATTCGAGCCTGCGGGAATGTAGCAAGCGGATACTACAAACTATGTTAAGCCTGCGCAAGAACACCGTTTTTTCCTTTCCTCACTTAAGTAACGTTATCCTTCATTGCAAATGATTTCTAAGAAAGTGTCCAGTTCACACTTCCCTATGATTGAAGAGGTTCAATGAATGCAACCAAACACTGTTTATATTACTAAACCAAGATTGTTTTAGTTGTCTATCTTGTTTTCACTTCCCGTTAATTTGAACTTGTACCAACAACATCCAATGCTATGAAGGAAAGAGTACGTGCGACGGGAAACTGAAATAATTTTAACCGCAAAGTAACAGACATTTCTGTCGAAACTTTAACACAGAATACGTTTAATAGCTGGGGTCAGTGAAAACAAGCAGCCTTCAATTCTGGGCGATAATTTGCCTGCCTATACAGACTCTTGGCTGTCTCCTCCCTTTTCCCCAACCCCATACTCTAATAGTCCGTAGGCTAGTCTTCAACAAGAATCCTCAGTAACTTGATTTGCAACCTGGGATGTGATAATTGGCAATAAGCCAAGCAGAGAGGGAGCTTCTAATGTGGTAAATGTAAAAATTTATAGAAAAAATGACTGCCTTTCAATGCACTCCATATGGCCTTTTAGTGAAGTACTCAAGCAAAATGAAAAGAAATAAAAAATATTTACATTACACAAATAAATGTACGTACCAGTAGGGTTGTTCACTAAATAAATTGATTTCTGCGTATAAAAGGTATAGGGAGCACTTGTTCTAGATCAATTGTTAGGAAAATTGTTGTAGTATAACAACAGAATTGGCATAAAATATATTTTCGCACTTTTTAGTGTTGTTGTTAACAGAAACTGATAATTCGAATACTAGTTTTGCCAAAGTTACTAAAAAAAATTAAGCTGAAGAGATTTATGCCACAGCTTCAGTTCTTTAATGAGTTGTAAACAGGGGCGCGATAACGGCTGTGCGTGGTGAAGTGGGACTGAAAAAAAAAACATTTTGCCTCAGGTTTCGCCCAAGAGAATTCCAGACGTATAGCTTAACTATTAACCTAATCAACTTTTCCTTCAATCTTCAAATCGTCAGATTGCTCTAACAGATATAATACAGCTTCAAGCTGACAAGCTACAGAATCTATATATTGTATCTAATCGATTCACAGCTGTGTTTGGTTATAAGGAAGTCTTTCCGTCGTAAATACTTTAGATTGTTTGGTGCACTTTCAAAACGATTTTCTTTGCGTATTAACGTCTCTAATTTTATTATTTCTGTGTTCTTTTCTTTAGAAAAGTATATCACTTTTTGCAACAAAGTCTCCCGGACAACAATATGTACTGAGTGAGTAAAAGGCAAAATTAACGTGTTACAGAGGCGTTTAGTAAGACCGCCGTAACGCGAAAGCAGCACTGCATTATTGAGAGTGGACTTATTGAAAACAGGATAATTTCCCAGATGATGTAATTTTTAACAAATAAAAGTAGACTTCGTAAGTTTTAAAACTTGTTAATTAAAGTGTTAAAAAAATGCCTCGAAGATCATCAGTGTAATTCAAATTAGAGTAGAGTTACTAAATCGTGAACCACAGTGCGCAAATTAAAGTGTAATAGACAAACGAGGATAGCAGACACTAAAAGAATTAGCACTAATATGCTCGCTGTGGTATATTGACATCTGATTCAAATGAGCATCAACATCAAACGAATCATGCTAGTATAGTGAATACATGGGCACCATTAGCGGGAATGTAGCAAAACGACGTGGATAGACGTAACCGTGAATGCGTCAATGGAATAGAACTGATCGAACGTGGTCATCAAAAAACTATATGATGTCAGCAGATCTTTTGTACACAATCATACTGAGTGAGATTCTAAGTTGTACTGTGAACAATGTCTGTTTTAAGACCAATGAGCACTAGTTATATAAGTTTCATTGCAGTATTTATGTTCTATGATGAAGTATACTAGTAACTGTTTACCAATGTCATAAAGTATACCTGTTTACCAATATGATTAAGTATAACTGTTTACTAAAGTTTACAAGCAATAAAAACATTAGATCCATCATCTAGACATAATTAGTTGTATATAATTTATTATATTATGAAACAGTGGTGAGTTGTTATTGATTCGGCAAAGTTTTCAGTCTAAACATGGCGAAAAATGACACACAGTCGAGCACGCGGCCTCAACATAAGCAAACCTTTCAAAGAATACAGAGAAGGAATTTAAAGTAAATTCGATTGATTCGATTTCAAAACGAGCGTTTGATCTTAATGTTCTATTGATATTACAACAATACTTTCGTAGTTCAAGATTGAAACTCGTCTTATTTTTCGAAACGCTAGAAGATCAAAGAATTCCTCTCATGGCCTTTTAGCGGCCTTGCAGATGGCAAAATGTCAAGAAATGGTAGTTAGTCGTGCTCGAGCTATTTGTGTCTTCGTATATCTTGAATTCCAAGACGGAAAAAGAACATCGCTGTCAAATAACCATATTTGACAGCCAACTTCATAGAAAAGGCGAGATTATCAGACCAAACTCAAATATGCAATTCGAAGCGAAGTAATACAAGTGAACTACAAGGCTCCGAAGAAACGAGAGCGTCGAGTAATTAGGTGTACATATTGTCAGACAGTTATGTTGTTACTGTGGCTTGAATGAAACCGGGAAGTTGTGTGAGATATCCTTGACTTTGGATTTCATCGCACACAGCACATGTTAAATATCATCCTATAGTAGGTCAACGGGACTATCACTATAGCTGTATCCGATGATCACATGTGGCAGTGAGTTTACCACAATCAATACTGCACAAACGTAACAATCACACTACACTGCACCATACAATGCATGGTAATGCAATAAAGTGTCGTAAAACAGGATTATATATGTTATACAGAAGTCACAGAACTTGCAGCATCTGGACATGGAGATAGAAGGGTGACACTATCCAAACAAACATCAGCCCTCAAATGAAGATTTCGTTGTCGCATTTCAATCCGAACCACTCGAGAATTATTCATGAGCTTACCTTTCCGCGGCTGGGGTAAGGCAGAAGGGCACGTTGATGGTGGTACGGTGCTCTCCACATAATAAACGATATTTTAGACTTAATTTACGCGGATAACAGGCATCAAGACAGATTCTGAATCAATTATTGATCTCCCGACGAAACGCACTGGTGAGAACTGGTCAGAGTTCTCAAATTTCACGTAATTCGACTCAAAAATATAACACAATGAGATAGTTAGTCATTCTCCAATCACGAAAGAGCGGTTTTTAATTGGCATATCGGATATCTTGGCTGACATTGAGCAAAGGCAGAACCATGTAATTCAACACCACTAGTATTTTCTGAAGCAAAACCCAAAGGAATTCACTTTGCAACAAATCGAGTTTACCAGCTGGTGATGATAAAGAACTCCAAACTCCACAAACTCTACTAACAAAGTCTGCCATTTCCAAGTGACCAAAGAGTTGTTGAGAACCACAATGGTTTATTCCATTGAAGTGTCATTTGAGATGCATATATAGGCACACGTTCAGAAACCATCAAAGTCATAATGGCACTAATTGAGTTTAGTAACGATTTACTGGGCCATATCGCCGCGAACATCTTACCCACACATGACCCTAGACTAACAAAATCACGAGAGAACCAAGGAAGATGACTTTTAAAATATAGCATATTGACAGCTAGAAAAGTAAATATTAAACACTTTTATTGTGTGTTAATAACGAAATAATTCGTTGTTTGCGGGAAATCCTAAACGGATGGTTCGTGACAATAGAGGTGTAGGTATAAAATATTTACCAAGTACTCATTTCGTAGCGCCGGAAAAGTTAAATTTTAAACAAGAAGTTAAACCGACGAGTTTGGAAGTTTTGCTCGGGGCTTCATTTTTTTGTTTTTCAAAGGACTGCCGGTTTGACAAGTCCAATTACTCACATCGCATAATCCCGACTGTCTTTTGAGGCTTTGACTAATTGTTAGCCTGCCTGCAGGGTTTGCAGGGAGGGGAGGAAAGGGGGAATTCGTGTGTACTGTTCGCCTTATGAAAGTTTTGTTCAGTTTACACCGTTTCCGTATTTTCATAATTTTCAAGATTTTTGGCTTTTATTTAATTGGTTAATAAAATTAACTTAAATTAGTTATTTACCCATATTTACCTATTCATCTTATTATTTATCTTATTTTTTACTTACTGGCAGTCAGATCTTATTTTTTCTCATTCAGGTATTTTATTTTTTCTTATTTATTTGTTTATTTGCTTATCTTAGCTTACTCGTCGTTGCATAGCAACGCGAGTATAGGATTCGGGCTTCTTTTTGTTCATTTTGGTACACGAATTGCCCCGACAGAGGCTGTTACCATGGTAACACAAGAGCATGTGCTTTGTAAATTTGCAAATGGCGTCCACGACATCGACTAAAGTCAATATGGATGTATTTTCTTCTTCAAATACGCTCAAATCACATACAAATACACACACCATTCGCGGTATAGCCACACTAAAAGATGTCGAGCGTTTTCGGAAAGGGCATTTAACGAGATACCGCGAAATTATCGTGGCAATTGGAGTGAAACTTATCGTGAACTATCTGAACTATTTATCAAAGCTACCAATCTTATCAAAAGCGAATTCTATACTAACAAATTCTACAGGTTCTGAAACGACAAAGGACTCAACAAATGAATGTCACCAAAGTAATATCAACGATAAAAATATGGAGATAACAAGTACTCTTAGCGAAGGACATTATAATAAATTGCCGACCACAGTTTACAGCGACAGCAAACCATGTGACTCTCAAAGTAAGCTTACTGCAGCATTGTCAAAGATGATCCCTTCTTCGATGTTTATGCTAAGTATATTGCTTCTTTTATTGTTTTTCGTTAAAAGTAATGTTTCTTGCTTTACTGTATTTATATTTTTAATATTAAGTGTAATAGGATACAAATCAGTGAAGTTATTCGGTGAATTCAATCAAAATGTTGTTTCATCATTATTAACCGATTGTGATATCTTAGAAAAAGCTAATAATTTAACTGTACATGCAAATGCAAACTTATGTATTGATGCAGAAATCACAATAAAAGTTACAAGTAATACAAGATCTCGTTATTCAAGGTTTGTTTATTATAATTATTATATGCATATTCGCGGGAAGGTTCAAATCACTGCCCACGGGGCTGTGGACCACTAGTGTGGACCTGGTCCATGGACCACCATTCATGGACCCCCCTTTGGACTACCAATTTTTTTCAATTTTGTTTTATTTTATTCTATTTTATGTTCATTTTTTTTCGTATTTTTCAGTTTGCAAAGATTTTCAATGTTAAGACTTACGACCTGGCTTACGGGTATGAAGTGAATTGATTTTTTCCTCCTCAGGCGAACAATTCTCACAGCACGAATTCTTGATCTATATTGAAGTTCCATGATTTGCATATACTAATCAAAGCAACGTTTTTTCGCCATTTAAACCCCTTGTTAATACATTTTTTAGCATTATGAAGCCATTTATCGTAAGTTTTGCCGCCATTTTGTAAACAACTACAACAGGAAGCCCAAATAACGCACAGGAAGCCCAAAAATTCTTATCCGTGCGAAATCCGTGCTTGCTGCACTTGCTGGACGTGCATTTCAAAGATGGAATTTTTCGAAGGTAAGTTATTCTCTAAATCTCTTTTAATCACGTTGAAATTTGATTTTTTTTTTACAACATGAAGGGATATCTAGTTATGAAATGAATTGTAGTTCAACCTATGTTGTGGGCTTCCTGTGCGTTATTTGGGCTTCCTGTTGTAGTTGTTTACAAAATGGCGGCAAAACTTACGATAAATGGCTTCATAATGCAAAAAAAAGTATTAACAAGGGGTTTAAATGGCGAAAAAACGTTGCTTTGATTAGTATATGCAAATCATGGAACTTCAATATCGATCAAGAATTCGTGCTGTGAGAATTGTTCGCCTGAGGAGGAAAAAATCAATTCACTTCATACTCGTAAGTCTTAACATTGAAAATCTTTGCAAACTGAAAAATACGAAAAAAATGAACATAAAATAGAATAAAATAAAACAAAATTGAAAAAAATTGGTAGTCCAAAGGGGGGTCCATGAATGGTGGTCCATGAATGGTGGTCCATGGGCCAGGTCCACACTAGTGGTCCACAGCCCCGGGGGCAGTGATTTGAACCTTCCCCATATTCGCCGCTCTCATCGTGCTCGTGAACCAAGTCGAATACCAACACGTATTCTAAGCCGATTAAAGAGTAAGAATAGAAAGCTAAGATGGGTTATTTATCATCAAATTCGTTCAAATATTCCAAGATCTTCTAAGTTGTATTATTATATCAACCGTCTCCCTCTCAAAGTTATAAACAAAGATTTTTTGACGAAGTTTAAAGGAATCAGTAGTACTTCTGCATTTTGTATTTACCAGACAAGATTGTTAAATTATTATAAATGTAGTCGTTATACGTCTTTGTTTACTTGCAATAAACCCATGTCTTTTTATAAGAGCAAATCACATGTGACAAGTTATTGTGAGTCTCAGCTATACAATGATATCGAGAAGAATCCTGGTCCTAATGGCACTCCATATAATATTGATCCAACAAAAACAATAGCTGCTCCTTATAGCCAGGGTAATGCTTTCATTTTTCTAGACTTATATATTTAAGATATATATGCATTTTATATGTATTTTATTGCTATTGTTTTCTAATAAAAATATTTATAAATACAAAAAAAGTTGCTTGAATAGGGTACCTTATTTTGTTCCTTGAAATAAAATCTAAATACTTTAATAGTATCTAATAGACTTTACTTGTACTACAAGATTGTTTAAAGACACGAATACCCACACACTCCCCATTCAAATAACTCTGTCTTTTGTTTAGTTTTGAAGATGGTTATCATTATTGTGGGATTGCTGTGGTAATTCAAATGGCGCCCCTAACTCGCATAATTTTCACTTCGCAGGAAACTATTGTATTAAGGATCGAGTCTACTAAAAGAAATTTACAATACAATTTTAAAAATTGAAAATTTTTATCACAAACATCAAAATTCCAAAAATGTAATAAAAAGTATATGGTCAAACATCAAGTGAATGGGATGGGCACCGTTAGGGTTACCGTTGTGTGAATAAAGCGTCGTATATCACATCAACGCGCAAGGCATTTCGGTGACGTCGCATGATAAAAAACAATCTCGTTCCCAGAGCTTAGTCTTTCATTTACGCAGGCGCGACATTTAGAATTTTCGTCGAGCATGCGCAGTAAGAAATTGGCTCTGGGGACGAGATTGGATAAAAAAGAACCCTGAGTTCACGCAATCTAGTTCACGCGTCTAGTTAATATATAATTCCTATATATATTTATTGGATCATATTTTACATTTTTGTCAGCATAGTTCGTGCAACGTACTTTACATCGCGAATTTTGTATGGGAGTTCGCCGTGTATTTATACAAGTAGCGGCGAATTCGTAACTGACATTTCAAATAATACTTATTTCTTATAGTAAAGGACAACGACGAGTTCACGCAGTTATGCGTCTAGTTATATTTTGCTTATTTTTAATTTATATATCTCATTCAGTTATCTTTTTTTTGTAGTTTGAGATTATTCGCTTTTTCAATCATTTCTTTTGCACGTGAATCATTTTACTTTGGGCCATGATTCATGGTAACTTATTTGAGTGGGACAAATATAGCAATCATCCGCTGAGTCCCAAGCCCTTGTGGACCTTCACCAAGTTGACCGCGTTGTGAGAACTGGAATCACTAAGTTCCAACAAAACAAACTCGCAGAACTCCAGGAAAACCAGCTAAAAGTCAGCAAATTATTCTTTTGGACTAGTCTCCAAACAGGTGGTTGTACCTTTTGCATGATTAGGTAGTATTTATCCATAGTTTTCCACTTGAAAAATGCCGTTAAAATTGTTGAAAAATCTTAGAACTGTCATCAAGGAAACTCACAACAGAGAAAAAGAAAGTAAAGTGGATTCTTCAACTCAAGGTATGATATTGACGTACTATTTTAACATTCAATAGCTTTAAAAGTGCCTCATTCAATTTATGAATAATTATTGTTTGAATTCTCGACAAAATTCCGAAAACGCTTGGACGTAATTGTAGCTCCAGTTCTGATGTAATTAAATCAAAAGATGTGCTGAAAATGGCGCCAAAATCGTAGTTTGCTAAAGTTGTAAATGTGCAAACACTTATTATATTTGAACATTTGGTTAACGAAGATTTGAAGTTATAGTTCTTTACATTGGTATTCTATTTCATTAGTTTGAAGTTGATTTGATAAACTAATGAGGAGGGTATTATTTAGTTGCCTATTCAACATTATGTTGTAGGATTTCCAACATATATTTTATAAGTTGAAATTTTAGTACTTACCGACGATATTGATCCATTGTTTTTATTTGATTTGTATTTTCTTGGTCTCCCTGTAGAAAGAAAAAAAATTTATATTCTCTACTTTCACATCCCATAATGCCATCTAATAATTATTTTATTTTTTGGTAATGATTATTTTCATTTAGATCATTTGCATCAAATAACAATTTGTATTTTTTTAACAATTTGATCATAAAAGCTACTCCCCTACCCCCTACCCCTACCCCCCCCCCCCAAAAAAAAAGGACATTATGGTTATTGTGAAAGTGGTGAATTAGATTGTCTAGTGCTATTTTCATTTAGAGGAAGATTGGGATGGACTTTTGTAAAGAGAGTTGAAATGTGATTGGTTTAGTTGGCCTAAGATTTCCTCATCACTTGTGTAAATCAAAGAAAAACCAAGCCATGATCATCAAATTCAGACTACTTTATAAGTTACATTTATTTTGAAAAACATTGTTGGGGAGGATGTCAAATGCAAATTGCTCCACTAAAATGTCTTTTTTTTTGCCGTCTTTTTGTGGGTCATCAGCATTTGACAAAGGACATCTAGGCATACTGCTGACAATGTTTTTTAAATAGGTGCATGTGGACATTGCTTCATTCATTTATCATTTGTAATTAGAACAATATTAAATGATAAATAATTCACAAGTGAAGTATTGAGCTTCTTTTAAGTCAGATGATTTAATCAAAAATGTAAGTATGAATCCCGTTTCTCAAACTTCAGTTTATTCATCCACTTCACTTTTCATGCCCTGATTCAACAAGGTAGAAGCTGGACTGTAGAACTGGGCCTTGAAGGAACATTTTTGTTTCTTCTATGTTTTCACAAATCACTGGGAACTTAACGTTTGTGAATATTGGAGAACAATAGGAAAGTTACAGTAGTCTTGAGGCTTTTGTGTTTTGTCATTGACTAACACAATTAGAACTGGGCCTTGAAGGAACATTTTTGTTTCTTCTATGTTTTCACAAATCACTGGGAACTTAACGTTTGTGAATATTGGAGAACAATAGGAAAGTTACAGTAGTCTTGAGGCTTTCGTGTTTTGTCATTGACTAACACAAATAGAACTGGGCCTTGAAGGAACATTATTTGTTTCTTCTTTGTTGTCACAAATCACCAGGAACATAACATTTGTGAATATTGGGGAACAATGGGAAAATTATAGTAGTCTTGAGGCTTTTGTGTTTTGTCATTGTAAAACAATTGAGGAAATAGATTTTTGCTGAATCTTAAACTACAGCTCAACCCTTTTGCTACCCTTTAGAAATGAACTTTCCCATTAGACTGCACATTTGGCCTTCGTTATTTGTACTAATATTAAATTTGATTAGAAAGCAAATAGGGTTCCTAACCAGAGCTTTATAAGTAGGGTACTTGAGGAGATATAAAAGAACTCTTAACTTTGAAAAGAGACGATCTTGTTTGAGTCATTCATACACTATGGTCACTATTCTTTATTTCTTCTACTGTGCATTTACAATGTTACTGGTGTGTAACATATTTTTAATCAATTTGTAATTGAATTATTGTGAATAAAATAAATTTTCTATTTGTGAGTTCAGAAAATATAAAAAAGCAACAACAACAGAAATTCAAAAAAAAAAACAAAAAAAAAACAATATTCTGAGCTCAGCCATAGTATGAGACAAGGGTTAATTCGTATTCATTTATCAAACTCGCTAATCATTTCATACTTGATAAACATGTTATTATTAATAGTAATTAAAGTCATTATAATTATTATATTATTATACATATACTTACATTCTGAACTTGATAGTGAGACATCGCTAGCTCCCTGTTTTAGGAAAAAATACATTAAAATCTATTCCTGGAATAAAGCTCAATAATTGATGTAAAACAGTTAATTGATTAACTAAAATGTCTGCTAATGTTTTTTTATAGTTTTTGTATTGTATTGATGATAGGAAAGATTGATTACGGTAGTTGTATCCTGTTTTAGAAATATAAAAATAGGATACTGATTTATTCATAAGTATTTAACTACTAAGGTTTCATGAAATATGATATTGACCATTATTTTAGAAAATATTGGATTTGCCAATTATGGCTTTGAACGTATAGTGCCTTGTTTTGGAATGAGTAGCGATATTGATGTTGAGACTTACAATGCTGAATTAATATTATTTTATTTTATTTTACTAAGATTGTTATTTGTTGAGAAATTTTAATTAGCAAAGTTGTCAGTATAAGATGTTTGTTGACATTGACATGACAATCTTTCAAGCATCTCTAGCACAGTTATTGCCATCCTCATCATTATCATCATTGCTACCATGACTTTCATTGCCATTGTTATAGCGATCATAAACAACATTGCATTAGTAACTGTCGTAACCTCAACAGTACATATACATTGTAACATCATTGTCATCTGTAATCTTTTTCAGACTGTTTTTCATGGTCACAATTTTCACTTTATCATATAGTATAACCAGCAACATCTTTATCAATTTATTAATATAATGAAACACATGATCACCAGAAGAGACTTTTAGACACGGAAATATAAACAAGGATGTTTGTGAGCACACCATGCTTTGCTAAATGTTGGTTTGTTTGCATGATAAAACAGTTAAATTCATTTTTCACTACACTTAATGTTATGAGTTGAAAGAATGATCACTACCATCATCTTGTCCACCATTATGAGCATCAGTAGAGCAACAAAAGCTTATCATCATCATCAGCAGCGTCAATATCATTGCTGTTATCATCCTCATGATTTTCATCTCATTAACTTAATTATCATCATCATTTACCCCATATGACATTATAAATGTCATCACTATCATCAGCTCCATTATCATCACCATCATTAGCATCAAAATGGTCATCATCAATATCAGCATGTCCCATTACAATCATCATGGGACATTTTAATTGATAACTTACTTGTGTTGAGCCTAACGTAGATTCTCTATAACCTGCAGAATAAGAAGTGTATTTATCTTAATTTAGATCTCCTTTTAAACAAGAAATTGAATATCGGAAAGTAATGTACAAGACCATCTATTCTTTATCTTGAGCTTTTTACCATGTCTATTTGAAATATTTGGTTTTTGAATGTCATTAGATGTACAGTACCAGAAAATAATCATTTAAAACTCAGTAGTGTCATTTTCATATAACTGTGAAAGAATAGCCAAACTAATAGTTAGTATTTAACGCTAAAGCCCTTGTTTTCTGTTGTTGTTTATCAACTACTACAAACTAAATGGTGTATTTTCTTGTACGGTCAAATGAAAATCACTCTATTTTCCTTCCATTTTGCATTGTTGTGTTAAAGAAGATAAAATCTTAATAACAAAATATAAAAAATGGAGATTAATTTTAATTAATTATTTTTTTATTCTCTGTGAACCAACTTTATTAGTAAATGTTGCTTAGTGGTATTAAATAAATACAAAAAAGAAACAGCTAACTTTTTTATTGATTTGTTGTAGAATTTCCCCAATTAGTTTGATTTTGAAGTATGTTGTAGTACATAGGATTCATCTTACATGGTTGGCACACAAAGATATTTTGTCTATAAAATTTCAACTGATAACTACAACAAAAATATGGAAATCTTGTCAGTGATAACTTGCTACCATGTGGCATTACTTGAGTAGATAAGTTAGTTGAGATTTCCTGTGTTAACTGTGTATATTTCTGCTAATCAATTGGTTTTACAACTTCAGTTGTAAGCGATAACTAATGTATCCATTTTACTGCTCATGTCCATTCAAACATTTATATTGCTATACAAAAATGTATTTAATAAGTGAAACAGTATGATTATTATTCTATTTCATAAATTATATAAAGTATATTTATTTTTCCATCTCATCAATCATTCTACAAATTTTTTTAGAACGGTTTTAAAGTTATTTTTCAAATAAATTTTCTTATTAGTTTAATTCTCACTATTTTTTCTAGCATGAATAAATTCCCACCCACAAACATTTTGAAATTAAAAATAAAACATGCTTGGCACAAAGTTCTTTGCTGAAATATGAATATTTTTAAAAACAAACGGTGACTGTATGATTAATTGCTCAACTAAAAAAATATTGAAATAGTTAATACCAAGTCATGCACAAGTTGGGTACATTATATAATATGATAAGCAAAAAGCTATGTCTGATATGTAAAATATTGATAAAATGGCTTTAACGTTAATAATAGGTATGACTAACACATTAAATATTAACCACAGATTTATGTTTTTATTGGAATTATGATTTCAAATAGTAGCATTTTCATATCTCAGTATAAACACTCATTTTTTTATTTTGTCTTTGATATTTCTACCATATACACTGTATTTATTGTCAAATCTTTAGTTTTAAATTGTCAAAGCTATGGCAAAGTAAATCGTTTGGACATTTAAATTTGAATATGAATATAATGTACTCCTTTTGTTCTTTAAGTTTTAAAAGAACATTTTGAATTGATTATCGCTCACTTGGATTTAATCTATAAAAAAAACTCTAAAAGAGATGTAACTGTCAGACTCATAAATTGCTGCAGGTTTTGATTGATAATGAGTGGAAATGGAGACTTAACAGATAATGATTAAATCCTTTTTTAATCCTAAACAAAACAAAAATGAGCTTATTCAAGTTAAAATTCATTGTTTCATTTGTATTTAATTCATCTTTAAAATCTAGTTTTTTTTTCGGAAATGAATGGTTGGCTTTAATTGCAAGGTATTTTTGAGCTCTAAGGAGGCAAAATCAGTAGAAGTCTTCAAATGGTATACTCAATCTACTATTTAATGAAAGAAATACTTTTTTAGACCCAGTCAACATTTAAAATGTCACAAGGTTTACTTAGCTGTGTTGTACAACAATCAATTCTGACATGGAATCTTTTGTAAGTGTCATTTTGATGGAATTACATGCTAGATTATTCAGGATACCTATTTCAATATTTTTGCTCACTCTAACAGAGCACATACCTCTAAGGGAGGTAAAATCCTACAATTCTCTTATTTAACAAATCCAACAATGTTAGACACACATCTAAGAACTGTAACAATAGTTGTTTTTGTTTAAAATCAAAGATAAACAACATTTCAAAGTTAATGTACAAGAAAGTAGAAAGTTCAGAATGCTTTTGTGTAAGGTTTTTATCATATTTGTTTAACAAGGGGGAAATTATTATGAAAAACTGAAAACAATAACATGGAATTAGCAATCTATGAATTAACATGGCCGCTGCTATGTGTTCAATTCAAAATGGAGACTCCTATGATGATATTCTTCCAATCTTTTCATTCCTAAAATTCAATTCAATTTTTTTTCTTATACATCATTGAGAATTTAAAATATCATGTGTATAACATCGTCTAAGAAATAAATGAAATGAAAACTTTGTGTAAAGATAATTCATTGGTTGTTGATAGTCACCTAAGGAAAGATGAATTGAATGTACTTTTTGAAGCTACTACTTAAAGTTATAGTAAACAATGTGTAAGGAATTATTTTAATGGTATATAAATCAGCTGAAGAGATTAAAATTGACATTTAAAAGGTTTTAGAAGATGGGGAAAAAAATCAGTTTTGAATTATGCATTTTATACTATTTTGTTGCAAAACAACACTGCCAAATGAACACTATATAAGTATACCTTTTATGAATGAAATATTATGATTTATTTACTTTAATCAACCCAAACGTTTTTTGCCTTGCAAACAACAAAATATAAAATTAGTCCATAGTGTGTTTAATTGTTTCAAGGATTGAGTCAGGTTTTTTTTTGCCTTGATAACAAACATCATCGACTTTAAAAATTATTAGCAATGGTGTGTAATGTTGTATGAACCATGATAACAACAACTTATGTTTTCAAAGGCTATAGCTAACCTGGCTATAAAAGGCAGTACTGTTCCCTCTTTTTTTGGAAATGACCTAAACCAGTCTACTTACATTGACATTACTTTTACCATGCAAATTAATTCATATATAAACTTTGATTCCTTCCCATTTGTATCCATAACAGCAAAATGGTTAAAGCTGCTAGATTCTCAGGTAGTTTTACAAAAGCCACAAGGTATTCTTGGAATATACACTATATTTGTAGCAACTAAACAGGTTAACCTCACTGAAAAAAGTTTGTTTTTTGAAGATCATATTTTGATGATAGTATATCAAATGTTTCAATCTCTCGATATTTACCCCGTGAATCTTTGTTAGATTAGATTCTATAAATACCCAAAGAATAAATTAGATTGCTTTGAAAATTTTCATTAAAAATAAAATCTAATTTATTTCTTCACAGCACATCGTCATTATTGTGTGTATGAGTTCCCCCTCACAACAGTGTTTCCATTAATTTCCACCTTAACTTGTTATGCTACATATCAATACAATTCCAGTTACAATTTTTGATCTTGATTATTCGATTATGAGCAAGAAAATTAATAAGAACCACATTTCATGTTAGATGACAAGAGCACGACCTGTTATTGTTAAAATTTGCACTTCATGTTATTTTTCATTCCATACAATAGGAGTTGTTTATAGATTCAGAACTAGCTTTCATAGAGACAAGGATTGATTTGATAAGAGCATCCATGGGGAACTCCAGCATAACTGTTTTTTGTATTCCGTGTGATCCATGTTTAGAATATCCTACTTTCATTATCATCAATAAAACTTAACACTACACTGCCTCTTTCAGCAAAATAAATCAAAACTCCTTTAAGGACTAAATTAAAAAAATTGTATATGCCCTTTGCATTTACAATTTATAATATACATGTATTTTATAACTAGAAATAATTCTCTCAAGTATTTATTTTCTTCCTCTGATAAAAAAAATCAAAATTATAATGCTTCAGACTCTTTGACTTGACTTTGAAAATAATGTCCTTTTTTAATAATCAGTATCAACAACTTTTTTTTTATTTTTATGTGGCATCTAGCGATTTCCTTACTGTTAACCATTGATCTCAATTCAATGAAAATTAAAGAAAATCCCTTTCATATTCATGATGAAAAATATTTCTAAGGTCTCACACAAATTCATTTTCAAATTTATATTAACTTTAAAAGCCATTTTAACTACTTAATGTTTCCAGGAAAGATATCCTTTATGTTATAAAATAACATGGTAACTTAGTTGAAATCTATTCAGAACCATCCTCACATTTTATTTTGACCTGGTTTTAAGTTTTATGATTGTGTTGACTTTATATCTTCAAAGTTAATAACAAGAAAAAGTTCAACTTTTTTTGTTAGTAAAATATTGTGTTTCCTGATAAGCATCCTTCTGATAATCGTCCTTGGTTATATAACTGTTTCTGTAGTTAAATGATTTAAGTGGTAAACCTTGAAGTTAACATTACATAATTCAAACATGAAATGAGTCAGCATAGCAAAATTGAGGATGTTTTCTTCATCTTGAAATCATTGATTGATTATAATCTTTGTTGTTTGTAACTGTCTTGCATGAACTTTGGATCCAATGTTTGATAAATCTATGATAAGTAAAATTAAACATAACATAAAGCCATCCTCTTTCTTCAAAAAGAAAATTCTGGTGAATGAATATATTTGTTTCAGGCTAATTAGGCTAATCTCAAATTCTGTTGCCAGGTTGTATTTGAAAATGGGATAAAATATGAACATTCATAACTTCATTCATTGACTTAAGCATTGAAATAACTGAAAATAAATTGCCAATGTACCATTGAGGCCACACTTTTTCTCAATGATAATAACTCATTCAGTCCTATTGTGTACATTAAAGCTTCTGCTTAAGCAAATATTAATATTCTTAACTAAAGACAAAAACATAAACTGACTCACTCTTTATTTAGAAAGTAAAAATTGTAAGGATTTTGACTATTTACTGTTTGGCAGTGAAACTTTTCTTTTCAAAGATTATGAAATAGAACTTGAAAATAACAACAACCACCTAGTTATGTGTTATCTTTACAATCACAAGAGAAATTCATTTCTGCAATCTATTGTTTATCAACTGAGTTGTTACTTTTCTTCTTTTCACTCATCATTTAAATCTAACAAAGAGAAAAACAGTCATTTGAATAATAGTTATTCTGATGATTGAATTTTCACATAATCTGTTGCACAACTGTGTGACTCCAAAAACAAAATTTATTTTGGACAAAAAGAAAAAAAAAATCATTTTGGTGACACAAATTAGCTTTGAACAGAAAATATCATTTCTTTTTATTTGTCATATATACCAAATGCTGAATTTGTCTTTATTTGTGGGGAGTCATTTGATTTGGCAGAAAATCTTTACAAAGGCCTAAAGCTGTGTTTGGGATAACTTGTGTAGTCATAATACTAGCCTTTCAAAGTTTACAGTCTGTAAAGTTTTGTTTAGTTTGAGCTGAAGATAAGGCAAGATGAATCAACAAATGAATCAAATCCCCCTTTTCTGGAAAAACAACTCAACCAGCACATTATATCCAAAAAATCCCAAGTTATCTGCACCAAATGAAATTCACATGTTAAATACAACTTCTTTTTTGGTATACTTTGCACTTGTTTTTAGCCCCACCCCGGAGAACATGTAAAACTGACTTGAATTGTATTGGGATAGCCAGAATTAATGGTCATTATATCATATTCACTGAGTGCTAGACATGTATCATACAATTCCACCTCAAAGAAATAAACTGCCATTTTTTGTCAGTTTTGTGGTTAGTATAATATTTTTCAAGGGCATTAATTTCGCTGATTTCACGTAGAAAATGAATTGCATTAACTAAACCATATGTAAACCATCTGATAAACTCTGCTAACTATACTTTGTCGAGTTCTGCTGATTTTGTAGGTCTTAAAGTGGATGTTACAATTAATATTAATGGCAACATCGTTCTAACTAGCAATATGTCAAAGGTGGGGTAGAGCTCTCTCGGGATGTGCGGATTAACATATTTTATTTGTTCAATCGATGTCCACTACAAAGGGGTTGTACGATTATGTTTTCAAAATATTCAAAAATCTCCTTCAAATGATGAATTTATTAGTGAATAAACAATGCGAAAAAAAAACTTAACTTAAACGAGGAAATTCTTCTAAAAACAACAAATTCGTAGCTACGCAGGATCTTATATCATTGTTTTGGGTTAAAAATGACAATGATAATTCGTCGCTAGCTGTTAATAGCGACTCAAATAAGAACGAGATCAAAATGACTTTTTTTACTCAAAACAAAAATATCCCAAATAAAAGTCGTCAAATTCTGCCCAGCATATGAGGTTAATTGAATTGTAAAATCATGCTCATTCAGGCGAAAACGATGAAAGTCGAGATTCGAGTCACGCCAACAAGAAAAACAAAATCGGACGCCGAATGAAAGAAAACCCGATCAAATGTTCGATGACAAACACTCTAATGACCTAGTAGTAGTAGAAAAGGGCTCAACTATTACTCATGGCGGATTTATGGACAGGATTCGGTCTAGTTTAGGTAATTCGGTCACACGATCCAACGATTATGCTATAAAAAGGAAGCGAGCGAAACGCTCGACAAAGAAGAACACAATGGGTTATAAGCGAGCATACACGAGTCGACCAAACAAACCCACAACCTTGGTTTCTTGTACTCACTACACAATAACAATAGCATAATTTTAACTTGACCTCGTCAAAAATTCTTTAAAACCTTACCTAAATTTGCTAGTGAGTTAGAAGTTAAATAGCTTGAGAAACTAGAGGTTTTTCGAGCAAGGAATTCGGTATCCACATCGTCTATAGTTCCATACAATCCTTGACTTGAATCAGAAGGGTAAGCCTATGACAATTAATAACAAACGCTCAATGCACTTTCAAATATGACCTAAATATTATCGTTCTTTACTATACGGGATTTTTACATATCCTTGGAATTCTTGAGAAACCCCTAAGGATTTTTTTTACTATTACAAAATTATCTCCAATTGATTTATCGTCGTATTGGCTCCCATCGCACTTGAAGGGCACATGAATGTTGTCCGACCTTGGACTATTTTTTAAATCTCTTCAAAAACACTAACAATTCGTTGTCATTTTCACTTGTACACGATTACCCCTTGACAATTCCTGTTTGTATTTTTAAACATAAGTTGAGTGATTTGTTTTGGTATATTGTTTTGAAATAAGTCAAATGAAAATTTCCATTCTATCGAGTAAAACCATTTAGTAGAAATACATACCCTGTCATATCCTGAGACGTTTGCTTGCCACGTGGAGCTTTCTTCTAAAGTACCTACAAAAGAAAATCTCAAATATTAAAAGAAATCGCAGTGGTTTTGTTTGGAACGTCTTCGTCGAAGTCTGTTTGATCAGATGACCAAGTTTTACAGCCGTATGCCTGAAACAACAGGTCTTAAAAAGTCTATGCTCAAGTATGGTAGTAGGTATATCATGTTGAGTCAAGTAAACCAACTACGGCACCTGTTCTGTGTAGCGAACCAGACAGACTCGATTCAGCTAATGTTCCTGCAGATTTTCCGACCAGAGATCCTGGAGGCGCGAACATCTACAATACAACAGATAATACGGAGAATGAGCTAAACTTGACGAGAAATCCGTACGCAAGCAGTGTCGAGTCACTTTGTTGTCAACTCAAAGTGCAACGAAGGAACACTTGATCGCTGTAGTTGGAGGCATACTAACCGCGCTAAAATCCAAAAGATCGCTCAGCTCCTTGTCTCCCCCAAGCGTATTCATTCGTGCAGTAGAAATACTGAGGGCCTGATCACTGCTACACTCCAGCATGAAATACGCTGTGCTCTGTTAACTACGATGTTCTCGCGAGGATTCCTTCCACTTCCACGGCTAAAAAGACTCTTGCGAGCACCAACACACTCTCAACAACACAAAAAGACCTCAAACACTCAATCACTTTGGTGAAGTCACCGCGTTCCCCCCGATAGTTTATCTGGCTGGTGAAACCAACTCATATGATTGTAGTTTAAGTGACCGTTCTGAGGAATTCCGTTGAAACGCACAGGCTTCTATAGTGTTGGCTATTTTCGCGTGGCTACCCACTGTATATCCATCTTTTCAGTTTTTTTAGATGTGCCGGTCCGAGATCTCGGGGGAGGGCCCTAAACGTTAACTGACAGTTCATTGTTGCTTTCATCATAGCAATTATAACTATTGACAGCTTCAATTAGAAATCAACCAATCATCGTACGAGAATTGAAAAAATTCTTTTCCATGTGATATAGACACGTGACATAATAACCCAAACAAAAACGAAGAAATTTTCTGATTGGCTGATAGGTGACGTTTTTGTGCAATCGAATGGGCTCCCTGGTTTGATGCGCTCGTGTGAGTTTAGAGGGAGAAACGAGGCGTAAAATAAAATGACAACAAAAATAACTACTTCTAAAAAGCTTCTAACACTTTATTAGAATTTTGTACCAATCGCACGCATTAAATTAGATTTATGCTGGGTATGACTTGTTTGACTTAGGATAAATCTCGTTTTGTCTCTCGGTGTATGTGCTACAATTTTTTTGATGCACGCACGCTTTGCACAGGAAACTTGCAAGAGGATTATATCCGGTCCTCGTTAACACGTAGATTGAAATCCATTTATTGATGGCAGTATCTTCAAGACTACATGACCTTTAGACGTTTTAATACTTCATGATTATGTTATTTTTTATGATAAATTTCTCGTATAATGTAAATTGGTTTCCAATTGTGTGATCATTGAGTTTTCGATGTGTTAACTCGATATAGCTGTTTTGGTTTCGCCAAATAACTTATTTCATCAATGTATTCCGTTTTTAATATAGACCACTTGATATCCAGTAATCGTACGCATGGTGGTCTGTTTTAAGTTTAACGTGACGAGATTGCTTTCACTGATCTTGGCGTTTACCGAACGCAAATTTGCATAATTTGGCGAGTTCTAACAGAAGAGATTAACATATTGTGTTGTTCAAATTTTAATTGCCCAGAAACTTTTTGTTCTGGTCTGGTTTAAATGGAACCTCGGGTCTAAAACGCTTTAAAAATCATTTCTTTAGAGGTGAAATCGATTGTGTATCTGGCAGGATCTTGATTAATTGTGAATGAAATAACAGAAAAGGGTTTTGTTTCGACGCCACTATTTCATCAAATCGTTGACGTTCTCAGGGAAGTGTATAACAAAAGCACTAATTTAGAAAAGCCCCCTTTTTGGGAAATCGATAAAAAACTAACTAAAATTAATTCAAAGAATTTGATAAAAGTGAAAAACTGGAAGTGTTTTTTTTTTCTTAGTAAAAGTTTTTTTGCTCTTTGCGAGCAGTAATATTGTTTTCGCAACATTGGGTAATTTCTCATTTTGTTTATAGCAACTGTAGCATCAACTCGTTTTTGTTTAAAAAAACGTTATCTTTATAAGTCGTTTTCCAAAATGATAATTTATCGACTTAAACGTTTCAACAATTTGTATAACTGAACCAATATTTCAACTATTGCGAACAACGGAGAGAGGGTTTTTTATCCGTCCGTTGTTTATCGTCCAACGTTTAGATTGTCGTCATTCCGTGAAAAGTGGGTTCGTTTACTTGTCTATTGAGTTGAAAACCTAAGCACGTGGGAATCAATAGTGTCATGGAAACCACATCATTGAGGTGTTTAGATGACGTTTCAAAGAAAAACTTCGTCAATTAGACCCAATCAGTTTTTATCACAAATATCAACTATACCCAATATCTAACACTTTCTTGTTCATCAAGCAAATTCACTTCGTTTTATGTTAGTGTTTTCAATCTATTTACCCATTCAAAGTCAATTCATTGAGGTTTTTTATTTATTTTGATTCGAGGAATTATTTAATTGGCTGAGATTACCGTTACTTTTAGTATTGTAGCACGACATTTAGATAGCAGTGTTTATAATGGCTATTTATGCATAATTATCACATTCGTTGCGCAAGACGTCTAAAAATATTTTGCGCAATTTGTATTCCGCAGATATTACAATATTATTTCTTAGTCGATCTTTGCCTTTATATAAACAATTGTTTTTAAATATGCGTTGAACCTTTAAGCAATCTTTTTTTTTATATTTATAAACTGTGTTCAACAATTCCTGTGACACTTTGTGGTGAGTGTTATTTATATACACATATATTTGTCATCCTTCTAGTCATTTTTAATATCATGTATGGTACTGACTCGCCGCTGTCATTTATTTTTGCCACCAGTGTTACGTTGAAAAATGGTAACACTAAAAAAAGTAACCACACAAGATCACAAGACGCATTTACTATAATCGTCATCGTCGTCATTACTACTAATTGTTTTCAGTTTGTCAAGTTTTATAATATCATCATCATCATTATCGTACAAGACTTCCAGTTCACTGTAACACTGTTGACGTATATACCGTTAACTTTTTTCATCAGTACAATTCTAATCGTTATCATCAATACATGATTTTAATCGTCGTCATCGTCATCATCTTGTTACCATCAGCTATGTATTGTCTAAAGCAGTTTCCAAGAAAGCGCTATCTTCTCTGATCAGATTTACATAGTCGTTGATAACATTACCATTGAGAGTATCATCATCAACAATGTCATTGTTACAATCATCATCATCATCTTTTCGGAAAACGTTCTTTATATTATTAGTATTTTTTTTATAGATGGAAGTATTTATCATAAAAGTCTTCTTTTGCATCGAATGTATTCTTAATAATTTACAGACAGATTGGAGATGTGATAATCGAAAATTAACTTTTAATCGAAATATCTACCTGTCATATGCATATCTTATGCTGATTCTGCAGCATTAAAATCCTCTCTGTAACAAACCGTACGCACGTTGATTACACTTCATTCATTACATTCATACTAAAGTATTGAGATAAATTTCTCGCATAAGTCTATATTTTATTTTACAATATATAAGATCATAGTAATCATACTACTTTATTTTCGTGTCATAATTATAATGTGTAGTTGTCATATATGCGTTTTTCAATATCTTTAATTAATGTTTTATCATGAAATGCGTTTTGGAAAGGCCATTCAACGTCCTCTGATATAAAACGACAAAATAATTATGAAGTTTTTTTTCGTTTCAAAAATAGAATTTATGAAAATTGAAATATTTGAATTGTATTAATTTGTTTTCGCCGCCTTGTACTATTAATTTTATTTTGTTTGACTTGACGCGCACCAATTATAACCAGTTAATGAAACTCTGAAATATTCTACTCTAATCGAACCGTAATTTTCCCGTTATTTTGTTCTTACCTTTGTAAGTATTTTACTTGTGTAAATGTAGAAAATCTTACTAATAATCTTTTATCACGTATAAATGTATGTCAACATGAGCTTTGAAATACTCGAATTACAGCTTGACGGGTAGATGTTGGGTAGGTAATAAAATGTACAGTCGTATATTCAATGGGGAATTTATTATACAGCATCAGTTTTTTTATATTTTTCACGTGCATATTTTATCTTCATTAATAATGACCAATTGTTCAGTGGATTCATTTTAAAAGTGAAAAGTAATTAGCAAATGTCAACAGTGTTGAGTTTTTGTTTGACTTCTTTTTTTTTTTCGCCCTTCTATTCATTGGTTTTATATGTTTTTCAATTGAGTCTTCAAATTAAGCCTATGGTAATTTTTGGTCGCTTGTTTAATCTCACTTATTTTCGTTTTTATTTAGTAACTTGCATTTTTCTCATCAAAGTCACGTTTAGCTGCGTGTTTTTTAATCAGAAAATGTCATGGACGCATACATTTAATTCATTGATTTTATTTACTGAAAAAGACAAACTTTTCATTTCTGAAGCGTTTATGCTTCTTTCACTCAATTCATTTTGCGCTTTAATGCCAACTTTTTATTCTTTTACGTGTTTTTCATTGCAAATGATATTTTATTTGTTTTCATTTTTGTTTGCTCATTTTAAAAATGTATATCAAAATGATACTTCATTTTATTACTTATTGTATATCTTACAATTTGATTTTCTTTTCGTTTTATTTTCGATTTATTTGCCGGTTTTCCTAAATTATCAATTCATTATTTTTATTCGTATTTTTCACGGTGATATCAATCATTCCTTATTTCATCTCATTTGATTACATTATTTTCAAATTCCTTATTAAACTAACCATAACATGTTTAGTCGAGCATCACAGATGACGACTTCAAAACCATTAATTATTTAGTCTTTTTACCAGCAAAAGAAACTATGTGTCCTATAGTGTATTCTGTGTGATGTTTACGTTCTTTGAATCTTTTGAAATTAGACTTCTTAATACGTTAATTTCGAAGCTTTAAAAGGGTCATTAGAGCGAGTATAGGTTCAGCATGATCTATGAAACTTTTCCTCATGGTAGCTAATTCCCTGCTGTTCGAAAGCGTACTATACTAATTTTCCGTTCTTTTCTTTAAAACAAACTGATGTAATTTCAAATATAATTGTTTTTCTGTAAACTCACGGAATAGATTGAAACCGCTTTATACGAACACTTCTCACTCTTAAATCGATCACAAAATTTTAGACGGAGCTTGCACAAATCTACGAGGCTCATTAATTTATTTTCATTTATTCATTTAATCCACCGTTCATTCACTAACCCATTGATTCATCTATCCACCCTTCATCCATCAATCCATTCATTTATTCATTCATTCAATCCATCATTCACTCACTCACTCACTCACTCACTCATCCATCCATCCATATTATTCTACCTTAAAAGCGATTAATAGAATTTGTTATACTTTAACTTAACACAACAATAACAATGACTGTTACGTAAAGTTTGAAAACCAACAAATTGTTATTGAAAAATCGATCTTAATGTTCAAAATAAGCCGATAGTAAAAACTTGGTCGACGCACAGGGATTCCAGGGGTGTATTTTTGGTAGCTTGTACCTTTGGTTGTACTTATTTCTTAATCGTACTGAAAATGTTGGAGTTTGTTTAATAAAAATTTTAATTCGTTCAAGAATATTCACTAATAATTTAGCCTAGCTTTTTTATGATGGATCCTTTTCCTGAATTATTGTTTTTTCTTGTGGAAAAATAGAAAAACGAATTTATTCGTTTTGAAGAGTTTCTTTAATAGTTGAATGTGTTTTATTTTCTGACTGTAGTCACTGTATACTACTTCTAAATCGCTTTTAAGTTATGTTAGATATATTGCTTTGTTTCACTATCTGGCTTATGAACGAGTTCCATCAATAAAAACGCTTGCTTGAGACAGAAAACAATTAAAGAACGCTAACTATGAACCTTTTCAATTATAGATGACTTTGATCATTAAGTCTGAGTTCCCAAAGTAAAACATACAACTTGTATCGTTCTGTTGTTTTCTTTTGTTATTTAACCCATTCTCCTGGGTAGTTTTTGACATTTTTTTAAGAAGCTCTTGGAAGTTTGTCGTTATATTTGATGTTGCTGTCGTTTAGCGATTTTAATCGACATTTATTTTTGTACAACCAAATTAACTCTGAGTTTCATGGTGATTATCGTGGTCTCTCCTATTAAACATCTTAGAAGATTGTTCTTTTGTGCTGATGATCAGTGAACGGTTTTGTTTAATCAAAATGTATGGAAAACTAGCTTGTCATACAATGAAATTGCCCAATAGTATCGTGGAACTTTCGTTTTACGTCTTTCTTTTGGATCTTATTTTCGTCCTTGCTTGGGTTTCCTGCTTTCCGCTTGCATGAATGCTTGTTCTCATGCCTTTTTTCTTTAAAGTTTCTTTTCTTGCGTTTGGTATAATCATCTGAAAATCATAACTATTCTTGACCAATTTATTGAAATGAAATGCTCAGCTTCTATGGAAAGCAAACTTTCCTTTATTTCACTTGCCGTCACTTTATGCGCTCCTTGGAGTTTCAAAGAAAATTAATTGCCAACTTTTTTAGATTCTCAAGAGTTATCATATTCGGCCTCCGGGGTGTTTTTATTAAAGTTTTTGCATGCATGCCAGGGTAAAATTGTTTTCAAATTGTCAAAATGTTAAACACCTCGCTTTTGAGTGATCTGAAGTGCTTCTGTACAGCCGATGAATGCTTCCCTGAGCTTACAATTTTTTGTTTAATCAGTATCTCTTCAAGCTATTTTAAGGTCAATAGAAATGAATGCCCCACCTCTAGACAGCTTTCAAGAGTCCCAAGATGTTTCAACTTGTTTAGTTCAATGAAAACGCGTACAAAAGACTAACAGTTACACAGTGAACTTGTTAAGCTCAATAACAGATATTTCGAATACAGTTGAAAACGCCCCCTATCTGTTCCATGTCTCAAGAACTTCTCCACATGTTCGATATGCCTCGATGGTATTATAACTTTTTTTTTTTGTTTAATTGAAATTGAAAAGGACATTTACAATGCGAGCATAATCAACATCTATAAACATCTTATTAAAATAGTGTCATGTTTATCGCTTCGATTCACTTTATTTTTTTTCAAAAATAGTAATCCTTTGTGGTTATTTTCAGTAGAAATCAATTTACAACTTTTAGATCTCAAAACAGAACGAGTACCTGTTGATGACGTCATTTAAGGTTAATTGGATAGATCACCCACTATTAATAACAAAGAAATCTTCTTTTGGTATTATGTAAATGGTATATTTAAGCAGGTTAATTGACCACGCGAGCGTGGTAAATTTTTGTATTTATGTCCTGATTGTTTGCATCAAATTTGCACCAAAGACGAGTATGAAATTTACCAAGCTGTATAAAATAGATCATTGAAAGGCAACAAAAATCCCGGGGGGACTCCGAGAGTAAACGATCGGGGATGCTCGTCGTATCTTTTAGGAATAAAAATCAACGATTTGGTATCTTTTAGGGTTTTAAAACATGAAATTTGCCAAATTCTTACTTTTTGGTATCTTTAAGGGATTGGAAGTCACTGAAACTCGTGCTTTTGATATCTTTTAGGGATGAAAAAGTTGGGAAGCCACTCCCTTTTGAAAAACGTCCGGTATCTTTTAGGGGTATTTTTGACAAATTACGACGAGCATCCCTGATCGTTTATCCCCGGAGTCACACCCCCCCCCCCCCCCCGGACAAAAAATGCCTTGTAATCAGTAATCAGGTTTCATTTTAATATGCCTTAGTAAGTGTACTGTGATAAAAAATAAACTTTCCTTTTCACGTAATGTTGATTATTGCTCCGCGATAGGACCTCATCTTACAACGGTGAAGATTTCGAGACCCTTTAAAAATACAGCTACTGTTGAAACACTGCACAGCACTGAGATAAAGTTATTTTGAGTAATACTAAATCTATATTATTTATTTATATATTTATTGTAAAATATGAACTATACTTGTAACTCCTTCTGAAAAACCCTGTTAAAGGGTTTAAAACATTGTATTGTAAAAAAGATATTGTCAAATGTATGTCTTTTTTTAATCAACCAATGGGTTTTATCTCTAACAAGGAATATTCTATTCATCACGGTTGTACGATGCCTGAATAAAGTTATCCGCTGGATAGTGATTTATCCGGTGGATGGCGCTCAGTATTCAGGCTTCGAGCAACCGGCCCCAGGTTCTCCAGTTTGTAGCAAGAAATACCCTTACAAAATAAATGTATATATTAATATGAACAAAAAAGCAAAACATTACCGTCATTCTTTGGGAAGTGTGCCGTAGCCTTGTCGACGACGACGGCTGCGTAAAATAGTACATTTTTCCAAACACTAAACTGAGCTTGGGAAGGTATTGGTCTTTAAGCAAAGGTGCTCTGTAGTTTTGTTGTTTTATTGCAGGGTTGATCGCCTCAGGTCAACGCCTTTTTTTTTCACTGGAAGCATTATCATCATTATTTGTTTAACCGTAATCATTTTAACATTTTTCGTCGTAAATAGCGTTACAGATGTCGTACAATTATTTACTTTACAACCGATTATAATTATGATTAATTTTGGAATGCTAACTATAGCCTGAAGACATATTTATTTCCCTACATAGTTTTATTGAGAATGTAACTTTAACTTTTGTTAATAGCTTACGTGTCTTTGACGTCAGACATCGTTTACCCCCACCTTATTGATATACATAGTTTTAGAGACAAAAGCTGTGTTGATTACACGCAATCAAAGTATAATGAACTTTTGTTTATATGGGACAGTTTCCTTTTCCAAACTACGTATGACTTTGATAAATTACTGATTAATTTTTGGAGTATTGCTTCATCATCGGGGTTGGTTGACATCAAACGGCTTTTCGTAAGCGTTGTGTCCAAAAGGATGCCTCGTACTATTTGAAATAGATATCTTGAAACAATTTTTTTTTTATCATTACATGATAAGATAAAAACTGGCCACCATATATTATGTAAGAAAAGGATGCAAAAAAGAGAGCTTTTAATATTATTGGTACAAAATAAGAATAATGATGATGATGATGATAATAAATAAAAAATAGAAAAAACAACAACACACAAATATACATTTTCGAGATCATTTCTGCAAAACTGACAAATGGCCTTCACAAGTTTGCAGGTTTGATAATAACGGATTTTGATGGAATCTTGTTTTTATAAAAACACATTTCTTATGCAAATGATTATCTCCGTTTTATTATATTGGTGCTGTCTGCGCGTCTATCTTTTTACTACATGCACAAGTCATGTGATACACTTGATAAAGACGGAATGGGCTTCGCATTAGCAAGTCAAACTAGTAACAGTTCTCAACAATTCCCATTTTAAGGTTTGTCCTTGTCTTAATTGCCCTCTTTTGTTTCAACTTTCTGGCAGTTTTTTGGCAGAAAAATAAAAAGCTTGTTTATGCAGTAATTTAGCGGTAGCTGTTTGACGTATTCAATGAGCTCTCATTTTGACGTTTTCGTACTGATTTATATAAGACTTATAATAAAAGCATAGCTTTTTGACGTGTGTCCTGTAGCGTTTTTCATTTTGTAGGTTAGGTTTTCTTGTTCACTCATTTTCTACGGATTTCCGCATCCTTTTCAACTCAACTTTGAGAAGGAAATTATACACATGATTTTGGTTTTATTTCGCCCTCTGTCTCACGCTCAATTGACAATTGTAAACTTGGGTACAGTAGGTAGTAAATGCAACGATAGTAAGGAGTGTACTTAATAACTATCCACATGATCAAATTGTTGGTCATTTGATGCTAAAAAAATTAATGTAAGCCCCTAGATGAGCTCTGCTCTTGGGCAAACATATTGTAAAAAAATATGAAATATTATAAAAAAAGAAAACTTTAAAACTGATAAACTTTATTTGGAAATATTTTTGTTTATATGCTTAATGTCAACAATTCATAATTTGATATTTATTTCAATGTCTTTTGCCGATTTGGTAAATAGAACTTTTTCATGCTTAGCGCCATTTTTTCCGTCCCTTTTGATGCGGACATGTAAATGGTTCAGAATCGGACACAATATGTAGCCTAGCTGTTGTAGTATGGTGTCTTTCGTTTCCTTTTGTCTGATCCCTCTTAGACATTACCTACGTCATTTTACATCTTCTCTCCAGAACTGAGCAACAGCCTAGACACAGCAATGTTTTGATTTGGCTCGATATTACGCTATTCGTTCGTCACACTTTTTTTCTTACTCTTATTGTCTATTGTTTACGCTAGAAAGCATTGCGAAAAAAAAAAAAAAAAATGAGTGACGTGGACAGTTTCCGGCGGGTGGGATGAAAAAATTAACAAGCGTTACAAGGAAGCTGCAATGTTACGTCACGTGCTATGTTTTGCGTCAGAGTTTGCGTACGGTTTTTGTTTTGGCCCTTTTTCCTTACTTCCCTTTCATTTTCCACTCTTGAAAGTATCAACGCACTTACTGCCTTTGACTGCATTTGACTTTGCATTGACTGCCTTTGACTTTGTGCAGACAAACACGAATGTTCGCACTTGCAAAGCGATATACATAATATCGCTATTACTGCAATATATACTTATGATAACATTATACAAACTGACAGTGTTTCACCAGTTTTCATAGCATTTAAAAAAAACACACATCAATATGAAATGATTCCATAGGTAATGCTATGTGATTTCCTTAAAGCTATGGAAACCTATAAAAATAAATGCGTAGTAATAATGTATTTTATTCTATCGACAGCTCAGATATCGAGGATCTTTCTCGCTGCGGCACCTGTAAAGTCGCTGTTTGCAAATATATTCATTGTGCAAACGCCATAATTGGTTATAACAATTCCAATGATCTTTCATTTTAGACGAAGATAGTTTCTAAACATAATTGAAAAAAAAATGCAAAGATTTCGCAGTTTCGTTGGGAAAACTTAGAGCTCAGAGGAAGCAATTTCATGCCTCACTTTAATTTCGTCAATTTTACAAGTATTCTTAATTTCCTAGTGACTACCCACTTCCTGACTTAACCACTATGAGCCACTCTTGATAATTTTCCAGATGAACTTGGTTAGCGCTGTTTTCATCGTCTGAAAATGACACGATAAGCTGAATAAGACGGCAGGGATTTGGTTGCAAAGAGAATTAGGGCTAAAGTTAAAAGCATCACTTTACGAGGGCGTGATGTTGATTTTTATTGTGTCGTCGTTTTATATGAATACGAAACTTTTTGTTTTCGATACAGGAATTGACGAATCCAAATTGATAAATTCACGAATGAAGGAAATATAGGAATAAATACACCAATTATATGAATTTATGAATACACACATGAAGGAAAGAATATTTTATAAATGCCCGAATGGGTGGATGAATGAAGAAGCGAAAAGATGGACAAATCAATTAAAAAGATCTGGATATCAACGAATGAAGAGTTGAGAAAGTGCTTAAAACCCAGTATGAATGAATGAAATAAATACTGGACGAATATGTGAAATGAATAAGTGAATGTATATAAAATACATGAAAGAATAACACGAAATTCTTTCTGCGTTTGCTTCATCATGCTTAATTTCAGGTTGAGTACATAGTATTCGTTACATTCCATTAAACGATCATGATTATTTTTGTGCATTTCCACCCTTTGGTAAATGAGCACTTATACCACAGACATTTCCCGACCTATTTTAGAAATTTGTAGCGAATCGAGAATGTGCAAGCACATTTTTATTAGTTCGATTGCACATATCAAAATACTTTACAAATATATTATGTGAGAGATTAGCAAAGTGCTGTAACTAAAATGGGTATAAAATAGGGCACATTTATTAGATTTTTCTATGGATTTCTTGATAATTCTGAATATATTTCTTTGGAATTGTGATATATTTGGTGCCTAAGCACATTTGGGTACGTGGTTAGTGTTATATGATTAGGAATTGTGGGAGGGGTGGGGGTGGTCCATTTCTTTGTTCTAGATTTGTTTTTCAATTGCTTCTTGTTTTTGTTTTTGCTTTTGGTTTCTATTGTGTGTGTTTTGTGGATCTTTTTTTTACCACTTTTGTAAGGCGTTGAACTTCAATATTTATTTTGATAAAAATAGCATATTTTAAAACACATTTTGTTTGACGCTGTTAATGTTTTTTTATGTTTTTGGTAAAGATCTACAGCAAATTTTAATCAAATTACCTGAATCTATTGTCAACTTATTGATATGCTAATCCAATCTTTTTTTTTTTAATTTCAGATTCGGAAAGGTTCGGAGAGGTGGGTTTGTTAAATACTCTTTATATGTTTTTTTGTGATGAGGTGATTAAAAAAAATAATTTCATCATCGTTTTTATCGTAAATCATAATCATGGCCATCATCTTTATATCTGTCAACATTGTGTCGCTCAAACGGCAAATGTCAGGAGAATGAGAACTTATGAGCATTGAAACGTTGTGCACAGAATGAACATTTTTTAATTGTCCAGTACACTGAACATCACTATAAACAATGTAGCCAAACTTTCAAATGTTCAGCGGGTGGATCATGTTCAGTCACTAATCATTGACCTTGGCTTTAGATTAGTTATTGTTATTGTTATTTTTTATTTTTTTCTCTATCAAATGTACAATATGTATACTGATGTTGGAAAAAATAAACATTCATTCATTCATTGTTATTATTATTATTATTATTATTATTATTATTATTATTATTATTATTATTATTATTATTATTATTATTATTATAATTATTATTATCATATAATATGATATCGTCATATAATATCACCATATTATCGGTCTTTTTTTTGTTTGTTTGGTTATTCAAAGAGGATATCTGGAGTTTATATGTTTGAAATGAACTCTAACCAATAATTGTGAATTACAAATTGTCAGTAATTGCGTTTTATTACTAAAACGTTTTAAAAATGGAATAATAGGTTTGAATATAACCTGATGATAATTTTAATCAAAATAAAAAAATATCCCAAAAAATGGACAGACGAACTTGTAAGAACGAATAAATAATTAAATGAACACAAAAAATTTATAAGGTAAGATTATATTGTATGAACAAAAAATAACTAAATAAATACATGAACTAATGCAAATTAAATGGAGACTGGTTTTCACTAGCGACGCAATAACAAGCGGAAAGCATAAAGACGAACTAGTGTTTAGTTGACAAAGTTCCTTAATATTTTTCTCCTTGAGCAGGCGTCTGCGCTTTGTGTTGCTATTGAAGTCCAGGGTTAGTGCAATACTCAGTCTCGAAATTATGATATAATGAATCGATCAATGAACGAGCGTATATGGTCGAGAAAAGAGAAAAGCGAACGAGAAAAAAAGAATTCTCCTTGTGATGAATGCGTGAGACACTTAAAATATCTGATCACTACCCGTCTAGCTATTTATATCACTCAGTATTGTGGTAAACCCGATCAGACTTAATGTCTGCACTCCATATTAGATCACTATGCATATAACGTAACAAATTTATCAATTCTCATTTTTAATTCCCCATATGTTAATCATAAAACAGTCGGTGTCCTCTTCCAATGGCTACGTGATCATATATGGTCAATAAATGTAGCATAGAGTAAGATCGTCTCGCTTCCTCCGCAAAGATCATGACATAATCTTTTATCTATATTACATAGTGCAATTCTTAATTTTCCTTGTGCAAAGCTTATTTTGGGAGTGACGGTTTATTGTTTCTTTGGGCAAACTCACGAAACGAGCTGAAAATGGGCCAATTTTCAAATCAATGCAGTTTTATAAACAACCAAATGTCATTATACTCGAATTTATTCCACCACAGAATTCGTAGTGCAAAACACCTGGTGGAAGGGAGGGGTCTCCCTTAAAAAATTGGTGGTAGGGGTGCGGATTTTCGTCCCTTATGGGTTACGACCACATTTCTGCTATTATTATTATTATTATTACAATCTTGAGAAGTGTTTAGCTTTTGTACACATTTTTGGGACTTTTATTTTCTCCTTTTCGTTGCATGTTCAACGAATATGATCCTTGATTGATTGCAGAAAGTTCTCGTCACAACTGGACGATATTCGGGTTAGTTCACCGGATGTTTGTTTTATCAGATCTAGTCACTATTCGTAAAATAGGTATGACGTCCCTTTCGTAGCCATTTATTAGGGGTTAGAGGCTGATATGAGTGATTTACCGGTCAATACACGCACGCGCTGGATGTAGAATGAACTAGAAAACAAATACAGCTCGAGGAGATAGCCGAGTTCAATCTACAGTGTATTGGCCGGTTAATCACGGACTACATGTCTCTAGCCTTTTTATTATTAAAACTGAATGCACACCACTGATGGAAATTACGAATAAACAACAATATTAAAAACAGCTTTATACAAATTATGTGAAATTTGCAACAAAACGCTTTGCTCTTAAAGACTAGTTCATTGTAACATTCAAGTTTATGACATAAAATATTGGTCATAAATATACAGCACAAGGTATTCCCTATGTAGAGGGGGTCAAGAACTCTATGATGTACGGTCGTGCATTATAGAGTGCACTGTACTCCATTACAGCACTCGTGAGAGCCAATCAGATTACGCGATTTTGTACTGTGCAGGAAGTTTTCATAATAAAGTAAATTATATATTCAATCGACATGCTTTACGTTGTTTGGTCATACAAGAACGTTTTTTTTTTCTCGGCTTAATTTTTCATTATTCAGCTCAGTCTAAACGTCAACCACAACGACAGACCATGGCTTGTTTAATCCGAAAACATTATTTAAAACATTGCTTTTCAAATTTAATTGCATTAATTCTTTCATTTATTAGTTGATTCGTCACTAAAATCTACTCAGATCTTTGGTCTCCATTCTTTGACTTTTGCTTTGTTTTGTCTTTCCTTTAAGTTTTTATCTAGCATTTTCTCTCCTTTGTTTTGTCCGATTTGGTATTTTGATAATGTTTTTCGTGTAATATCTGAAAAAAGCACTTTTCAAAATAAGTGGAATTTTCATTTGACAGTTAAGGTTTAGTCCCATTTTATAGACAGTAGATTGATATCTTTATTATAAGATAAAACTTTAAGAAGGCGGAAAAACGTTTAGCTTTGAATAAAGATGAGTCGTACTATTGCCCAATCTAACGATATGTCATGAAACCATACTCTCTTGTATGTCATCAATATAAATGTCTGGTTGTTATGTTCTAGAAATAAGTGACGGGTTCTAAATGCTAGACAAAACATCTAAACATTAAAGATCATAGGTAATGTTCTAATTGTGTTACTAATAGAGTGCGAACAATAAATCCTTGAAACACTAATTACTAAATAGCACAAAATTGCGCTAATTAAAGAAAACAAAACAATAGAATTTGTATAAAATTGTACTATTTAGTAATGCTAAAGTTTCCCGGATTAATTGTTTGCACTCTATTAACCTTTATTTTTATTTAATAAAAATGTACTTTTCTTCTGGGCGAAGCCCAGGAGGTATAAGCAGGACACCAGATACTCTGTCTACACACTCTTCCCACTGCATTTCTATCTATACAAACTCTCGACACACAGTGTGGATTATTTGTGAAGGAGAAAAACCGGAGGGCCAGGAGAAAGCCCCTCGTGACATGAGAAAAATATAACACAATAATAATTAATAACAATTATCATTTACATTAGCGTTTTAGGCTTCGTGTTTAATAAGTGCTATCTAGTTATAGTTCGTGCATGCATTTAGTATTTACACTAACCTTCATCATTGCATTCTTATGTTATTAGCAAACACACACACAAAAAAAACACTATCGGCTATTTGCAGTAGACATCAAAAGTGATTGACTTATGTATATTTTAATATCTTTACCAATGCATTTTAGTAGAGCAAATTGCGTTCAGCATTCCCGTTTTTTAATGGCGACAGCACGACCGAAAGGAACTATGGGATATATATAATACAACTGGAGAAACAAGTTGCAGTATAAAATATAAGCTGCTTACATAAAACGACCGTTGACGTTAGGGTGGCCATGGTTTGTACTAAGAAATTCACCTTCTCTAGAATGTTCCTTGTAAGAAAATTTCGGTCATTATAGATAGGTATTAGTTATTGTCAGTTCCACTTTTTTTCGAATATTTTGTTTAAGTGTTGTATAGCGTCGTTTTCGCATGCGTGGGAAACGATACGGCCACGATACCGCTATGATACGACAGATATTTCGAATGTTTTCTTAGAAATTAGCCGGGTTACGACACGGTATTGATTTCCACAGAGTCGTTTCCGTCTGAATGGGAGACGGTACGGTTACGATAGCGCTATGATGCGACGGATGATTTTTTCCTTAGAAACGACGGTTATATGATATGGTACCGTTTCCTACTCATACGAAATAGACTATCAGTGTAAGTGCCATTGGCAATTAATTAATAAACCATCCTTGGATCCATCCGTTTGTAAATTTATTCGGCGGATTTTTCATCTTGTTTATCATTTTGTTCAATCTATTATTAATTTTCCTGCATCTGTTCATTACTTTTTTTTTTCGATCGTTTATCTTTTTTGTTCTTTTATAATCCTCCATAATTCTGTTATGTAACTACTTAAAGTAGATATTAAAAAAACGAATAAAACAGTAAAGAAATATAATTATTAAACAAACACGTATTTGAACAGGAACACGTAAGCCGACTTAGATCATAATCTTCTAAATCTTTAAGGGTAGGAAATTAAATTTTTATCGTTGGTATAAAAACCTCTTCAGAAGAGTTATGTACCATTCTTCCGAGCACCTGTGTCACGCAATTGGAGTCGTCACTGAGGATCATTCAAATACATTATCTTGCATTTCGTTGCTTTACCAGTGGCGGATCCAGTAATTTGAAATTGAGGTGACTGAAATCGTAAAAGTTGAATGTATAAACAATGCTGAAAACACATTTTATCCAAAAAAAGTAGTTTTTACTGGTCAAAAAGGGGGGATGGACTAATCACCCGTGTCACCGCCCCTGTTTACATTTGCATCTTTATAACGAACACGTTCAAGCTTTGGTAGTTCGCTACATTCCTATTTAGTGTTAATTTAGCTCTATTGGTTAGTGAATATTTCATTGGTATATGATTTGCACTAGACAGTCCACTTCCTTTGGTGGTTTGCACATCCCTAACTAAACAGCTGTTACTAAATATTTTAACGATCTTCGTATAACAGGTGTGTTTAATTTATTCAAAACGTTGAATTATGTATAGACATACTAATTGAATTATTGAAATTTCACAAAACGAAAGACAGCTGAAATATACGTTGACGTATATGTGATGTCAGAGCATTAATTCGTTGTCAAGATAAAAACAGAATGAAATAAATTAATCTGTCTACTCTCTGAAAATGAACTCTAAAAAAAACGAGCTCCACAGATGGGGTCAAAATAAACACTACTTGTTTAGTATCAAAAAGCTTATTTGTGTCGTCTCGTATAGAATGATCGCCTAATCTTGAGAAGTTTTTGTTTGTGCTCAAACGTACGAATCAACAACCTGTAATATCATCTTCAGAATAAAATTATTTTAACTACATTGCTTGTCTATAAGTAATGCCTAGTTTAAACGTCGAATTTAACATGCGTCAATCGAATAGAATTCAAAGAATAGATAAAAAGGCGGTCGTGGTATATTTAAATTCGACGAAATTCACATAAGTAGGATTTCACATGTGTCCAATTTTAATTACAAATGTACGTAGACCGGCTACTCATCTATTGTATGAGTTGTATTCGACGCATTAACTGGTCTAACAATACATTTACCTTCTAACATGTTCTAAGTTATACATATCAGGGGATGAAGTCAAGCCTTTTGCAACATAACTTCATTGACAGCTAACTTTAATTGCAGCACTGAATGAAGCAGCTGTTTTACAACTGCTCCTTTTAAAATGTCTATTTATAAAGGTCACTTGCTTTCCTGCTAAGGTGTCATCACGTTTTCGTATAAAACAAAACGTGATTCGATTCATGACAAGTGCGAACGTCACGATGAAGTACTAATCATACCGCGCACTTGTTGCACGTTTGTATTTTATGCAATCAAACATAATGTTCAAGTTATTTGCGATGAAAGCTAAAACCAAAAATTTCCATCGCCGTGATCAATAATTTTAGACATAATTAGACGGCCAATCAACACTATCTTCTCATCATAAATTATGTAAAATCGGACACATCAAATAGTACCATGCCAGCTTAAATGAACGTTGCAGTGAAAACGTTAACGCCATTGGAAATGAGTAACACTGCTAGCTTTAGTAGCGACCCTTCAGGAACTGGAGAGGAGGGGAGGGCGGAAGGATAATCTCGTCCCCAATCTCCTCCGCCCCTACATCCCACCTCCTAAAGTACCGCTATGCAGGCCAAGCACGAGTGAAGACGTTTTTGCGGATGGCCAGAATGACTTTCGTTGGATTTTAAGCAGAGAATCGTGATTGAAACGTGCCCCTATATTCGTTATAAAAATTCAACTTAAATTACTAGCTCGGGCGTCCTGTGGCGGAACAAACCTTGTGACCACAAGATCAACGTGAATAAAAGCATGCTAGTTTTATCGATTTGGTAATCAAAAAGAATGAAGTTAAGTGGTTAATTTCGTGATCAATTCAATGAGATGGCTATTGTTTTGACGATTGCCCAATCGCTTTGCATTAGATCCTCTATAGTACCCTCCCCCCAATGCACGGTAAGTCTGCCATAACCGTGGATGTAACCAATTAAGGGGAGGTATTAAACGTGAATTGTAACAAAGCAACAATCAGTACAAAGGAAAGATAAATAAATTAGCTAAGCCCTCGTTATCGTTCCTTGTATTCCATGACATAGATGACAATATAGATCGACTTTCAAGCCGTCTAAACAAATTGATATTAACACTTACTAATATAAGTACCATTATTCCAAGAGTTGCGAAATCACAAGCTTTGATTCAATGTCCACTTCACACTAGTTTAGTTCGCAAAGACGTCAAACAGCAATGCACAAAGGTGTTCTCGAGAAAATTGGGACTTCTTAGTGATTCATTGTGATTAAAAGGACTTAACGCAAAGTTATAGATGACAACCTCTTAATTATAACTTCGTCAATGTAACCGGAACATTAAGAGATACGTGCATGGTTTTCAAGAATTGTCCTATTTCACTATGACGTCATGGTTTGTTTACATGAATAAGAACAGACCCAATTCAAGCCAAATAGTTTTGCTCTGGTGCATTTTGTATTATACTTGAACATTGAATTTGTTCCTTCCTTATAACCGGTCTTTTGGCCTATTTTTCAATAATTTATACTTGCTGTATCCCCTTTGGAGACCATGATTCTTAGCGCTTAAACAATAGACATGTTTTCGTGTGACGTCATAATTAAATAGGGCAATTTACGCAGTAGTCGAGTTTTTCGACGTAATGTAATAGAGATGTTCATAAAGTACGTTGCACTTTTCTAAGACACACTTGGAATATGTAGAAATTGCAGTCTGAGGATGGAGACCTTCCCAGGGGGGAGGGGAGTTTATGTTCATGTGGCCTTTTACAAGGTTGATAAACATGATGCATTGTGGTCTAGCTTCTATACAAACGACACCATATTAAGCATAATGAGCAGATCATAGTGCACCATGTTATTTCAGAAAAAGTTCTCTTAAACCCAATATGATTTTTAGTTGGATAATATCCCTTGTGCCCCCATTAATAAAAATTATTTAATTTTAAATTATGTTCCTTAACCGTAAAACGGATCAAAAGTTCCCTTGTTCCCTAAAAGTGATTGAAAATATCCCATGTTCTATAAATATAAATAATCTAATGTTTGACTCTGGCTTAGTGAAAGTATTTTTCAAAACGTTTATTTACAGAAAAACTTTTCAAACAGTTATAATAATATAATGATGTTTTACAACAATCAATCCATTTTCTGGTTTTATGTAAGCATACTTGGCAAGTAGTTAAATGGAAAGTTCATCAAACATAAATAATGGTTTCATTTGAGGTAGTAGCTTTTCTCTGTCATAGAAGTACCGGTTTCGTCAAGTAATCCCACAAGTTACACGACGCGACGGTGTGATCTTGCTAATGATGACCTTTATTTCAGAAGAGCTGGATTAGCGACATTGAAGACAAGGGATAAAAACAATTGAAAAACCTATATTACAGCTTCATATACTCTTATATATCATATGGAGCTCTGATATGGGATAGCAACTACAAAACAAGGATACTTTCAATACATAAATTGCAAAAACGCGCATTGCGTATTATGACCTTTTCTGATCCAAAGGCGCCCAGTAGACCAATATTCCAAAGACTGGAGCTACTGAACGTTTTTGAGATTGTTAAATCTCAACTTTGTGAAATGGTCTATCAATATACAAACAAACAGTTACCAGATATATTTATGGACTATTTCAAAGACATTAGTTCTATACACAATTATAATACTCGTGCTAAGACAAACAAAAAATTATTTTTGCCTCGAAAAAATCTTAATTATGGAAAATTTGGTGTCAAATTCGCTGCTGTTTCAAACTGGAACGAGATACCAATTGGTATCAAAAACTGTACCTCAATTACAGTTTTTAAAAAGAATCTGAAAACATTTCTTATTTCAAAATAACCGACACGAAGAGCATTATTTTAGCAAATGTATATGTATTGTTATGCGGTGTATATTATGTATATATATGCATAAACATACATATAGTATCAAAGCTTATATTACGAGCATTCATAGCTGTTTTCTCTTCTTTGAGTAATTTTCATAACTTTTTGTACTCTAAATATTAGTTTTCTATCTAGCGTACTGTCATCTTCAGCTTTTTATTAAGATAAATTTAGTATTAGGTGCAGAAATCTCGTTTAACCCTTTCGGGTTTTTTTTTCCTGCTCCTACCACAATTTACTGTAACTTATTATAAATTTAATCTCCTTTTGTATATACTGCTGTGGAAAATAATAAAACCTTGAAACCTTGAATGACTACCTAGAGTATTTTTTATGACGGTGGCGGATATAGGGGAGGGGTGCAGGTGGTGTGTACCCTCCTGGAAAGATTTTGAGTCTTTGTTTTATCAAATGTTTTTCCAAAATCATCTCAGAATTTCATGTGGATTAAGAACCTCTTGGCAGAAATTTGCCATTTTAATACCCCTTTAAATGAGAACCTGTTTAGCCAAACATGATCAAGCAGGCTCTTATAATATGGGTTACAGCTAAATTACAGGATAAACAAACCACAAATTACTGACACAATTTATCGGTGTGTGTCAAACAAATAGATGAGAATTTACACAAAATGTCCAATATACATGTATTACAGTAGTGCAAAAACTGTACATTCAGTAAATCCATGAGAGTCTAATTATTTAATTGTGAAAAATAGTGTTTGTTGAACAATAGAATTGCCACAAAATGGTACAAAATACTATTTCTAAAGTTTCATCAAGCTTATTTATTATTCTTTTGATATATATGCAAAACATTGACAACTGTATCCCCCTCTTAACAATTAAGAACCTAATTAAGAACCTGTTTTGCCAAAATTACCAACAACCCCTTTAAACAAGAACCTTTTTTGGCAGACTTCCAAAAATGGTTGACCTTAAACGCGGGTGTTTACTGTACTACAAACTGAATAGTCTATTTTCTTTCACGGTCATATGAAAGTCACTCTATCTAGACATACAAACATGAGCACAAACACTGTGCAGCTGGTAACCAATTTGAAAAACAGGTCATACCGAGAGATTATAAATGCTATGTTGATCGAGGTATTAATAGCAGACCATCAGAGACGCGCGCGACACAACAAACAAGACGATAATCGCTTGTATAAAAACCACATAGAGCAAACGCAGGAAAACCATGAAATAAAAACAGTAAATAATAACAAATAGTTGCTGTTTGGTAACTAATTTGTCCTTATCAATGAACCAGAACATTACTATTTCTTTTGTCTGGTATTGTGTTCTGGCTGAGTCATAGTGACAAATAGTTTGTAAATAGCTTCTATATTTGTTGATATTTAATTATATTTTCAGTCCCAGTGGCAGCCTTTATTTCAGTGAGGGGGCGTTTATTTAGGGGCGACATCTAAAAGAGTAAATACGATAACCTAATATAAGACTTTATATTCCTGCTAATGTCACGATTAGATTGCTATCACTATTATAAGTTAACGAAAAAAGAGTTAACTAATCAAAAACAGTTTTCCGTGTTTAATACTCTGATCATACTCAGATGGTTTCCAGCTTCTCGAGTGGTTATCAACATCCCAAGTGTTTTGAGCAGAGTATCAAACACGGAAAACTGTTTTTGATTTTATAAAATAACAAACGCTGGGAAAGACCGAAAAAAAGCGAATTCAAAGTAAAAATGACGACAGCGTGTGTTGATACTTTCAACAAACAACGTACTGACCAAATTATTTTATAATTAAAGTTACAGTAGCTGTTGTTTTAAACTTGAAGAGACATTGTTAGTATCCAAAGAAGATGGTGGGTTAGCAAAGATTATAACTTGGCTAGTATTACTACTTGTGTTTGTTAGATTTAGAGGGTGTTTATATGCTGGGGGTTCTCACAGGAGGTATAAGTCCATACAGCTCAAAGGATTGTGATAGCAGGTCTATAAAAAACGCGATTTATTTACAAGAGAACGCTTCGTTTGAATTATTTCAATTGCGTGCATAACTTTAATTATTCACTGTTTTATATTGAAAAAATAACGCTACTTCGACAAACTGAAAAAGAGTGAGCACGGTAGAACGTGGTTGTTTTCTATAAAGGTTGCTCCGATAAATGATTAGTTAGTTTCCATATCATCGCAAACGATCGAAAAAAAATCATTTTTTTTGGGGGGGGGGGGGGGAGGAGGCAAAGTTTTTTTGATCCTACGACTGTTTTTAAACGATTTCGTATATGGATCGAAAACGGTCGTAGGATCGAAAAACTTTGCTTTCCTTATAATCGATTTGTTTTCCGACCGTTTGCGATTATATGGAAACCAGGCTTTAGACAGGCAACTGCAGTTATTTCATTGAAGAATTCAAGACGGACGTGTCCCTTAAGCGGGGTCAGTTATGGAAGATAATAATTTGATAATTTATTATTTTCAGTGGCGCATAGTTGATAGGAATTGGTGCTCCCGTTCGCTTTGCGCATGTCCGCTTGGAAGAGAAGGCAATCCGAGGCCGAACGAGCGAACTATAACTATTTGTGATGAATTCGACTTCTTTTCCGTGCCATTTCAGCGCGTTCATTCTATGGCTGGCCGGATCGAGTTCTTTGGCGATAGCTGTGTAGAGAAGTCATTTAGTAAACAAACAATGAACAATTGCTGAAATGAAAAAGGAAAAAAAAAGAAAAAAACTGAGCGCGCCAAAAGTTTGAGGATTAAGTTACAATTTTTTAGAAGAAATTTATGGACATGGTCGCTAATCGGAGGGTTCGATTAGAATAGGTGGTCTCTTTCTAGAAAGGTTTGTTCCAACGAAGTGATATGAGCAATCATGTTTTTTTAGAAAATTTCAAACGGGCGTGACTGAATCTCAGAGAACACATCAACACTTCGAAACAAAAACGTGTTCTTCATGTCACGAACTTGTTGTCTTTGCTGGGCAAGTTTTTGCCTGTGTAAGCAGAAATGTTTATCTTGGTATTCTTCTTTTTTTTGTTTCGGAGACAAAGGCACACAATTTAGCCAACTTGAACAAAAACATTGAGGGGTTATTGAGTGATGAAGAATAAGTATTGTAAAGCAAGCACGACTAGTTTTTATTTAATGGGTTGTTTTGTATAGTTGATAAACAAAACATTTGACCGACAACTCAGAAACTCTTTATCACATTGCATCTAGCATCACATATGGAGGTTTGCAATGTAGTGTAGCCCTTGAAAACAATGCAAAGAAACAGAGGTGTTGTATATTATACTGATTGTAGTGAGTTGCTCCGACTTCTATCATTTATTTTTCTTTAGAATTAGCGTGCAGGCATGTATTTCATGCTCTAGCCCAAAGGCAATATATGATATAATAGCGCTGTTAATCATTCATTCATGAATAAATACACGCCTTTTTTGTGTGAGCGTTTTCTTCAATTGTTCGAAGATCGTTTGATTATGAATCATGTTAAATACTTTATACAATCATGACTCAATATGGAATGACAACAACGAAAATATTCAAGATAAATGTTCTTTAGGGCATTAACAATACATTCTTATTTTATTAAAAAACTTGTGGCGACGGTTGTAGAAAAAATAAACAGAAGATAAGTTCACCGCGTGATCATTACTTTCACCGTGAAAAAATTATGCTGAACAGTTGGGTGATGAAATTTACTTGTTTGGTTGTCGATTACCCTTGTTTTCTGTTGAACAGTTCTTTTATAAAAATTAAGAAAATTGCGTTCAAAACGTATATGATGACAAGAATAATACATAAAAGAAAGAAACGATCAAGTTTGAGGTTATTTATGTTAATTAAAATTTATATTAAGCAAAAACATTCTGCTGAAATGCGAAGTTAATATAGCTATAATAAATATATGATGGAAGAGAGAAAAAAATTAATTGAAACTTGATTGTGATTTTACCCTGAAATATATACATTAAAAATATGCTGTAAACACCGAAGCAAAATAAAGTCTAATTATAATGGAAACTATTAAAACAAAGAATACCCCACATTGAAATTATAAAAACAAAACATAAACAAGACCGGCATTAAAAACTGAATAAAGCAACTGAGTTCGCGAAATATGTACTTCAAAAACGGAAAGAAATATATACTTCAGTCTTCAAAGACGGAAAGAAAACATCCCGGCCCGCATATTACTACAGCCCATTAGCAGTTCTCAATAAAGATACAAACACAAGAAAAGTACCACAAAATATTGGTAATCGATCTAATCCGTTTAACTCCAAGCCAAAAAACGAACATAAAACCAAACTTTCTTTTGTTCAAAAAGATGATAACATTGAGCTTTGAAATCTAATTATATAAAAACCCATAAGGGGTCGTTTGGCTAACATAGCGAACAAAAGCCTATTCTCAACTACTGAGAACAAGATTGAAAGACTGGAAGTCTTGCTTGAATGATTTTTGTTTGTAAATGATCAATTAACGTCTGGAGACTTGAAGGAACTGGGGATATTTGCGTGATTCTTCCTATCTGGGTATATTGTGTTATCATAATCAACGATCACGACGTCCAAGCCCTTTAAGTATAGCACCACGTGTTCTCAATCAATTTAACAATCGACCACCTGTTGCACCAACACATGTTTGCATATATTATACTAAGTTATCATCAAGGCGACTCCGAAATTAGACGACTGTTTACCTCAAAAACAGACAATAGTTCTCAGAGTTTGCTGCCTTGAAATCTATCTCTGATTTCATCTTTCTGCGTGGGGAAGAGATTCGATGATAAAAGAACGTATCTCATTTTGGTCGAGATGTCTAGATTTTTATAGATAATATAAAGCTTGTACAAAAAGACAGTATTACACATAAATGATTAACTGAATTCGCTGCTATATTTTTCATTAAAAAAAAGTAAAATAAAAAATGCCATCCAAAGAAATAGACCTGTAATCAAATACAAGGGAAACTAACGGGAACTTACACAATCATGTAAAATGAGTATTGAGTAAGGAAAATGTCGTGAAAACGTGACTGTGTTTGTTGTGAAAATAATTACGATCAAAACAAAAATAAAGAAGTCAATACAAAAAGAAATAAACATGAATACAATAAATCTTTAAGGGATCGTTAAAGCGATTCATCCAATTTTAAATAAATTCACCCTTACAAAGAACTTTGTCTAGAATGGTCAAATACAAAAACGACACATTTTTACATTCAGCGCAAACATTCCTAGAAAACAGAAAGACAACATTGATTGACAAGTCCATCAGGCCAAAATTAATTTCTTTGATATATTGAGTAGTACCACAAATTAAAACTCGTCTAAAAAAGCAAGCTGACATCGATAGAATTGCAAAATGACATTACATATCAAGACCTCTTGAACTAAGCGCCAATTTGATTGCCTTTGCTACACGTAGAAACACTTAACTAGTTGTAGACCAAAGCTCCCCTTCATTTTACCAAAAATAACAAGTCATTAGTTAAACGAGCGTTAATGATGTAAACGGCAAAATAACATAACACTCATTAACACCTCTTAAATGAAGCGCCATTTCGATTACCTTTGCTATGGATGGAAACAGACTAGTACTTGTTTAATAGAGACCTCTCTTCTAGGAGTCAAACAAACTCTTAGAAACAAAACAAGATGAAATAACAAGCCGACTCCCTGTACATAGTAGGTAGGCAGGAACAGGTGCTGAATTGGCGAGTTGACAACCCAGCATAATTCAAACATGTAAACATCGTTTAATTTCTTTATAAAATGTTCATCAAGTTATCAAAAACGTCAAGGAATGGATTGGATGGAAATTGTAAAGCTTCACAGTATTAATTTGTAAAAAATCGTTCTGATAAATTAATTAGAGTTTCTTGAATTACTTACTGACCAGCGAGGTTCTCAGACTGAAATTTTGCTCATGAAATATTCAGATGATGACACATTTGGTAATGACAAATAGATATACTTTCCAGACCTTTATTTCCCCAAAACAACCCCATAAAATCATGCAAAATGTCAAGTAGTTAGGGGAAATTCTGTATTTTCTTTCTTTTCTTTTTTCTTTTTGATTCTCCAACAACCAGACAAAAAAAAAGATAACGAAATGGTGCAACCAGGACGACAGTTTTTTTCCTCTCAGCTAAAGAGCTAGCGGGTTACCCTCTGATTATCAAGTCGATCAATATATCGAACCCTCTTTGCAATCAATTTCTCAGAAAACGCACGGGTCTTAGTTTAGCTGCTTGTACTTTTTTCCAAGCAAAAGGATATCTAACAAAATCAATGATTTCTAAACTACAGCAATTCAGAACATCAATATATTCATTTGGGTCTTTTCCAATTTAAAGCTTGTTGTCGGAAAATAATTCATGAACACTGATAGGTAGTTGGTTGAAAACTTTTCTTCCATAATCCATTTTTATTTCAGTACTGTTTTTTTTTTTTTTTTTTTTTTGAAACACCAATTTATACTTTTATCCTGCATTCAAATACAACTCGCTTCTTGTCTGGTGGTTTCATTTGCGTAACAACAATCTTTGAAAAGATCATCACGACACGACGGCTGATCAACAGGATCGATGGCATTCAAAGACACAGTAATTGACATTTGATCCTTTCCAATAAAATTCTCAAATAAAGCCTTGGTTTGGAAGAAATTCTTTGAGGTTTTTGTTTGTGAGAAAAGAACCGCAGATCCTTTTCTGTGGTTTCGACGAGTGGAATTTAATACTGGTTCTTTGTTCGTGTCGTTCATGATTCTTTCGATAAGAAGCCACAATACTGAACAAGTGGCTTACTCGTCGTTTAGTTAATGGACTCGTTTATTGAAGGGTATTGTCTAGTTTCTTTGGGAAGTTGGATTGTGTATTGTAAAGCAATAGTTATTATATTAGCGACCGTTGACCCTACTGGGAAGTGAAATTTTGATCGCTAAAAATCTCCACCGAAATCTAAAAAAGGCTTTAATCGCTGAAACACTTAATGCTTCTTCGACAAACAAAAGCGTGGACATAACTAAGAGGAAAGGAAGAAGATAAAATGTCATATTTGAACAAAAGGGAAAGACTCATTGACCATCAGACAGTTTTATATAATTCATTAATTCTATAGATTTATTAGTTTCAAATAAAGGGATGTTGTATTTATTTTATATTCAAGACTAATAACGTTTTTTAATTATATTAATTCGATTTCAAATGAATTTCACATCGAAACATGTGTCGAAAAATCGAAGTCTATTATAAATTGTGTACTTTACAATTGCTGTGCAAAATAGGTATGTACACATTTTACGAACTTTATTAAATTGTGAGTGAATAATCTTTCACCTGTTTAACAATTTCAGGTGTACGTCGATTGACTGAAGATATCATTTACAGAAATCTACAGAGTCTGTAAAACGGAAAATCTTTAATGAAATCAAAACATACTCCAAGACGACTATTTTTTTCTCGCTAAAAGGTTGCGATGAATGTGGAATTAGTCAACCCGAGTTCCGTAACATGCAGGACATTTATTTCCATAAAACTCTCTAGTGATATTGGAAACAAATAGCGCTAGAATACACCAAAGTCATTATGTTACTCCAAGAAAGCAAGTCTTTCTGAAATCTGCTGAAATTGTTCTTAGATGAAAACCATCAAAGCTAGTTAAATTACTAATGATTTCAGTTCATTTAATTACGTTACCTATCGCATAATTGTACCTCCCATTTCAATACACTTCATAAATCAATGTTAAAGTACAAAAATATGGATGCTCCATCCTTTAATTCAGTGAAATATTGTACAATTTTCCTCGTATATCGCTTATGTTGTCAAATTTTCCCTGTTTAACCATATTCATTACATGCATGACAAAGATATCTTCCACAACAGCTGCCTGGTGCATTTTTAGCCATTTAAAAGTAAACCAGACGTTCCCAGCACATCTGTGGTCGGGCTTCTTTTCACCTGTTGCATCTGTCTTTCTGGTTGACATAAAAGTCTTCGCTAAAAGAAAGAGCCGTTCTGGATTCAGGAGCACTCAAATGCTTTGGGATTTGAAATCCTTTGTTGAAAATGGAGTTATCATTTGAGTAGAGAGTTCTGGGTGTTATCGAAGATTGTACCGATATGAAAAACTGATGTGTCTTTTTGCAGTCGAAGGATATTTACATTTTTTGGAAAAAGGAAATTGTGCAGGTCAACGAATTTCTTCCAATATTTCGAATTTCATTGAAATCGAGTTACTATCATTTCATATCTATTTTCAAGGAAGATATTCGAAATATTTGGGAAACTGTTATGATTAGCGGGAGTTCTAATTCTTTCAATACGAGGCAATCACATTCGTTTGTGCAACTATTATTTTGAAAAATTATCGACACTTGATACTCGAACTTATTCTGGAAAATGGTAAACATATCGAATCATGTTCTAAATTGTCTATTTTTATAGTAATATGAGCTTGAACAGAGAATATTCACAGTTTTTGCTTTATATTCAATACTTGAGCTACTTTCCTGTCCTGTTAATGTTTCAAGGTCAAATTTTCAGAAGACTTTATGTACAAACCGTCCGCGCTTTGTGAGAATGTAAAAGAATAGTGTCAACTGACGCATTCTTTCTTTGAAAAAAAGGTTTCAACAGTCAACTACGCAATTTTCAGAACATGGCATATGGCTATCATCAGTGTCACTGGGCTGTTTAATGGGAGTGGTTGCTCCGTTTGAAACTGGGCTTCCTATGGTACATCAACATGTTTGGGCGTGTCTTCTGTGGATGGTCGTTGGGCTTCCTGCGATTTCATTAAGACCACAGACTGCTGGGTGGGTGTGACTGCTGTAGTTGCACGTTCGGCTTTCGATGCTTTGTCAGAGTCTCCGTCTTGTTGTTTAGTGGAAGTTGACTTTGGTGAGTGTGCTTTCTGTGGTGTATTAAGGGTGGATGCAGTTATAGTTGAACGTTGGGCTTCTTGTGCTTTGTCGCAGACTACAGTCCTGGCTGTGTTTTGGTTGGATAGTTCGTTTGGTTTTACTTGCTCTGGTGCTTCGGATAACGTTGACATGGAAGCCATCGTTATTGAACTACCACACTCTTGTGGTGTCTCCGATGTTTTAGCCTGCTGTCTAAGCGTGTTTGTTGTGGTTGACGGTAATACAGGAAGTTCTTTGTTGACCGTAACGGTTGTACTTATGTGTTGGGCTTCCTGTGTTATATCAGAACTCTGCGGTGCGTGTTGTGGTATTAAGTGCGTTGAAGAACTATTTTCATTCGAGTTTTGTTGTGTGGACGAATCTTTGCAATCTGGTGTTCCTGTGTTTGATGATAACGACTTGTTACTCCGTTTATTAGCAGGAACATATTCTTTTCGTAAAGATTCTGTCGTCTGTGATGTACTAACCGAAGAGTTTGAATTATGAAGAGTTTCTAAATCTGACGGACAGATGCGTTTTCTACTTCTTAGTGTTCTTGTGGAAGTGACCGCTAAGTTGTCAGCTTTGCACGTTATGTTGGGCTCATAGTCATCATCACAATCTTCGAATTGGTCACTCTCATCGGATTCGTCTTGTACTATTCTTCTCTTGGGGCGTTCCATTTTTCTTTTCTTGGAAAAACTCGAGTCCTTTCTCCTATTACTAGGAGGTGAACTACTACTATCATCGGTACTGCGTTTAGAACCTGAAACTTTGTTTCTTTTACTTGAAGACAAAGTACCATCACTGCGTTTAGACTTGGTTGGTTTTCTACCACGTTTGCCTTTTTGTATTGCGTTTTTATTTTGATTGGCTGTTTCACTTACTGAATTCGGATCGTTACCTACTGTAGTTGTGCTGGTACTGGCCGCAGTTGCCGGCTCTACTGGGCGTCGTGACTCAAATGCTTTACATGACAGCATAGGACCAGGGCTTTGATTAACGTGAGCCAGTTGATTACGCACTATAGGTACCAGTCTTCCTGAAACGGCCACTTCAGACATAAACATCGGCCAAAGGAATAGGCTCTGGAATCGCGACGAAAGAAGTTTATATTCTGGCGTTTTACGATACAATGCAAACTTTACGAAAGGATCGACATTGGATCTGTTGACAGGTGGCGGTGTAGTCTGTCCGAGTGCCTTCGAAGGCGATTCTGCTCCGTTCCTGTTGAGGTGACTAGTTGCAGAAAGATTGGATGTCTCAATGCGCATCCCAGTCTTTTTCCAACCACGTTTTGCAGTTGTTGGGCTGTTGTTGATACGCTGTAAGTCTGAAGAGGAGTAGTTGACAGGTATCGATTCTTTAAGGCTATCAATGTGAACGACAACAAGTCCTTCGTCGTCTAGAGCCTTATTTCTATCATCTAATGAACTCGGTGGAGGATTTTCAATAGCTGAGCCACTAGAACTCACTGGCGTGCCTTTAGAAATGTCAGTGAGCGAATCAGATTCAGCTGATGATGATTGTGTATTGTTACATCGTCCACTTCTAGCTGAGATTGTTGTCGTTTCGGAAGCAATTTCTTTGTTACTAGAAGCGCTGGGCGCAGAGGTATTTTCAGTTGTTGAAATAACCCGATCTTGGTTTTCCACGTTCTCATCTAAAGGAATAGTGTTCGTATGCGCTTGAGCCTGAGAAAACATGGGTTGAGCTGCCAATCTTTGTAACTGTTTCTTGATATCCAGTAGGTTGCTTAGTCCTTTCAGTGTTGTTAAAGTGGGTGGAAGTGGTGGAACCGATGTCACTGAAACGTTAGTGTTCGTTGTGGGGGTTGATTTTGGTGTACGAGTTGCATCCGAGGGTTGGATTATTGCGGGTTTGTTTACATTGGCACTCGTAACGTTAGTTGTGGATGTAGTTTTTGGTGTTTCAGACTCATCAGAGGGTTTGTTTTGCGCTGGTTTTGCTCCGCTACTAGTAGCGCTAATCGCTTGGTTAGACGAAGTCACAGTTATAACTGCTGGTGCGCTTGCAGTTGTCCGAATGGGTGTTTGTGTGGGAACTGATCGAGGTGATTCCTGTTCACCCTTTTTCCTCGGCGTTTTAGACTTTCGTCTGCTTGTAGGCGACTTAAATTCACTTGGAGTGTTTTTCAAACTACTTGAAACTACAGGCGATTCTTTGTTAATTAACGATGAATTCGTAGATCCTTCTTTTGCCACTGACTGCGGTGTTGAAACGTTTAAACCAGACGGATTAGTTGATGTGGTTGTAGTAGGAGCTTGCGATACACTAGATGGATTAAGGTTCCGCATTACGCCCGCCACATTGATATTAAACGCCTAGTAATAAATAAATACAAAACAAAATAAGCTCTGGAAACGTTGGTATTTTAGTCACCTCTCATGGATGCCAGGGGACTGGGGGCTATAGCCCCACCTCACTTTTCCGAACTTTTTTACTCTTTTAGCAGCCAGAGTCTGGACCTCGAATAAACAAAATCATGCAAGTACTCTGACCTCCCTGTCTACTTGTTAATTGAATAATTTAATTCCCGGGGGTGATGAGCTAGGTTGATTTACTTTTAGTCTCAATACCTCGTAGCATGACACAAGCGACTTACTAATCGGGGAGATATAACTTGTAACATAGTACAAGTGCCTTACTAAGGGGGGAGACTAACGGGATGTGGTGAGTCTACATCATCATGGTCGCCTATCAAAGTTACATAGCCTGCTCCAAGTATTCGCTGCTACGTTCGACACTCAAACGAACGCGCTGAAAAAGTTTAGGCCAGAAGTAGTAACTGAATGCAGAAGTCTTGGTAGTTTTTTATGCAGAAATGTAAAGTAAAATAAACTATAATTAACGCTTGCCATGCGCGTCATTGCCTGTTACATGCAAGTAATTCAATTTAATTTAACTCTCAATAGGTTACTCTGCAATATGATCTTTAAGATTTTTTTTTCAAGTGTATATTGATTTAAAACCTAAAAAAGACAAACACTAACCTGCAGCAGAAGGTAGAAGGGTGTCAGATCTATTTGTTGTGGAACTGGTTTTGGTGCAATATTCTGAACCAACATAGGGGCGTCGACCTTCTTCTGAAGCCTTGGCCTTGGGCGTTTCCGTGTTTGTTCGACTGGAGTACCATCTGTCGTCGCATTTACACTGGAAGAACCAGTCTGAGGTGCAACTGATTTGTTGGTGTTAGAAGTGGTAATGTTTCCAGCAACGTCAAGGGACAATACTCTTTGTTCACTTGTATTAGGAACACCAGCGCTAGCTGCAACTGCTTGTTTACACACATTTGGACGATTAGCAGGAATAACATTTGCAGGAGTTGTTTGCGCTATGGCAGTGGGTATAACAGGATTTGTGTTAGCCATTTGCCCTGTAGCAGTTGGTGTAATAGTACTTGATGGTAATGTGTTATGTCCTTCTGGCATAGCAGTATTTTCTGTTTGCGTGCTACTCGAAGGGAGCACGTAGAATGTGAATGGAGTTCCACTGCTCGAGGTGGTACTTATATTAGTCCCATCTTTATTTCTATGAGTAAAACGTGGTGCTATCACAACCTTACTTGTTCTGACGCGTTGTTTCTTTGAAGTTGAATTGGTGGTAGTAGAAGTGCCATTTGCTGTGTGGATTGGAGTGCCTGTGGTACCGAGTGGTGTTGTGGTATTTGTTGTAGTAGAAACAGGCTGATGAGCTACAGGTACAGTTGTCGAAATACCCGGCGTAGATGCAAAGTCTCTTAAAGTCTTTGAGGATTGTTGTTTGTGCAGCTTAGGTGGTCTTGTTGGAAATGACGGGTCCTAAAAAGGCAAAGTCAATGACAATATAGTGAATTAATGAATTGGTAGGATTAATATATATTAAAGACCATCGTGTGATGGCAGCCATGACAGGAGGACGGAATAATCCATTTCATAGTTAAAAACTCGCTTTCAATGCGCATGCGATTTTATCTCAAATTCCTCATTTTCTTTTGTATTTTGAAAGACAAAAGAAGGCAAAACAAAAGATTCGCGATAAAATCGCATGCGCATTTATAGGAGTTTGTTAACTATGAACTGGTCTATAGAAAAGTCTTCTTCTGGGAGACTTCACCTCTGTCTAATTTAAATGATTTTATTCCAGATCTATTAACTCCCATCACCTTGATGCTGTAAAGCCTTTATACTGAAATGCACTAGCTTTGTTGTATTAATTAATAAATATTGATGAATAAGTAGAATGGATGGATTAATGATAGATGAATGGATAGATGGGTGAATGAGTAGAATGAATGGATGGATGAATGAATGAGTAGAATAGATGGATGGATGAATGAGTAGAATGGATGGATGGATGAATGAGTAGAATGGATGGATGGATGAGTAGAATGGATGAGTAGAATGGATGGATGAATGAGTAGAATGGATGGATGGATGAATGAGTAGAATTGATGGATGGATGAATAATAGATGAATGGATAGATGGGTGAATAATGAAATGCCACTTCATACCGAAAGAAACAAAAAGCTTCGCTCTGGCTGTAATGGGATAATTTCAGGTTGTTCCTTCTTCTCTTTGGCTGGTTTTCTGGGTTTTCTTTTTTTCTTCTCTGTTGTTGTTTTTTTATTTTCGATATTCGCATTTTCTTTATTTGTTGTCGATATGTTTAGGGTGACCTCTTCTTGTATTTCAACCTATACAGATTGCACAAAAAAGACGTTTTCCACCAAATATGTTTATTTATTTAATGAGATTTGTACTCGTCGTATTTAGTTAATTTATGGAAAAGTCAACTTGGATCATGGAAATGCTCACTAACCACCTGGAAACAAAATTGACAAAGGTGTTTGGCTTTTTCGATTAGACATGGAGACAATATGATTCAATGTTCTCATTGGTCAAATTCAAAAGACACGTAAAAAAAACTATTGTTTTGTTGGGCCAATCACGGATGAGCTTGAAGAGACTGCATGGTTACCATGGCAAAGTAGACGTCTAGACCTCTACTAGAAGTTAGTCGCCAAAACGATGAATCCATGCACAAACACACTACAAACAGACAAGCAGGCTACCGTACTCTAGGCTCGATCTCCAGACGTTGGAGGTTTGTGCGCGCGCGGTACTGGAGACTGAGCCCAAACGTAACCATGTTTACATGATGTGTCCTACCTCAGAATGATCATCTGTACAATCAGAGAGAAGGATAACTTCCTGTTCATTTTCCTCGGCATAACTAACATAGTTCCTCCTCCTGTCACTGGATCTGGTACCGAGTGCACTGACGTCAATTTTATCCACGCCATTATCATCCCATTCATCCTCACTTGGTACAAGCACTGTACCATCATCATCTTCCTGGCCTCCTGGGATTGTTTCGTGTCTAATTCCTGGAGTCGTCTTGGCTTGAGTCTTTTTGGTACTTGGTATGATAGCGTATGTGTGATCGGTGAATGGTGTGAGGCTGATGGCGCGTTTCCTAGCTGTTGATTTGGGGATTCTCTTGGGTATTTCTTTGTTGTTTGAGTTAGTGTTATCCGTGTTAACTGTGTTTGTTGAGGTACTATGTGTTTTACGTCTTGAAGGTCGCTCTTTTTGGGGTTTGGGTTCTCTACTTGAAATCTTCAAAACGAAACAGCGATTTTATCATTAGTGTGTTGACAGAATTGGAGAGCTAAGATTGCGATTTGTTTACATATTTTATATTCTATTTCTCATTTATATTGAAATTTGTATTTTTGTACTCTTCCTGCGTATTCATCATCCATGCGTCCACCCACACATTTATTCATCTATTCCTTCATTCATTCATCCATCCATTAATTAAATCATTTATTCATTTATTCACGCATCCATCCATCCACATTCACTCGATAGCTGAGAGTACTATCAATCAGTGTGATAAATAATTAAAATAATAATCGGTGTGCTGCTTTGTATGAACTGAGAAAAAGGTACAAGCTCACGAGATGGGAACCAAATCCTTCAGCATTCTGCTCTAAAAGTCTCGGAAGTCTTCAGAGCTCGTCTTCAGAGAAAGACACGTCAGAATTTCATTAAATCATCATCACTTACTTCAACAGGAAGATCTTGGACGTCTAAATCCTGACAAGAAAAAAAAAGATGAGATCATAGTAGGACAAATACCGTCCAAAAGCGGAAAGAAAACAGAGCGTACCTTTGGTGTTAGAGAAGGTCGTTCTTTTCTTCTTCCAACAAAATTCAACACCATCTCTTCCCTTCTTTTACGGACTGTATTTAGACGGTAGTTGGCAGCCTGAATAAATGAATACATAATGTATGAATAAATGAATGAGTGAATGAATAAATGAATGTATAAATTAATGATTGAATGGATGGATGAATGAATGTATGAATGAATGAGTGGGTGAATGAATGAATGGGTGAATGAATAAATGTATGAATTAATGAGTGAATGAATGAATGAGCAAATGAATGAATGAAAGAATGAATAAATGAATGAATGGGAGAATGATTGAATAAATGAATGAACGATCGAACGAACGAACCGACGACTGGATGGATGAGTAGGAAACGGTACGGTTACGATACCGCTACGATACGGCAGGTTATTCGAATGTTTTCTTAAAAACTACGTCTTCGATACGATACAGTACTGTTTCCCACTTATACGAAAATGACTCTAATGATGAGTGTATTTAGACGATAGAATGAAGAAATGAATAGATTTGAAATCAAAATATTTTTGCCTCATTTGTGTCGGCACATTTGTGACCGCTACCCACCTCTAACTTTTTCACCTGGGACCACCTCCGCCAACATTGGTTGTCAGTCCTGGGAGTGAGTTCTTTGGCTATTTTAGACCAATTTCCTAAACAACAAACAGGAAATTGAAACCACTTCTTTAATTTTCCTCTTGTGAATATTTCATATGAATAAATATTTTAAATGGTAATTAAAAAGTAGAAGAGCAGCATTTGTTCTTAATCAAGGCCGCACATAACGCAATATAAAAACCCGTCGTTATGGCTTTCGTTCTGTAAGCTTAAAACGAAATGATAATCATTTTATTATCAGTATATTCAGTCTAAACTAATTATCTTTATTAGTAATAATTAACCCCGAAATTTCACAAAATAATATTTTTTTGCTTTCGAGTTTGTCTTTGCTTTTTATTATTATTATTATTATTTTTTTCATGTTCCACAGCACTTCACCGCAATACTTCATTTTCTCTTTTACTTTCCCCCTTTCCATTCCATTTTCTTCTCATTCCATTTTTCAATTGTTTATATTTCTCAACAAAACGTGCATAGAAACGTTCTCCTTTACTTTCCACCTTTCCACTCCATTTTCTTCTCATTACATTTTTAAGTGTTTACATTTCTCAACAAAACGTGCATAGACACTGAAAAGATCGATCATTCACGTTTTCATTAATGGCAAAACCAATGATCTTTATCTTAACCAGTCCATTTGATTCCCATTAGCGAATTACGTCAATGCAAATAAAACACGTTCAACTATTTATTACCGAAAAAAATCATGCAGACTTCCTTGGTGAAAAAGCAGCTCGACGAAGCGCTCTTCAGCTTTCAAGTTTCTTGATTGAGATCCAGTTTGTAAAAACAAAACGCTAAGAAGTATGACCATTAACTCTTACTTGAAGACATCAGAATTGCTATGCTAGTACAAACCCAAAACTAATGATCTAAGACATCATTTTGGAAAAGAGAGCGCAACATTAAATTATTGCGATTCGTTTTTCAGACGGCTCATATCAGTTATAGTGTCAGCTATAAAACGGTTTACGCGTAAAAGACTGATCCATAGATAGAAGACATTTGGATTTAGATTTAAAGATTCATAAATAACGCGAGCGTCATTTGTTTTAAACGTTCATGACATTTCACCCTAAAGAACAACAAAGAGCGTTGAAACTGAAAAAAGGTATAGATAAAACCTAGACCATGTATTAATTATTTTCTACTGATTGGAATTCTTCTTATAAGAAAGCAAAGTAATTACAGTATTCGGTTTTTCTAAATGGAACCGGATTTTATCGAAGAACAAATGAAGAGTATTTTTACTAGCAAGAGTTTTTCCCTTGCTTATTTTATATTCTTCTGTCTGTTGGTATCTACTAAAGGATGTCGCACGAACAGTGACTGCGCAAATACGACACTGAAAATATGTTGCTATTCGGAATGTGTGCAATATTGGAGATGCTGGAAATCATCTACGAAAGCCACGCCATCACCACAGGAACGCAGAAAGGCAATGGGTACTTATTTTACTGTAAATCCTAATGGAACGTTTAATCAAATTACGCCTTCTGGAATAAATGATCGCACTGGATCGAATCGAAAAACTGTTCACACAAAATCTTATGGAACGAATGATCATACAGATTCTAATGGAATAAAAGATCATACAGATTCTTATGAAAGAGATGATTCTACAGAGATTGATTTAATCATTGACCACACCCTATTTGATTATGACTACAGTAATTATATCGTATACTATATACTTCCTCTGATATTTTTCATTCCTGTGATATTAGCAATATGCTATTGCAGAATACTAGGCAAATGTAAAGCACGGCTTGAAGAATCAAGAAATCAAATTTCGAGCAATGCAGAAGCCCGGGATATAGAAGAACGGCATGATGAAGAAAGAGAGGGAGGAGAGGGTGGTCCATCAAGTTCAATCATAGTTGATGAGCCTCCCTCTTATGAGCTGGCATGCCCTTCACGTGCACATGCAACCCCGCCACCACTGTACCATCAAGTTAACGATGACTGCCCTCTTCCTCGTTATAAAGACGTAGTGGTCCACATAAACAATAGCTCTTTAAATACTAGTTATAGGGTATAGTATTGAACAAACTTTTTCGAAATGAGTGCACAATGTGGATCTCCATGCAATTTATGAGATCCGTATAAATTTGAATAAAATGCACTGGGTAACGAAAAATAATTGGTGACCATAAACAACAAAATGTCACGAATGTGTCAAAAAGAAAAGAAAATAGAATAAAGTTAGACTTTGGTCTCAGAAGGTATTTTTATCGCTGTACTGTTGCTTCAATGTAGATGATGCTCGTCTGAATGAAGAATCAGACCCTATCAACATGAGCATTATTGACAACAATAATAATAATAATAATCATCATCATCATCATCATCATAATGATGCTAATAATAATAATAATTCATTAAATTTATAAAGCGCAAATATCAAGGTATTTTCATTTGCGCTGAAATGCAAGGCTGTTGGTCACAATCTGGCATTGCTAGGTTCGAGACGAGCTCTAATTACACCATCCAGGAATTACACCTGTATGGTTTGGACATTATTATACATGTACACTGTTCACAACCTACCTTCGCCAAATTTCTCAACAAGTTGCAGGAGTTTTTCATCTTCCACTGAAGACCAAGCACCTTTGTTCAGATTAGGGTCGATTACATTCACATATCTTTAAAGGAATGAAAATTAGTCAGATAAACTCAAAAACAGATCAGAATTGGCTTGTTAAGCCCACTTTGTGGACAGGCAAGCAATATAATCAACGATGATGAAACAGAACAGTGGTGTTCTTTAGAGAAACTATACTGAAATAAATAGCCTCTAAGGGGCCGATTGTACGAAGCGTGAATAAAGTTATCCACTGGATAGAAATTATCCATTACATAGAATTTCTTGAGAATTTATCCGTTATAAAGAGATTTCTCTGGTGGATGGCGCTATTCAAGCTTGGTACAACCGGCCCTAGGCATGCAGGTCTTCTGAGGCTCATCATGCCACATTTCTATTGCACAATACCTGTGTACTACAAGTAGAAATCAATAACCTGTGATATAAAGTATCACAATACTTCTATGTGTATGGTTCAGCCAATCAGAACAATGTTTACATTAAATACAAAACTAGTACCTTAAACCAAATGATACTTTTAATTACCAAGCTTTCGGGCAGACACACCCATCCTCTGCCCAAAAGCTTGGCAATCAAAAGTATAATTAATTTTGATTCAAGATACTAGTTTTATATCTATATGCCAACTCTGTTATCACTAACTTAAGCTCCCCTGACCTCTGGGACATTATTTTAATCAATAATATCCCTCAGAGCCATGGTATTACTTATAACAATATATTTCTCATGTTTATTTATTGTAAATATAGATATGTTCATTATTCTATATAATAAAGACATTATTATTATTATTATTATTAATTAATTATTATTATTATTATCATTACTAATCATAATTATGATCCTCATGCAATAACGCCTCACAGAGAATCCTTCTCAAGCCTATGCCCACCAAGTTCACAGAGACACTGATGTTATTACGTTAGATTCTTCATGGATTAAGAGAGTGATTTAAATGACTTACCGCTCTCTACACTGTGTTCCAGTACGACCTTTGACAAGTTCTGACACTTTCTCCCAGTTTGAACCATGTTTTTGTACAGCTTCTTTCAATTTCTAAACATAAATTTAAAATAATGCACATATACATTATATATATTTGAACAGGATTCTTTTGGTAATCTTCACTTTAACTGTTTAATTTTCTATTTTCTTTTCTCTTCAATTCTTTCAGAAACAGTGGAAGTGGGAGCCGATGTACTTGGGGGGAAAGCAAAGCCTCCCCCCCCCCCCCCCACAGTAGGTCATTGAACTAATGTGGGAAGAAATGCTGAAAAGCTTTTATTGTTCAATGTGATGAGAATATTGGATTACCTAGCTTGTTGGTATCAAAACAAAAAACAAAACAAAATTAAATAAACACAAACGTCTTCTTGCTTTATTTTTGGTTGGGGTGACCACTGGCATTTTCATCTTCCATCTCCTACCAAGTTTTTGCTTTTGTGCTTTATCCTTTTTTTTTTCTTTTATTTAGTTTTTTCTTTTGCAAATCTTTTTGTTGAGCTGTTATTTTTACAATGAGTGGTAAAAGAAAACAGGCACTAAAGTTCTACCTCAGTCTCATCATCTGACCATTTGCCCTTTTTTGCTGGCATGCAAGCCTTCATGTATCTATGCATACACTGCTCGCCAACACGACCTTCCATGAAATCAGCAACTATGAAAATGAGAATAAGACGTGTACAGTAAAAAAATAAGAATACTGTGACAAATTTTAAAGCTAGTTTACATGAGGACATCATTAGGTTTAGCTACTATTCTTGATTTCATTTATGAATTAATGATAGAATTATACCAGAATCGTAAATCTATTTTTTTGTTTACTTACTTCTTTGCCAGTTTCGCATTCCAAACGTCTTCACTAACATAACAAGTTGCTCATCTTCTTCTGGTGTCCATTTACTAACAAAAAAGGAAAAAAAACTTATCATACGGTAAGTTTAGATACTCCACTATCACACTTGTTTCTACACAGACTAACAACACACATAATATAGAAGAGATGTCCATCCCAATTTACACATTGCAATTATTTGTTGCTCACAATTTATAGTATGTGACTAGTCATAATTTCTATAATAAACTGGTTTTAGAATGTCCTACAACTAGTTTTAGAAGGTTTTGAACCTCACGGCTAGTTGTATACTACAAATCGCACATCACAAATCTGCTTCATGTAAATAGGCCTTTAAAGAACTGACACTAGTATTTGCAATAAGAGAAGGTCATGTATATGTTTGATCAGCAGTGGTTGCTATACTTCAATACTAACCAGGGCTGTTACCAAAACTAAATGGTAACTGAGGCAGTAGACCTCCGAAGATCTTCCAATATAATAAAATATAAGAAATATAACAAAGCAGTAATAGATTGATCTCATGTCTTGTTGACGTGTACAACATATCACAAAACTCATTGAGCAACACTTTTTATTCAAATTAGAAAAAAAGATTAACAAAGATATACCAAGGCAAGTGTCTTGCTTGCCTCATGCTAGTTACAGCGCCACTAGCAACACAAAACTAACCAGACATGTTAGAAAACTCTGTGTCAACAGGTCTAATAATGTCACCCTCATAAAATAAACAATGCCTATGTAAACATTTATCTTATCCTCAAATGAAATCATACCTTCGAACAAGGTCTTTGTTGAGACTTCTTTGGTATCTTCGCAGACATTCAATAGGTGTTCTGTTAGTCTATGATGATATAAAACCTAATTGAGCCATACACTGTTGATCCACTATGCATAATAAGCTGTGAGTAAGTTGTGCAATTGAAGACAAATCATGCAAACACTGCTAATTTTTATTCATTTGCCTCGGGTTTTTTGAATTATACATCTAGGTTTAGACTTGGTGACAATCACAAAAAAAATAATAATGAAGATATACATCACCACAGCTACAACCAGAAAGATTCCCACAGTGGTGTCTTTGGGAAAGCGGTAGCAAACTCCTTTGCAGTATTGAATGAAATATTTCCCCATGTTTTCCCCCATTTAATGAGAACATCCACCATGCAATGCCCATCTTCAAAAAGTGGACATTCATTTTTTTATTCCTGCGTACAGTATAATCACTATCATCACCTGTCATCACCATCATCTGTTGTCATCATCATCAACAACATCATCCCTGTCTGACACCATTGTTATCATAATCCTCTATTACCTGCAGTTTTTGAGCTGCTAAATTCCAGTTGACATAATCTTGTCCTTTAGTAAGTTTAAGAATCATTTTGTCTTCTTGCTTTGTCCAAGGTTTTCTGTTCACACGTGGATGTCCAAAGTGTGTCCACTCTAACTCACACTCAAAAGCACTTCGTCTCGCAATCTTTACAAACAAAATGAATCAATAAAAAGTACATTGACAGACAGACAGACAGACAGACAGACAGACAGACAGACAGACAGACAGACAGACAGATAGATTGTTAGATGTGGCTGGAAGTTTAGGTATAAGGCAGGGTCAGAGTTTTGATGTCCCAGCTACACATCCCACCCAAGTTAAGGTGGTAAGAATACTCCCCACAAAAAAAAATATATATATATATACAAATGTCTAGTATTACTTACATCTCCAATAGCCAACTCATCCCAATCAATGCCTTCCAGGTTCTCCTCTAGCTCCTTTGGGGACATTGACCTACAATGTCATTTAAAAATAGACACTCAAAGACTGTATTGGGCTACAACGTTATTGAATTTTAGCATTTCTCAAGTTTAAGAATAAAAGAAACTTCTGTTAACTGAATTTTTCTTGCATGACACAACGATTATATGTCAGTTTACAAAAGAAAACAATAAATTTACAAAAGAGAAAAATTTTGTAAGACTTACTTTACTTCTTCAATCTGTTTTTTCAGTCTATCAATTTCCTCAAAATCCATATCAGTAAATATTTGCTGGCTTTCAAGCTGTTTCAATCTACATGTAATTATAATACATGAACAACAACAACAAAACTAAATTAAATAACACTCACTTGATGATGAAATTTTAGTTGACATAATATTTTCCCTTAGTAAGGTTAGTAGCTTTTCTGTTCACTTGTTATGTCCAAGGTAAGTCTTTTTTTTAAATGACACTTATGTAATAGTACATCAACAACAACAACACAATAGTCCAGGTTCATGTTCTTCATTGCTCAGGCTAAGCCTCGATAGTATGTGATATATTCTTTTGTACGAGATACATCCCATGGGAATGCACCAATCCAAAAACAATATAAATACCAATGGTTTTGTCTGGACTGTTTTGTTGATTTACTTACAATTGAGGCTTAGCCTGAGCAATGACGAATTTGAAAATGATCTATTAACATAAACATTCATTTTCATGATGGATTAGATTGATTGTTTATACTACTGTTTATGTGACTAGATAATTCAACAACCTGGTCATCTTCAGTGTAAACGAGTTATATGTAATATATACAATATTCGCATCCGATCTGTATGGAATATAAAATGTCTTGCCTTCGGCTCGACATTGTATATTCCATACAGATCGAATGCGAATATTGTATATTACTTATAAAATGTCTAGGTTAATGCAGCTATTCTAGAGTAATGTTTTTGAAATTAGATTTAATTTGGCGGAGATATTTCAAGATAAACTTTACGCAAATCAGGACGATTTCTGTATAAAATATACAGATGCCTTCACGGTAGTGATTTTCTATTGTTCTGGGTTCATTAATTATTCATGAATTTTATAAATAATGAAATAAAATTGCAGCAACTCAATTGAAAACTTGTAGAAATTTTTAGTTGAGGCACAGGGAAACCGCAATGTGGCAATAGGATAGTGTCACAATCATTAACTCTTAAATACAAAATACAACTCACTCCAAACAAAATTAGCTCAAAATATAATGAAAATGTTTTTTCTACACTGTATCTTTCTTCATTCAACCTAGGCACCAGCCCCAAAAACGACCAGGAAAAATATGTTTGAGTAGTAGAGAGGTACCGATATTGACTCATAACTCACTAGCCGTTCTCTATGGGGGGAGGGGTGGTCTCTGGAATTATTGAGCTATGAGCCAGAATACGGTACCTCTCTACTACTAGGAGGGGAGGGGAGGGGAGGGAAGTGATGACGTCATCACCTTGGGAAAATCAATAGGGGAGGGGTGGTGGCTCAGTTTGGAAAATCAATAGGGGAGGGGTGGGTCTATTTTTGAATAATCAAGATGATTCTATAGCTTGTTACTATGAATTATTTTTTTTTATTAAATATATGGATGATCTTAAAAAATATAATATAAAGTTTGAATATTATTTATGTGTTATTTGTAAAATGGCAAGACATAAAATAGAATTCAACGATTTGAAAACAAAAATTTGCAATTCTTGTGTAAAAATGATATTCAAATCATATGAAATTAGAGAATTGAAAGAAGATAATATATTAGGATTTTAATATTTTCTATTATATACAAGATGAGCCAAAACAACAATATCTTAGATTCGCCTGTTCCGTATATAAAAACTCCAATATTAAAACCACAGGTTTATAAAGCCCCGGTTAAACATTATAATGCGAAGAAATTACAGGATGTTGCAAAAAAGAAATTAAATAAATTCGCTGACTGGTTTTTGAATTTCATTCCAAAAGAAAAAAAGAAAATAGCTAATGAAAGAATTAAAAAGTTGCAATCTTCAATTAACAAGATATTCAATCAGCATAAAGTAACAAAGAAAGCATCTGCTCTAAAGGGTTTTTTAACTTCTTATGAGATTAAAGGACAAGCAAAAGTTGATCCTAAGATTTATTTTCAACGGCATAAAGTTCAGGTTTTAAATCTTTTGAAAGAGAAAGAAAAGCCAGTTAAATTTAAAATGGTGCTTGAAGTCGAATTTAAAAAGAAGAAAATTTTTACAATTTCATATTTTCATAGTGATATTGAAATCATAACTGAAACTAGTAAGTTAAATGAAATTTATGAAAGATTAATTGAACAAATTTTAGAGAAAATAGAAACATTTCAAAATATGGGCTCTGGATGGATTTTTAGTAAGGTGCTTTTATTAAGCCTTCATATTGATAAATTCAATCCAATTTCTGGAAGTTCATATATTCCTTTACCGAGGAAATTAGCTTTGAAAAGATCTATTGTTAATCCTAAAAATAAAGATTTAGAATGTTTTAAGTGGGCAGCGACTTTAGCAGTCATAAAACCTAAGGGAAAAAATAAAGAGAGAATTTCTAGAGAGTTAAAAAAGAACTCTGAAGAGTTGAATTGGTATGGTTTAACTTTTCCAGTTGAGCTTTCAGATATTGACACATTTGAAGAAAATAATCCCAATGTAAGTGTAAATGTATTTGGTTATAATGAAACTAAAGAAGAGGTTTATCCGTTGAGGATCTCAGAAACAAATGGTGAAAGAATAAATCTTCTTCTTATTTCAGATTCTGAAAAAAGTCATTATTGTTGGATTAAAAATATGTCAGGACTTCTTGCTTCACAGATTAATAATATACAGCATAAAAGATTTATTTGTTTACGTTGTTTGAATTCATTTCCAAAGCAGGAAACTTTAGATAAACATGAAGAATATTGCAAAGATAAATCAGCAGTTAAAATAAAAATGCCATGCAAAGGTTCAAAGTTGAAGTTTAAAAATTATCATCATTCAATGAGAGTTCCATTTGTTATTTATGCAGATTTTGAATGTATAACAGAAAAGATAGAAAGTTCAATGGAAGATAATGATCATTCTTGGACAAATAAATTCCAAAGGCATAAACCATCTGGATTTTGCTATGCTGTTAAATCTACAGTTGAAGATTTGTTTCCATTAGATGTGGAAAGTTATACTAGTTCAAGTTCAGATGAAGATATCGGTCAGATCTTTGTTGATTCGATTGAAAATAAAGTTAGGGAGATTTATAATAAAATTTGGCATAAGAAAGTGGAATTAACAGAAGAAGATGATGGGAATTATAAAAGTGCAACTGATTGTCATATTTGTTCCCTTCCTCTTAACGGAGATAAGGTTTTAGATCACGATCATTTAACTGGTAAATATAGAGGTGCAGCGCATAATTCATGTAATTTAAATTATAAAATACCAAAACATATTCCAGTGATATTTCATAATTTATCTGGATATGATGCTCATTTGTTTATAAAAAATCTTGGCGTTTCTCAAGGGAAGATAGATTGTATTCCAAAGAATGAAGAAAAATATATCAGTTTTAAAAAGGAAATTATTGTTGATAGATTTAAAGATAAGAATGAAAAGGAATTTATTGTTAAAAGAGAAATCAGGTTTATTGATAGTTTTAAGTTTATGGCTTCATCTTTAGATAAACTAGTTTCGAATTTGTCAAAAGATGATTTTAAAAATATGACAAAATATTATGGGGATAAGTTAGATTTATTATTGCGGAAAGGTGTATTTCCTTATGATTATTTTGATAGTTTAGAGAAATTAACTGAAACTAAGCTTCCGCCCATTGAAGAGTTTTATAGCAGGTTAAATAATAAAAATATTTCTTTATCAGATTATGAACATGCTGAGAAAGTTTGGAAAAAGTTTAATATGTCAACTTTTAAAGATTATCACGATCTTTATATGAAAACAGATGTTCTTCTATTGTCTGATGTGTTTGAGACCTTCAGAGATGTCTGCATGAAGAATTATAAGTTAGATCCTTGTTGGCATTATACTTCGCCTGGGCTTTCATGGGATGCAATGTTAAAGAAAACTAAAATAGAATTAGATTTACTTCATGATCCTAATATGTTGTTGATGATTGAAAAAGGAATTAGAGGAGGAATTTCGATGATTAGTAAACGATATGCAAAGGCAAATAATAAATATATGAAAGATTATTCTCCTCAGGAAGAAGACATTTATATAAAATATTTAGATGCTAATAATCTTTATGGTTGGGCAATGAGTCAAAATATGCCTTATGCTGGATTTAAGTGGATGGGTAAAGAAGATATTAAATATTGGCATAAACGTTCTTGTATTTTGGAAGTGGATTTAGAATATCCCAAGGAACTTCATGTGTTGCATAATGAATATCCCCTTGCACCAGAGCCTTTGATTGTAAATAAAGTTGAAAAACTAATTCCAAATCTGAAGGATAAAGAAAAATATGTAGTTCATCATTCAACTTTAAAGAAATATTTGTCTCTTGGTTTAAAAATTAAAAAGATCCACAGAGGTATTTTATTCTTAGAAAAGCCATGGTTGGCTGAGTATATTGATTTGAATACTCAGCTGAGAACTAAAGGAACTAATGACTTTGAAAAAGATTTCTTCAAGTTGATGAATAATAGTGTATTTGGTAAAACTATGGAAAATATAAGAAATAGACAGGAGATAAAACTTTGTAATAGTGAGTACAAGTTAAAAAGTCTTATAGGAAAACCAAATTATAAAAGGAGAACAATATTCTCAGAAAATCTTGTTGCTGTTCATATGAATTTGACTGAGTTAATATTTAATAAGCCGATTTATGTTGGAATGTCAATTTTAGATTTATCTAAAGAGTTAATGTATGACTTCCATTACAATTACATTAAGAAGAAATATGAAAGCAAAGCTGAATTATTGTTTTCTGACACTGATTCACTTATGTATGAAATAAAGACAGAAGATTTCTATAACGATATTTATGTGGATCTTGAAGAGAAGTTTGATACTTCTGCATATGGGAAACATCAAGTGATTGATAAAAAAGTAAATAAAAAGGTCATTGGAATGATGAAAGATGAGACAAATGGAATTGAAATAACTGAATTTGTTGGACTCAGATCAAAATTATATGCATTCAAAGTTGAAGAAGATGAACATAAAAAGTGTAAAGGTGTCAGAAAGAATATTATTGATGTTGATATTTCTTTCAACGATTATAGATATTGTTTATTTACTGGAAGAGAGCAGTATAGAACTATGAACTTAATAAGAAGTTATCAACATGATATTTATGCGGAGACAGTAAATAAAGTTGCATTATCTTCTAATGATGACAAAAGAATAATTTTAGCAGATGGGATTAATACAAGAGCAATAGGATATTTTTAGAAGATGTAAAAATAAAACATTAGATATATGGAACTTAAAGAATTTTCAAACGAAGAATTTAAACTCAAAGCAATGAAATATAAAGATCAAATCTATTTCAAAGCCAAAGATGTTGCAACTTCATTAGGATATGAAGATACCAAGAAAGCAATAGAAGCGCATGTATTTGAAAAATATAAAACAAAAGTTAAAAATATGAAGGGGGGTGATTCACCCCCCTTACATCCAGATACCATATTTATTAACGAACCTGGATTTTATCAATTAATTTTCTCTTCAAAATTAGATTCTGCAATTAAATTTCAAGAGTGGGTATTTGAAGAAGTTCTACCTTCAATTAGAAAAACCGGTGAATATTCTTTTAAAAAATATCCAAGATCGATTGGATTTAAAATTGAAAATGAATATGATCTTCATACGAAAGTGGTTGCCTACATTAGAAGATTCTATCCCAATGCGCTGATATCTGCAGGACTTGGAGAACTTCAAGATACTTCAGAAAAAAGAATCTCCTCCTGGGCAAAAGGTTATACAAAAGGTCAACCTGATATAATAATTCATAATTATCATAAAAATTATACTGGTTTCGCTATAGAATTTAAAACGCCTACAGGAATGGGAGTTGTTTCTGAACATCAGCAAAAATTATTAGAGAAATATAAAAATAATGGTTATAAGACTATTATTTCAAATGATTACGATTTAATTATTATAGAAATCAATGATTATTTTCTTTATGTTAGAATTAAATGTCCTTATTGTAGAAGTGGATTTAAAAATAAATGTACTTTAGCCATTCATAAAAAATATTTTCACAGAATTACAGAACATTCTTTGGAGGAAGTTCTGTGTTTTCAGGAATAACCATTAATTCCTCTCTAACAAAGTTCCTCCTTGGTGCTCCATCAGAAAGATAATATAAAACTGGTTGTTTCTCTGCGACAACGGCTCTTACAATATCAAAAATTCCAAAACTCCAATTTGGATCAGTAGCTCTTTGGTTTTCACCACCTTCATATTCTCCAGGCTGATATAAATATCTAACTTTTACACCAGCAGGCAATCGTTTTTCTTCTATGCCAACTGGTCTTTTATATTGCACATGCTTTTCTGAAACTTCTTTTAACTTTACAGCATCAACAGCCGCTTTACCTGTTATTTTTTTCGCTTTATTATTTATTGACTTTAACACATCAGGTAATCTTTTAACCCATTCTCGACTTCTATCAGTCATCAACATTTCTTGTGCATATTGATGAGAATATAATTTTTCTGCTAGAGTTCTGTTTACTCTTTCCACTATTGCTTGCGCTCTGTGATTCTTTGCTTCTGATCTTTGAATTTTAACATTATTTTTTTCCATCAACTTCGTCACTGCACCCATAAATTCAGTTCCCGGATCAACAATTAACATTTCTGGATATTTTAATTTTCTTTTATATATTTTTTCAAATGCATTTGCTACGCCGGAGGAGTCTTTTGAAGTCAGTGCTTCAGCATCAGCATATCTGCTGGCGACATCTACTACCAATAATACATATTTATATGTTTTATTTCCTACTGTATCATGAGTAAGAAATAGTAAATCTGACTGGTGAACTTCATTCACCTTTTCAACATTCCAATGCCATCTGGGAATATAATTTGGTCTTGGAAGATATATTTGCCACAACGCTTGTTTTTCTAACCATTTTTTAACTTTTTCTTTATCGACGCCAGTGGCTTCTGCCAGAGGAGCAATAGCCTCATAGCCTTTCCAATATCCATTTGTAGAATAATAATGGTTTGAAAGTTTTTTATTTTCCATATATATAATATGAGTAATATAGCAGAAGTTTTAGATGTCAGTCGTGAAAGAAGAAAACCACTTGCACTAAAGGCTGATAGAACACTACATCGAATAACCTTCAACCCCAGCAGCGCGAATCCTGGCGAGACGCTTTATATTCATCTGCCAAAGTTGAGTGAGAATGTTGTCTTTGTTCCTGGAAGCGTTGGATTGACTTTTAACCTCGCTCTTGCAACTGCAGGACATGCAAACAACACTCTCGTAAATAATATTTCAAGGAATTTAGTAGCAAGAATGAAAGTTCTTTATGGTGGTGAGATACTTCAGGATACTAATAAAATGGATCTGTTTTCTACGTATAAAGATCTATTTCTTTTGAAAGCCGAAAGAGAAAACATGTTGAAAGAAGGAGTTTCATCAGCAAATATGAGAAAATTAAGAACAAGTGCCGGAGATAAAGTTACTTCAGACGCAAAAGAAGTTGCCTTGGCGGCTATTTATGGAACAAAATATAGAATTGCATTGAACCATCCAATCATTGATGACCATGGAGTGTTTAATCACAGAGCTTTGAATAATACATTGTCATTTGAAATAACTTTAGCAGAAAGTAAAGATATCACTATCACATCAGATACTTCAAAGGCTTATACATATTCACTTTCAAACATTGAGTTAGAATATCAGTGCATCTACAGCGATCAACTTGCGAAAAATGCACTTTATGCTTATGCCAGTAAAGGATTTTATTATGAAAATGTGCTTTTGCATAAGACAATTACAGTTAACAAAGCAAGTGATACAGTTATTAATGAACATATTAATATTCCACGAAGGAGTATGTCTGGCATTTTAATGTTATTTATTGAACCATACACTGTTGGTGCAAGAGATTCTGAAAAGTTTGTTTATCCATCCTTAACAGAAGTTTCAGTTAATATTGACGGCATGCCAAATAAAATTTTTAGCAAAGGAATGAAAAAGACTGATTTTTGGGACGTGGTAGTTAGAAAAATGGGCGTGACAGATAACATAACTCAGAAAGACTTTTATGATAATAAGTTTGCACTGTGGGTGGATCTGAGAACTCATCCTTCAGATGAACTACATGGCGGCGGGCTGTTGTTGAATTCTACAAAAGATGGCGTAAAACTGGAAATAAAAAGAACTGCAACTGGAAGTGGAAATGTAAATTGTTATGTGTTTGTAGTGGCTGATGCAGTTATGGAAGTAGAAAACTCGAATTTGAAATCGATTATTTATTAAAATATAGATGGATGAATTAAAAAATAAAATTCCTTTTCACTGTATTATTACAGGACCAACTAACTGTGGAAAGACAAAATATTTGATAGAAAAATTAAGAAGCACTTACAGATTTGTATTTCAGTATATTATTCTCATCTGTCCCACCTACGTTAGAAATAAAACTTACCATGGTTTTGCAAATGGCGACAAAAGATTTATAGTTTTATGCCCGCCGCAAGAAGAAGATGAAATAAATAATCTTTTAGAAGATATTGAAATAGTTTTCTCTGGAACAAAAACTCTTGTCATATTAGACGACTGTGCGTTTACAAAAGATTTAAAACAAAGATCAAATAGATTTATAAGTCTTGCCTTTAGTGGAAGACATCAAAATATTTCCTTATGGGTCCTAACACAACAGCTGACATCTATTGCAAAGCCATTTAGAGAAAATGTGGCTTGCATTGTTAGCTTTTTTTCTCCAAATAAGATGGCTAACCAAACTCTTTTTGATGAATTTGCTGGTGATCTTTCTCCAGAGATGAAAAAAGAATTTAAAAAAATATTGAAGTCAGAAAAATATTCAAGAGTTTGTTTTTGTCTTAGGCATCCTTATTTGGCTTATATTGAAATTCCTAGTATATAATGACATCCGTCTTAGAGCAGTTTGAAACAGAAGAAACAACAATAATTCCAACAACAGTGGAGAAAAAGAAAACCAAGAAAAAAACAACTCCAACAACATCGGCTGAAGTCGAAGAAAAAAGAGAACAATTATCTATACTTGCAGTTCTTGGAACAATAGAAGAGTATACAGGAGTTAAATTATCTCTTGGCGAAGTTAAAAAATTATCACCGGCTGATGTTGAAAAATACCACAACAGATACCAAGTCAAGATGGGAACTATGGTTTCAGGAAGTCTTGTTAATATGACTTTGGAAGGCACATCTGAAGTTTTAAATTATTTTCTACCAATTGATGACAAGAAGGAATTGTGTACTGACTTGAAGAAAAATGAGCTGCTTAAACAGGAGCTCAACAGTGTTGCGGGATATACAATTTTAAAAGGTGGAAGGTTTGTAGCTCTTGGAAGTGGTCTTTTACAAGTTGTTAAGCATTTGAAATTCTCTTCAGCAGCTGTTAAGCCAACTTCAAATTCTGTTGAAGAGAATTCTTAAGAGTCTTAAGCATTTGTTTAAGATGGATCTTAAGAAAAAAATATTATATTATATATGTCATCAGATGAAAAAGTGGAAACAGAAAAAAAAGTGGAACAAATCACAGCTGAGCCAGAGAAAATGCCTGAAAAGGTTAAAGATCCAAAACGCGTCGAAGCCGGAAAACGATTGGTCGAGTACCATAAGAAGGCAAAAAAAGCTTTGGCAGAAACAAATGAAATGAAAGAAGATTCTTCTTGGTTCCCAGACATAAATTTTGCCACGATTATTGGAGTTGTGGGGATTGGTTTAACTACAGTTGATTTATATTTTAGGCTGAGGAAAAATAAAAATGAAGAAAAAAAATATAAACCTAAGTTAGAACCGATAAAGGAGACAGTTGAACCTGAGCCAGCCAAAGTTAAAAATAAATATTTTATGGAATAATAGACCAAATTTAAAATAAAATCAATATTTTTTTCTTAATGAAATATGCTGTATGCAGCAAAATCCAAAATAAAACTTTTTATAATTTCAGAAAAATGTAAACTATTTATAAATTTTAGAAAAAAAGAAATATGCTGTATGCAGCAAAAACAAAATGTAAACTTTTTATAATTTCCAGAAAAATGTGTATGAGAGAAAAAAAAATATTATTAATTTCATATTATGCTGTATGCAGCAAAAACAAAATGTAAACTTTTTAGAAAATATATTTATCTTGCCATACAATACGAACAAGAAATAATTACATTTCCTTTTATAAATCCCTGCCTTGGATTAGTGCGCTTAATTTGTCCAAAATTAGGCTGAGATAATAGTTTATATTGTATTAATCTTCCACAAATCCCGCAATTATTATTCTTTCTCATTTCCAATACGTAATTTAAATCAATAAATTCTTTTTCATTATAAATCTTCTTTAATATATCATGTTTCTTATAATTACTTAAATCTTCATTCATTTCATTCATTTCATCTTGATTTATATTTTTCTCTCTACATTTATGGCACGTTTTCATTAAATATCCATTTTTCTTAAATTCATCATTATCTTTAAAACCGTGGCATCTCGAGCAGCATCTTTTATTTGGCTTTTCGCCTTTGCGGCATCTGTTGCACGTTTTAAATTCTTTTTCATTAAAAATAAAGTCATTTTCTTTTTTTAAATTATGACATCTGCTGCATATTTTCATTATAATATAAAAATACTTATTCACAATATAAAATCTATTTTCTGAAAATTATAAAAAGTTTTATTTTAGATTTTGCTGCATACTGCATAAATTAATATTTATATATTTATATCTATTTTGTAATCTCATTATTTTTTTTTTTTCTGGAAATTATAAAAAGTCTTCCAGATGATTTTGCTGCATACAGCATATTAACTTATTCATATAATTTCTCTATTTCTTTTATTTTATTTATCGCATTTATTATTAATATCTATTTTCTAAATATTTTTTAAAGTCTTCATTTTGTTTTTGCTGTATACAGCATATGGATATATATTTTTTTCTTTTAATATAATATGACAGAAAATAAAGCAGTTAAAATTGTAATGGACTCAGCTGTTATAGTTGGACTTTCAGCGGGGATTGGCTATGTAGCTAAGAAAATCCTAAAAGAAAATTTCCTCGGCGATCCCAGTTCAAATTTAGGTAATTATGGTAAACTTACTCTTGTAGTTGCGGCCAGTGTGGCAACAAAAGAATATTTAGAAAAACAAAAAATAATTCCAACAAATATATAAGATGGCAACCATAGCAGTAATGATAGCAGGAGCAGTACTTAACGCCACGGCATTCATCGGCAGATCATATTTAGGAAAATATTTAGATAGTTCTCATACAGATTTAGAGAGAATAAGACATGATAAAGCATTAGAAAAATATCAGCATGACATGGGTGAATGGCAAAAAGAACAAAAAAGATATCAAGATTGGCTTGGACAACAATATTTAGAAAAGAAGCAAGCTGATGAAAATCTCCAGAGCACTGATGAAGCTTTTGTTCTATATAGTAAAGCGCATCCAGAATTTGCCCATAGATTGGAAAATAAACCTAATTTCAAAAACTATTATTCACCGTCATCAAAACAAAAACAATATGAAATTTTATATGTTGCTGGCGGAATGTTAGCAGCGGGCTACGTAACTGCTAAATATTTATAAATATAATGGCTGAATTTGAACCTACAGATTTTGACCCAACAACTGAAGAAGGTCGTATAGATATAAATGAAGAAGTAGATAAAGAATATGATACATTACTTCTAAGAGAAAATGAAACAGTAGACAGTTTATATTCTCGTTTTAGACAAAAGTTCGGAAGGGGATGGAGAAATGCATTTAATAGATTTTCAGATTCATGGAAAACAAAAAACCCTGGCAAACAACTTCCAGAATACATGGAATTACAAAATATGGATGAAGAAATTGATAGTACTTCTACTGATAGACTAAGAGTAAGTACTTTACTTACAAAATACCCAGATCTTGATAAAAATCTAATTGACATAACAACAGATAGAAATGGAAATCAATTAATATCATTTCGGTCAAGCAGATTAAAGGGATGGACAAAACCTGAAAGACTTTATAATGAGGATAAAACTGTAAGAAAAAGTGTCGATGATAAAATAAAAAGTGGAAAATATAATGAAATCCCTACTGATCTTTTAATAATGGAAAATCAAAATGAAGAATTTGAAAATAAAATTGGAAGACGAGAAGAAGAAATAGAAAGAAATAATGAAGAAATAGCGTCAACTTCAGATCAAGATAGAATTAGAACACTTGATACTAGAAATCAGGAATTAGAAAATCAAAATGTAGCAGATAGAGAAACAATAGAAGAAAATAATCAGGAAATTGAGCAGATAGAAGAGAGAATGAGTTTAAGAAATAGAATAAAATATATTTTTAAAAAATATGGTTTTACTGTTGCTTCAATTGCAACCGCAGTTGCTATAACAATAGGCGTCCTCGTCAGTCAATTAAAATCAGGACTTTCATCAGTAGCAAAAGGTGTTGGCAATGGACTTAAAACTCTGGGTAAAAAACTAGGTGAAATATTGCCGGGCATGATTGGCGCAATAGCTAGTTTTATTTTTAAAACCGCAGGCCAAGTTGTTTCCTTTGTGGCTGAGCATGCTTGGCTATTGATTGTTGCCGTTGTGGCCTTCATGATTGAAAAAATGAAAAAATAAACTATATATGCAATTAACAATAAAATCAGCAACAAATAATTTTACAATCTATCTTGATCAACCACCGGCGGTGGGAAAAATATCTCTGCTTGGTGCTGTAATTAATTTTCCTTCTTCAACTATTCCTTCAGAAATCTACATTTATTGCGATAAAATAGATTCAGAAAAACGATTATACAACGGTAAAAGAGATACTTTATTTGCAGTTATCTGCCGCAGAACAGTCAATCAAATTTCCTATGACACCAAACCAAAAATATCAATACCATTGTCAACAACATCTGCCATTGGAAGTCTTACTTTTAAAGTCAAAGATGCAGATAAAAAAGATATAAACTTTTCTAGCATTGTTCTTGAACTTGATTTAATATAATGATAGCTGAAGATCTTACCAGTGAGCAAAGAATAGAGAAAAATATAAAAAGAATAAATATTTATAGAAATTGGTATTATAAAGCCATTCTATCAGGATATACAACGCATCCAGAAATTATCATCGGTTCTAGTTGTATATATACCATTCCAAATGAAACCTCTAGCATTTTAATAAAAACTTTAACTTCTGATAATGATGGACATAGACGCACCAGTAGATTAACTTCAGATGATACTATAGATTTTGGAATTCAATATACAACAGCAACAAGTAATGGCAGTACAATTCATTATATGTTTTCAGTTGATCTATCAACTTGTACAAGATATAAGATTAAAGATGGTGAGGGTGTAAAATATGTTTTTCCCATAAACCTTAGTTGGCCACTTTCAAATATAACAAATTATAAAAGTATCAGGGTTTTTTCTATATATATTAGACAAAGTAAAGGTAAAGATAAAGCTAATGAAACAAGCGTTGTAGTTAATTATTCTCAAGATATAGAATGATAGCTGAAGAACTGAACAGTAAACAAATAACAGACAAAATTTTAAATAGAGAGGATATTTGGCGAGATTGGTTTTATGGGGTTCTTAGAAAATCATCAGTGAAATACCCAAAAAGCTATACAAAAGGTGATACCGTATCATGTAGTATGCTTGTATATCCAAATGAAACCTCTGAAGTCAACATTCATACTTTAACTTCAGACGACGATGGTGGTGGATTAGATGCTAATGATGGTCTTGCTTTCGAACTTCAATACACTACAAGTGATGATGCAACAAACCCCAGAACCCATGCAATGTTTTCTGTTGATTTGAAAGATTATCCGAGATATAAACTTTGGAATGATTATAGAGGTGGAATTGCTCATATTTTTCCTTTAAACAAAAAATTCAAACTTTCAAAAATACCAAACTATGAAAAAATTCGTCTTTTCAATATTTCCATAAAGCAATCCAAGGGAACAGAAAAAACTAATAAATGCAGTTTAATGGTTAATTTCACGCAACAAAATTAATTTTTTATTTTATATAATGACCGACTCAGTATATCCAATTTTACCTTCCGGAGAAAACTTTCGTCTGAATAAAGTAAATATAGTTCTTTCACAACTTGATGATGAACTTAAACATTATGAAAATGTTAGAAAAAAATATGCAAGAGCCCGATCCTTAATACATGGAACTGCAGTAATCAGCGGCGGATTATCAGCTGTACTAACTGCATCTGGCATTGGAACTTCACTTACAGGACCAGGAATTATTGTTGGCATTCCCTTATCAGCCGTTGGTGGTATTCTTGGTTTGGTTTCCGCAACTTTCGGAATGGCAACAAAAAGATTAACAAAAAAAGTATCAAAGCACGAGAAAACAATTCAACTCATTAAGTCAAAACATAATAGCATAGCTGATCTTGTTTCAAAAGCACTCCGTGATAATTCTATTGATGAAAAGGAATTTACACTGATTATTACAGAGTTGGATAAATATGAAGCTCTGAAAAATAAAATAAGATCTAGAGAAAAAAAAGAAGAACCCCAAGTCAACATAGAAAAGCTGAGAGAGGAAATAAAAAAAGTACTTCTACAACAGCTATCCACCGGAGTGAGAAAGAATTAACTTTCTCTTTTGATAGAACTCCCTATGGCGGATACATATACAAACTTAGATATAATAAATATATAGAATGAAGTGAACAGATTTTTAAAAAAGCATATTTTTTTTTTCATCTTTGTAGAAATAAACTTAAATATATAGCATGAAGTGGACAGATTTTAAAAGGAAATACCCAAACTACTCACGATTTAGATTTGGTGAAAATAAAAATGGCGATGTTGAATTTCTATTTAATGATGGTAATTATAATCCTTTCAATAAAGATGGAACTCTAAAGAAAACATTATATCACTTTCCTTCATGGAATGGACATACTTATAAACCTGAAAATATAAATGATTTTTTATACACAAACGACAAACAAGCTTTTGAAAAAGCCACAGAAGAAGTAAATGAAATGGAATTCCCTAAAAAATACCGCTTCAATAAAAACGCAGATTATAAATTCCTCTCATGGAATTCTAATCCAACACATTTGAATTATTATTCTTTTAAAGTTTATATCACACCAAAAGAGAAAACAAACTTCACATTTAGAAACATATTTGACGACAGTGAAATAATATTTAGAAAAACTCCTGATGTTAAAAAATGGTTAGAAAGCCCCAACTTATCATTTTGGGCACAAGCGCTGAATTTTGCCGTCTGGTGTGCTACAGGTGGCTGTGGCGTAAGTAGAGAAATGCTTACATCTGCATCGCCTCAAGTTGATAGTTTTTATAAGTTTCACGTTTATTTCACTATCAGGCGCATTTTAAATGAACTTCAATGTCCATTGCCAAAAGATAGACATTTTTCAAAATTTAATAATTACTATAACAAAAATGCTTTTGAGAAGTTAAAAACAGAATTCTCCACCGGTAATGATTTTAGATATCATGGCTCTTCAGAAGTATTTAATGCTTTCTATTGGAGTTATGGCGGTTTAGATCATGACAAATACATTCCAAACAAAATTTATCAACTACCAGACGAATGGGCAACTACAGACCATATGAATCATTTCAACATTGAGTATGTCTCCGATCCAAAAATGAAAAAGCAATATGAATATTTCTTTCCTTCTACATCAATGGGTTTAACAAAAGCTGGATTGTCTAGAATAAATCAATCTATAGAAGCATTTGTCTATTGTATTTTAGGCAGTCAAGTGCAAACAAGAAGCAGCATTATTGGCGACAGCGGCAGTGCGCAAGAAACACAAAAAGTATTTTTACAACTGTTTGAAAGCTCTGTTGTTGAAAGCGATATTTCAAAATCTATCCAAAGATATCAATTCGCTCTTCAACAAGCAAAACAAAAATTAGATCTTGCTGTTGCGCTCGGGTGTTGGCTCTGTCCATCGTTTTTAGTTTTAAATAATTCCCCCATTGTTGGTTACAATAACAAACTTCAAAAAGCCACAGAGAATATGAAACTTGGAGTTAATAATATCAACGAAGAAATTATTCCTGTTGTTAAACATAATTTAGGTCCGTCTAAAAAACATCTGCTGCCGAAAGAAGAAAAACCTCTGCCTACAAAGGAAAAAGAACCAATACACAGTAAACCGTTTATTTCTCAAAAACATAAAATTAACCTAGCAACAATAACAATAGCAACGGCAGGTTTTGCGTTTTATTTGTGGCATTAATTACTGTCTCACGCGTGAGACTCCGTATAAGCAATTCTCAAAACAAAATAATGTCTCACGCGTGAGACTCCATTTAAGGAATTCTCAAAACAAAATAATGTCTCACGCGTGAGACTCCATTTAAGGAGTGAATGTAAGACTGTCACAACTCAATAAACGCCAAGTACTTCATGTATGCCCAAATTATAAAAACATAAACAAATCTACAAAAGAAAATATGAAAAAAAACGAAGGACTACGTCACAAAAACTATAATCTGGGAATACATGCAGTACTTACCGTTTATTCGTCGTAACTTGATTCTGCTGCAACCTTGAATGGTTAGCTGAGCCGAATGCTCTACTTATATACACATTGTGTTTCTATATTTAGTAAATTACATCACATTCTAGAACATTGCGAACGTATCCAAATATAGCATGGCGAATGTTCCAGAACATTCGTTAGGCATGACTACAAGCACGTACAATGTTCAAGAGCTTACTTAGGCATGACTACAAGCACGTACAATGTTCAAGAACATTCGTTAGGCATGACTACAAGCACGTACAATGTTCTAGAGCTTACTTAGGCATGACTACAAGCACGTTCGTCACTAAGACATATAAATAGGCGATCGAGTAACTTATGATCACAAATGAATAAACAGAACCTCGAGATATTCTTCCAAGACGTAAAACAAGCTTTTATAAATGTTGGGTTAGCTTACCCAGAAACAGAAGATTTTATCGACGAACAATGGAAGGATTTAGAAAGAAAATATTTAGAAATGACTGGCAATTCAACTGCTGAAAGCCGATCAGCGCCAACATTTGAAGATGTAAAGAAAAAATTGAGTGAGAGCAAGAATAATCAACGCTTCATGGATTTTACAGGAATCGAAAACGAACTGAAAGACACTACTAAAGAAGATTGCGTGAGGAGCATCAACCTTTTATCAAGAGCTATTGGCGACTGCAAAAGAAAGACTGTTTATTATGCCGCCCTACAAGGATCGTTGCTTCAAGGTTTGAATATAAATGATCAACAGACATTGAATGAAATCAGCATGTCAAGATCTTATGCTTATTTTTTAAAGAAATTTTCGATTCTTGTAAATGAATTTAATCAGCTCCGGTATTGTGAATTGCCTTTACGCTATTTTAAACAGCATCTCCCAATAATTTCAGATATTTGTAAAGCTAATCCCGAGGAATGGAAATGACTTTTTTAACCGGTTATTGACAAAATAAAAGATTATGAATCATTCAATCAGTCTCATGCGTAAGAATATATATGTTAAATTAATATAATGGAAGAGTGCGATTGTCAACATAAAGTCTTAGACTATGAAAATTATTTTTATTATTGTCAAGAGTGTGGAAAAATATTCGATATTTGCCCAACCTTAGTTTTAAATCAAGAGAATTTATTCAAACAAGAAGGCAGATCTGTCAGACCATCTGATTTTAATCCTTCAAAACATTTCAGAAACTGGATTTATTTAATCCTTGGTCGATCTCCATGTATTCCAAATATGTTATTGAAAAATGTAGAGATGATCTTCCAGATTCTAATGTTAAACTTCAAATAATTTCCATAAGAAAATCCTTAAAAGAAATTCAAAGAACGGATTTAAATAAATTTACCAGCGCCATCTGGTCTTTATCTACAGAAAAAAATCTTCCAACCGTGGATGGAAATCTTCTTCATAAAAGTGAAATGATATTTCTGACTGTTTTAAAAAATATAAGACGAAAAAATAAAAAGACTTTTTATCCTTATATCATTTATAAAATCTGGGATCTCATCCTTCCAGATGAAGACCGTGAAATATTAGATTTTATTTATTTAAAAAGCAATTTTGTTATAAAGAAAAATGACGAAACTTGGAAAAAAATTTGTGAACAAACAAAGCTTGAATTCAGAGAAACTAAAGTGTGAAAAAATAATTCTATATATATAGTAACAAGCTATAGAAGAATCTTGATTATTCAAAAATAGACCCACCCCTCCCCTATTGATTTTGCAAACTGAGCCACCACCCCTCCCCTATTGATTTTCCCAAGGTGATGACGTCATCACTTCCCTCCCCTCCCCTCCCCTCCTAGTAGTAGAGAGGTACCGTATTCTGGCTCATAGCTCAATAATTCCAGAGACCACCCCTCCCCCCATAGAGAACGGCTAGTGAGTTATGAGTCAATATCGGTACCTCTCTACTACTGTTTGTGAGCACCAAATTTAAGCTAAGTACCTTTTAAGCAGTGGAGCAAGTCTCAGTTTAAGATTCTGCATCCGTATATTTTCGGCTAACAACTGCTTTTCTTTGCTATTCCCTGAAAATAATAACATTTAATAAGTAATAATAACAAACATTGTAACTTTAAATCTGTACTTTACCATCTCAATTTGTACTTTTCCATCTCAATTTGTACTTTTTAAATAGATTAGGTGACATATATCCCATAGCTTAGCCTATTAGAACATTATTCAAAGAAATATAAAATCTGATTGGCTGAGCATAGATATATCTGTCACACTGCCCCTTGAAAGACAAAGTACAGATTTAGATGGTCAACTACAGATTGAAATGGAACAATGTTAAAAGCAACAACAATATATATATAACAGATATGTTTGGTTTCATGTTATCCGCCGCCAGGTTATGCAGTCTGCACATAACAGTGGTGCTTTTAAGTGGCGAGTTGGATTACATAATTATAGCTAGTTCAAATACTGCTGTCATCACCAAAAGTCAATAATGGGTCATTCCAAGACTGCTAGGAACTATGGGACGTAATAATTATAACTGTCATAATTATTGCACCATTTCACAAAATTTAGTCATAACCTGATTTGTTTTCTGTTCACTCCATAGATTAAAAGGTAAATATTCATCTCTTTGACTGTCCAAGATGCCATTCTACATGTTGTCATGACCCATCATTCCTAGTGGTCTTGGGGGCAGATCCAGAAATTTTGAAGGGTGGGGGTACACTAATCAAAAAGTGACAACAAATATTCCAAACTGAATCTTAACTAGTGTTATGTAAAACATTTTTCCAAAGTAACTCACAATTGATAGGTTTCTTTTCATAAGCACTGATGGCCATTAGATTTCTATAATGTTTAGCGTCTTCATTATCTGGTGGTCCCTGAAAGACACAAAAAAGAAACAAATAAATAAATATATTAAAAAAACGATCATAAAGATAACTAATATAGCACATATTTTATCACTTCAAATGCATGGCTTGAGAAATAAGTACAGGATATAGCTTTAGGTTTCAAAATGTCTAAAGGACTTGTCATCAGATAATGGTTTCAGTGTACTTTTTTCCTCTAATCTTAAAAGAAGTCAGTGATGTTAGGAAACACAGAATTGATGTTATATTTCTGTTTACACCAAAAGTTCATTATTGTTTTCATTATTCAAATATAGAATTGATTATTCGATTTGATAACAGTCTACAAAATTCAAAATAAACTAAAAAAACATCTTTCTTTTGTCAAGAAATACTAATTAGTGAGAGTTTCTAGACAATCGTTTCAATCTTTCAGTTTAACATTTCAATCTTTCAGTTTAAGATTATCAAAGTTTTTGTAGTCTCATTTCGAATGCATTACAAGGGTTTATTTCAAAATCGAATATTTAAATCCAATAATCAAATCAAGAGTCAAAGAAAGAAATCAACAATGAGCTTTTGGTGGGTTTGCTTGAGGAGTTTCAACTGTAAAATTGAGCATAGGTCATCGGGCTAACTTTTGAGAAATTTCCAAAATACTTTCCGCTTAGGACTTTTTCGAATGAATTAGCAGCTCGTGCGTACATTGGTATTTCGTCAATTTCTTCAAGATCACATATTTTTTATACATCTGTTCATATTTTTTTTTATAAAATAAAGTGCAGACATTTGAACAAAACACGAATTTTGCTCTTAAAAAACAAATTACTGTGTTTTTGTTCCGTTTCTCTTCAATTTTTTAGCTTTTTTCTTTACGTTCTCAAGTCACTAAAATGCATGAACTTTGACGTCATATTGCACAAACAAAGAAGTCGGTGACCCCCCTTTTTTATTGTATTTTCTGAAAGCGTTTCTCAAAATTGTTTGTTTGAACGAGTATAAAAAAATTTCATCGGGCCATTTTATTTCTACGGAATTACCTTAACTATATCTCTATTTGTAATTACTGTTCTTACCATGCCATTACTGTCTCTGAAGTAAGGATTGGAAAACTTGTACATTGACGGTGTAGGCTTGATTGAATGGTTATCATCATTGCCGTCATTATTGTAAAAAACTTGAGCTAAATCCAACTAGAAAATAATAATCAAAGTGTTTTCATCATCGTGTTGCCATTGATGTTTCTCAGTTTTAAAATGAACATACATAGCACTAAATTGTGAGATGATTACATTATGGATGAAAAACCATTGGCATAGCCATTTACACCACATTGTTTATGATGGAAAAGGTCATTGCTCAAAATGCTGCTTTGAGGTTTTCCCATATTAATGTTTATATTTTTGAATGTGCTAATGCACTGCTGATCAAAATGGGCTCAATGCTAAATTTTCATATTGTTTGTCAGGTGTATAGTTACAAAAAAAGCAGCTACAGTACAATAGTATTCACTGAATTTCACACACTCCATGTGCCATCCATGAATCATGCAATATCAGACAAAAACCAGTCAATAATACCTGTTTTCTTTTTACATCAGCCAAAGAGGTATCTATAATACTTATTTCTTTCAGGAGCTGTCTCTGTAATGAACAAAAAGTTCATTCACTTTTGAGACATTTAAAAACACAGGAAAAAAACTGTGATTCCCAGAATGGGCTTTTTTTTTTTTTTTTTTTTTTGCATTTTCCCAACAATAACCCAAAATAAACCCATTTTGGGAATCCCAAATTTGAACTCTACGGTGGCCCACAACTGTCACGTCAATACACAAAATTGTGGTGGACCACAACTGTCACGTCAATACACAGAATTCACTGACATCACCACACATTAAATCTCACGTCACAATAACCAGTTTTCACGACAAAACAACAAATTGTCACGGCCCAACACAGCATACTTTCACGTCAAAATAATCATTTTCCACGACATCGTTCACGGCAATATGAAATAACATGTTGCTCAACATTTGTCGAGCAGCACAGGGATCCCAAACAAAAACATGATCCGGGGGGTGAGCTCATCAACATCTAAATACCTTGCCAAGAGTGGAGCCTGGACACTTATTCCTTTGCATTCTGGGTAATATTCAATATGGCGTTTTTCTCGATCAAGATTGAGTATTTTATGTGAACTGTTTGCCACCCCCCCAACAAACAGCTGAAAGCAGTTTTCAAATATTTCATTTAAAATTTTTATCCCCTAGAGAATACAGGAACAAAAGTCACAATAATCAAAGAACAAAGGCAATGTAAAAAGGAATCTTGTCTAAAGACAGGGGCAAATTGTCATCACGCTTCAGGCTTAAATTGCTCAACAAGGAAACTCCTCTGGGCATCTTTCTCTTTGGGCTTCCTTCTAATGCTTTTGTAGTGTGGCTGAGCAGGACTGGTCTCAATTGCTCAATCAGATTCCAAAGGAAGCCCACAGAGGTTGCCTGGCACAAAGGAGACTACATTTTATGGTTGAGGAATAAATTTACAATGTCATACTTGATATTCCTTATTCTTTGCCAAACACTTCTGTAACACCTCTCGTTCCAAGCGTGAAAAATTAGATGCTATAACTTCCTCATGGCTAATTTCCGGAACGTCTTGCTGAAAAGGTGCAAAATTGTAAAGTTCATGTTCAACTGACCAATTTGACCGCAGTGGTTCTTGGAGTGAGTTGAACAATGAAGTTGTTCTGTCGCTACTTGTACTGATAGTCTGATTTGGTTGGTTTTCTGTATCTGTTATATTTACAGTCTTGAGTTCTGTGTATGTTGGAGTGTCATGCTCATCTTCTTCACTACTTAGTAATGAGATACTAGTTGCTGGAAGTTCTTGTAGTTGGTTGGTTGTATTGAAATAACTGCTTGCTGACTGAAATATTTAAACATGATATTAAATAAGTGGCCGTCATTGATCATCAGGGCTGGGTTGTTCAATGCTCAAAATTAGTGCTAATCCTAGGTAAACAATCAAGAAAACCTTAACACTGGATTGGTACTAATCAACCATTGAACAACCTGGCCTAGGATGGGGAGGGGAAAGGAGGGGAGCTATTGTAAAAACTGGGTCAGGCACAAGTTTTTATACAAAACTAAATGAGACCAAACATTTTTAAATAGATTTTCTCAAAAACTAAATGTTTGAGATTTAATACTTCAGGGTCTTCTTTATATTTTTTGCTAAAAAGTCATGGGATTTTCCTAAATAAAAAAGAGAACAACTCCAAAGCTATGCCATGATTAAAAAAGTGCCTCATTTTTGTTTGCACTTCAGGTAAGCTGATGTTTGTGAAAATATTTAGTCTAAGACTATTTTCAAGCTATATTTTTTTAAACAAACTCTCAAATTGAAATAAAGTCATCATCAAAATAACATGGTCACCCAAAGGGAAATACATTGCGATGCGTTGCCAAAATACCTTTTTGAAAATTCCCGATGTTGACAGTAACCTTAATTTATGCAAATCATTATGCGAATATATTCCTATGGCTAAGTTCGTCTTCATGTGGGATAAAATTTAACTTTAACAACTAAATTAAAACCCCTCAATCGAAAACAATTCGTAGATGAACCTTTAGTCTTACCGGCAATATTAGGTTTGACGACTTGAAGTGAGAAAATCTTGAACGCGTTTCATCTGAAGAGCAGAAAATAAAAACTGTGTCATTACGGCTTTGACCATGTTCACTGCACGAGTGAGGTTTTCGCAGATGCAAAAATTATGAACGAAAATAATCATTTGTGCACAATAAATCACGACTTTTTATAATACTTTGATAGCTGTCAATACAAAAGGCTCAGAGATCAAGCAAAGCCATAAACGCTGGATAATTTGCCAGTTTGTTTTTCTACCTTCCTCGACTTCATCTTCGTCTTCTTCGTTGTCACTCTCTGCTCCAAGTGCAAGATTGATTCGCTGAATGTCATCTATCAAGTGGTTTCGATCAAATTCTTCGTCGTTTGAATCATAATCTGTGTCGTAGTCATCGCACATTATTTGTTGTTTCTTTTTCTCGGAGTAAAATTGTGAGTTTTTTGTGTATAAAATTTTACATGATTTCAGTTTGTGCCTCTACGGCGGCGCAAACGTTCGAGTTTCGATGCGCCTCGATTTGGTGATACAACTTCCAGACATTCCATGTGGGATGTTAGAAATTTTGGAGGGAGGGGAGGGTAGTTTTTCTTAAAATTTGCTATGTTTTACGATGTAAACATCGTGCTTCAATTTTATTTTTCATTTTTGTAATCATAATTACGAAAAGAAAAATTATTAACTTTAGTGGACCATTAAAATAAATAATAGGAACATTTGGTTGCCTGAAAACTACATTTGTCCAGCACTTTACGTTTGAAAACTGAATTTCATATCAAGATGATCAGCAATTGTGCCACAATTGGTTATTTATTCCAAGTGATTTATCAATGCATATGAAAGAGTATTTTTGTAACCTGTGTAGCAGCTATCAAGGGATGTGACAAGTGGTTTGACACAAGGCCAGATTGTTTAGGTGAAAAACTTCTACTTTCTACTTCCCTGGTCTCCAATGCTCTCAGTACCCTCCCTCCTAGCTCCTAATGTATATTTGCTTGCTATTTCCAGGGGAAACAGTAGCCCAGAGTTTTATTGGCTATGCATGAGGTTCTTTTATGCTCTGTTGCATCTAAAGAGACACAAGCCAACCATTGGGCATATAGTACAAGGAAGCTTGCTCCTGGAGAACAAAGGGCTGGTGCTCCCCATTTTGGGAAGACCTGATTATCAGTCATACTTACTTTAATTTATAAAGTGCACCCCCCTTCCTCTTTTAAATTTTTTTACTACTTTTTATCTTAACTTATAAAAGTGAAGGCATCTGTATATCGAATACAGAAATCGTCTTAATTTGCATAAGGTTTAGCTCGAAATATATCAGTCAAATTAAATCTAATTTCAAAAATATTAATCTAGGATATCAGCATTAATCTAGACATTTCATAAGTAATATACAATATTCCATCCAGATCGGACACAAATATGGTATATATTACTAAATTAGAATTGCAAGAGTTTTTTAGTTCTATTGCACCTCTAAATATGATACCAGTAACAGAATTTTAAATTGTTTATTGTTAATTTTAAATTAATTAATTGTCAAAACACCTCAAGTTTGCCCACCAAACGTTAATTATTGATTTCATTGTTTGAATTTTGATTGGACTTTTCCATTTGAATACCAAATTTTGAAATCAGCATCTGAGACAGAAAAGCTTTGAAAACCTTGGAATAAAAGATTAATTGTCTAGAAACTGTTGCTGAAGTATTTCTTGACAAAAGAGAGAAATTTGTTTATTTTGGATTTTGTAGACATGAAATAATAAAACCAATAATGAACTTTTGGTGGGTACACTGTGTGTTTTGACTGTAACAAATGCAACTTACTTCTCGACTAGGTGAAAAATTTTTTTTCAAAATTTATTTGAGTAAAATATCAACCAACTAGCTTATAAGATTGATCAGCTGTATAAAGTATGAGATGGTACTCTGCTCTAGGTCTTGAAATATGTCTAGTTTTGCTTTTCTTCTAATGGTTTTCATAAACCAATATTTTGCATTCTTGATACAATTCTTGTTGCATGCAGGTACAATCATCAGTATGAACCGCCGTCATACACTTTCAATTTAAATTAATTAGTGTTTTAAATGTAATTTAACAAACTTCATCAAGAAGTTTCACACAAACAACAACCTGATAATACCAAAATACAATCTAGAATTGAAAAATTACTCTGTAACAATGTGAACCAAAAAAACATGGGTAGCTGAAATATCCTAGAAATGTTTTCTTACCAAATTACTTTGCAATTAGAGCTCATTGGTGTGGTTTCTGTGATTGACGAAGGAATAACAACAACATTCTTGATATCTTAGTGCCTGCCCACAGTTTTCAGATTCTCACTGTAATTTACATCAACTATTTGTATTCATTTTATAAACATCAAAAAAGGGAAATACAAAGTTTGTATATTTTTTGTACAAATCCACTGTGGAACGTCAAGAAGTTCAACTTTGTTCAATAACAAGTTTTTGGTCTTGCATGGAGCAGTAATCTTCTATAATTCTGTTTGCATTTTATGTACGAGTTCTTCATGAAATGTTCAGAATATTTCCTGTCAGCTCTCAATCTCTTTGAGGAAACTGTAAAACAAACATAATCAAAATAAAAATGATGGAAATGATAATCATTGAGTACATCACTTCCAGGTGATCTTGCTGATTACTTTTAGCCAATCAGTTTGCAAATTGATTTTCAAGTTAATAATCAATCCCATATATCTTTGCGTGCTTTTATTTGTCACAAATGCAACATGGTGGATTTTAGAACATAAAAGGGTCCAATTTACAGATAAGAAAGAACAAAACATACAAAGAACAACAATTTACCTCTTCCAATGCATTTTAACTTAATTCCTCATGGCTTCGAGAGTTTTTCTCAAGGAAGGAACATATTTGAATCATAACAAAATCCAAAATGGTGGACCGTTGTCAGACTTATTTATGAATTTGAGCATGCAGTGGTACGTGGGATTGATTATTAACTTCAACAATCATGCATTATGTTTGTTCCAAGATCACCTGATTGACATGTGATGATTTATAATACATCTGATAACATCACTTTACACCACAACACACCACACCAATGATATGGTACTTCATACATCATAACTCTAGAATTCATAACACAAATCCCATCATATCACTCACATAACACCTTATCACATAACACCTTATCACATAACACCTTATCACATCACACCTTATCACATAACACCTCATCACATAACACCTTATCACATAACACCTTATCACATAACACCTCATCACATAACACCTTATCACATAACACCTTATCACATCACACCTTATCACATAACACCTTATCACATAACACCTTATCACATAACACCTTATCACATAACACCTTATCACATAACACCTTATCACATAACACCTTATCACATAACACCTCATCACATAACACCTTATCACATAACACCTTATCACATAACACCTTATCACATAACACCTTATCACATAACACCTCATCACATAACACCTTATCACATAACACCTTATCACATAACACCTTATCACATAACACCTTATCACATAACACCTTATCACATAACACCTTATCACATCACACCTTATCACATCACACCTTATCACATAACACCTTATCACATAACACCTTATCACATAACACCTTATCACATAACACCTTATCACATAACACCTTATCACATAACACCTCATCACATAACACCTTATCACATAACACCTTATCACATCACACCTTATCACATAACACCTCATCACATCACACCTCATCACATAACACCTTATCACATAACACCTTATCACATAACACCTCATCACATAACACCTTATCACATAACACCTTATCACATAACACCTCATCACATAACACCTTATCACATAACACCTTATCACATAACACCTTATCACATAACACCTTATCACATAACACCTCATCACATAACACCTTATCACATCACACCTTATCACATCACACCTTATCACATAACACCTTATCACATAACACCTTATCACATAACACCTTATCACATAACACCTCATCACATAACACCTTATCACATCACACCTTATCACATCACACCTTATCACATCACACCTTATCACATCACACCTTATCACATCACACCTTATCACATAACACCTTATCACATAACACCTTATCACATAACACCTTATCACATAACACCTTATCACATAACACCTTATCACATAACACCTTATCACATAACACCTTATCACATAACACCTTATCACATAACACCTTATCACATAACACCTTATCACATCACACCTTATCACATCACACCTTATCACATCACACCTTATCACATAACACCTTATCACATAACACCTTATCACATAACACCTTATCACATAACACCTTATCACATAACACCTTATCACATAACACCTTATCACATAACACCTTATCACATAACACCTTATCACATCACACCTTATCACATCACACCTTATCACATCACACCTTATCACATAACACCTTATCACATAACACCTTATCACATAACACCTTATCACATAACACCTTATCACATCACACCTTATCACATCACACCTTATCACATCACACCTTATCACATAACACCTCATCCAAATCAATTTCTTGGTTTGCATGTGATGTCATCAAAACAATAAAACTTTAAATATTAATGGGAGATAGCTGGTATTTGAAAATGTTTGTCAGGACCTTAGGTGACTTTGTCCTTTGAGAAATTGAACCACTTTTGTTGTTTGATACATTGGATGGTTTACAGAATAGGACAAAAATATAAGAAGAGAAAGTCAAATGGGAAGCAGATTTCCTATAACTATTATAAAAACACAACACCCATTAGTTTTGGTATGTTTTGTTAGCAATGTCTTCCATCTTAAAGAGAAAAAATATCAAATAATGCATTGAATGCTTACTTTGGGTAATCTATTGAAGATATAATGCCCTTGATTTTGCCAACCAGTTCTGCATGCTCTTTGGGGTTTTCTTGTATGGAATGATGTAATCTACTGATAAATTTATCCACAGAGGAATCTGCATGAGAAGGTTTATCTACTCCCGAGATATTCAACTCAGAAAGCTTATTTCTTAACACCTGTCTCAGCCTTTGTAGACTTTTTTGTAACACATTTATTTCTTTCTGCTGTTCGTCTGCTTCATTTTCCAGTTTTTCAATCCCTTTTTTCATATTTTCAATGTGTTTGCTGAGAATAGCATTCTGTTCTTCAAATTCTGTGTTAGTCTTTCGAAGTCTTCTAAGTTCATTTTCTCGAACTGAAAAACATTGAATGATACAACAATGATAATTCGGTACTTCATAAAATTCCTCAATTGTCTCTACTGAGTGATCAAGTATTATATAGGAACCATCAGTGGCGGATCTTGGGGAGGGGTGCGCGCTCCCTCATGGAAGGATTTCCAGTCCTTGTTTGATCAGTTAATAATTTTTCAAAATGACCTCAGTATTTCATGTTAACTGGGTAGTGTATCCCCTCCCGAATATGATGCACCATCTCCTGAAGATGATGCACCCCCTCCTGAAGATAATGCACCCCCTCCTAAAGATGATGCACCCCCCTTAAGATGCACCCCCTCCTGAAGATGATGCACCCCCTCCTGAAGATAATGCACCCCCTCCCAAAGATGATGCACCCCCTCCCAAAGATGATGCACCCCCTCCCAAAGATGATGCACCCCCTCCTTAAGATGATGTACCCCCTCCTGAAGATGATGCACCCCCTCCTGAAGATGATGTACCCCCTCCTGAAGATGATGCACCCCTCCTGAAGATGATGCACCCCCTCCTGAAAAAGATCCTGTAACTGCCCCTAACCTTGCACCCTCAAATTACATTATATATTCAGTTACTTCCATAAATTCACTCAGTAAAAACAATGACCAAAAGAGTAGACAAAAATAGAGCACTGTGTGCTTGAGGGAAAATTCAGACCAGGCTAGGTTTGACTAACCTTTGTTATAGTTTAGGAATTCTTCTGTAAATATCGGAATATCACCATCAACAGCAAATGATTCTTCTGTCGTAACTTCATTTTTTTCCTGTGAAATTAAAAAATTGAAAATATCTGAATATCTCTTTATCCCTGAACTGAAAGTAAGAGATCATTAAGATAATTCAAATCATTTAGTTTAAATGTTATCAACAACAAAAACACAAAAATAATTTTAGCACTTTACCTGTGCCTTAGCTTGTGCCTCTGCCTTCGCTTGAGCCTGTGCTTGGGCTGCCTGTAATTTAGCTGCTTCTCGTCTTTCTCTCTCAGCTACTTCCAAGGCAACCAAATTGTGCCTTTTGCTCAACATGTGTTCTCGTTTGTTGTGAGCGGAATTAAAGTAAATATTGCATGTCTTGCACAGTAGACTATCTGGATCATCGTGAATGCTCTGGAAAATGGCATGAAAGAAAAGGGTTAGATAAAAAGTAAGGCAAATTAATTAAAAGTGATCTAATTATAAGAAATCTTATAGATATTGTGATTTTCCATTTTCTGAAAATTCAAAGACAAAATCACTCAATCAAAACAACAAACTTAATATTAACAATTTGTGGTGCTTATATTGCATTCACAAGTCTCAATGCACTATACACCTACATACAGACCCCTAATTAAGGTGCATTTTGCAGCCATGCAGCTTTAATAATAGTTAGCATGGAATAGTACGTCCTGTCCATACACATCAGTAATTCCCTACTCTTTTCAAATAGTAGTGAGGGTCTTTAAAGTCCCTCTAATACAGGTTAGAGAATGAAGCAAAGAGAGACTGGAGTGGACGTATGTGTCTGAGGTTGTAGGAATTGGAAAACTGTAGTTCTAATAACCAAATATTGTCAGTTCTTACTTCATTAGTTCCATTGACACCGTCTGATTCTGAAAAATGAATAAACATTGTTATTAGTTTTACATCGGAACTTTTTTTTTAATCTTGCACTCTATGACATAATTATGCTTTGAGAAAGTTAGAATATAGCAATAATTTAGCTGACATTCATGAGTCAACCGGAAAATGATTGATCATTATTTCCATAGAGCTTTATGAACAGCTATTATTCATGTTGACAAATTGAGACCAATAACCTGATCGTTACTGACATGAAGCACTACTGTAATGAATTTCTTTTCAAGAAGTAAGTTAAAGGAAAGGAAATATCAATGTCAAGACAAAGGTGAACTACCTCTTCTTAATGCTTTCTGTTTGGACATGAAATTTTTATAAGCATCTGTTTGTTGGTATTCCTCAAGTTCTTTCATGTATCTTTCTTTATCTTTTTCTGCCTCCTCCAAATATAGCTGAGGAAAAAACAAAACATGTTATTATTTCAATGAGCAGAAAATTATTGTCATTTTTTCCAATGTCTGAATGAACAATGTATTAGTGAAATGAATGGATGGACAAATATTGTTGTAAATAAATTAGGATGAATGGATGAATGAATGAATGAATGAATGAATTGAGAGAATGTAGAAATATTGGATATTTACTGCCACTGCATTTAACAAAAAGAACTCCCTTGTACAATAATTATATTGCATGATGTATTGTTCGTAATGGGAGGGGGTTAAGATGATAAGTTAAATTAGGTACACCCTAGGCAACAAGTCACAGTGACTTGTCCCCACAACAGTATTTCTGGTGAAAATTGTTGTAGCAGCGACTGAATTTTATCGGAGCGACTTGCCGCATGAAATCCAACTGGTTGGATGGTTGAACGAGTACACACTGAGGGGACCTGCCACAGGGACAAGTCGCTGCGACTTGACGCCTTGTGTGTATTGACCTTTATACTAGAGATTGACATGTTTATTAAAGATCAACTATGATTAATTCCTATATAAACAATTTAAATGTCCAAGTGTAATAAATATCAAAACAGTCTTGAACTGTTCAATAATAAACAGCACTAACATAAGTAAAATAAATAATAAATTAAGTAAAATAAAATAAATATAAGTATAGTGAAATGTTCTTCGCGAACATGAATGCATAAATGAATGAATAAATGTCAGAATTAATGAATGTACAAATGAATGATTGTACGAATGAACGTACAAATAAATGAATGATTGAGAGAATGAATAAATATCACACAAAATCTATGAATGAATGGGTGAATGAGTGAAGGAATAAACATCACATAGAATTATCAATACAAATGTAAGCTTACAAGAGCTCAAAATAGAAACACTTGTTAAATTAAAGATGTATTGGCCTTCACTTGAAAAATACATGATTAAAAAACCTAACCTGTTTTTGAGGAGCTGGTAACTGTGTCCACATATTTCCCAATATTTTAGTCAATTCATGGAAAGGTAAGTCAGGGTTTTCACTTCGTGCTTTCTCTCGATGTTCATTCAGAAACCTTACATATCCTGTTAATGGAGCTTTGGGTGCATTGACATCCTTGTAAGCTTTCTTACGTTTCCTTCCTTTTGAAAAACTTGTCTGCAAGAAAGCAAACATCTTGTTAAAGCATTACACGTACATAAAACAATTTTGGCAGAGTTGAAATCTCATACCCAAAGACATTGTTATTCTAAGTATTGAAATAATTGATATTAAAGAAAGTTATGTGTGGACTCAAATTTTGAATCATAACATAAAAATACAGTTACAAGTCCAAGAGGGCTCACAATCTTTTGTTTGTTATTGTAGTTAACCACTGATATACTTGGATGTAAATTAGTGTGTAGGTCTTTAATTAGTATGAACATTATTGATGTACAGTAATATAGTGTAAGTAAGGATTACCTTTGAACCATCTGTACTGTCTGGTCTTCCTGGACTGGGGACTGGACTATTGTCAGCTGAAAAAGACAAAATGACTACAATTATCCACTACAATAAACGTTTTCCAATGCAGATAATTTATAGAAAATAATTATCAAATTTATTAATCACTGCATTTCGTCGACTGTGCTATTCCACCCTGTTCAAGATTCTCCTTAGTTAATAAGACCTAAATAATGATTCACCCACTAGATGATGGTCATATACAGGCTTCATGCAATAAACATTGTCCCTGTGATTCTGATGAAGAAGTCTTAATAGGACTACCAATCTGATAAATCACTATCCAGTTGGAGCAGGTTGTGAAGAAGCCAACAGTCAACCACCTCCAAATAAATTCTATATAATCAAGGCTCGAAATAATAGCCTGACATACATAGGTCAAGATAACCTTACAAATGCATTTTTGGAATGTCATTACCCCTTTTTGAAAGGTCAAAATATATAATAATAATTCCTTTTTAAAAATACATCTAAAAGATACGTTTTTTCAATCAAAAATATGGAGGTCAAGTTGTCCTTTCAAACTCTGTTCTGGCAGATCAAGTAGCAAATTTGGAGGGACCTTGTCCCTTGACATGCCTTATTTCGAGCCCTTTTATAAGCTCCATGAAGAAGATAGATTCAAATTACCTGATAGGGATACTTTGCCCACTGATCTGTAAGATCAAACAAAAAGTCAGTTAATTATGATGTCAAGTGTATTATATATATAGTCGTTTTCGCACGAGTGAGTGTGAAATGGTAGGGTTACAAAATCACGGATACATAATTTGTATGTTTTTTTAGAAACTACTGCTACAATAGGATGCAGTACAGTTTCACACTCATAGGAAAACAACTATGATAATTATCTATATCTCTAGAGAGTTCAACCAGTTTGATAGTTGTTTTACTATCAACCATTGGAAAACCCACCAATTTCAAGGGGAGACATAGGCCCCTTGAATAGCCCAAGTCAAAGTCAAAGCAATTCTTAACCTTTGCTTCTGGTGCTAATAATGCATCAACTTTACTTAAATTTTTGTGGCAATTTTCAAATATTTTCAAATGTTTGCTCTTATTTCAATCAACTTCTTATTTTCTATGATGAAAAAGAATGCTGCTTTGAAGAGAAAGACTTTTTTTTCAAATTACAATATATGTGATAGGGGTACACTGTTTCATTGATTTTAACATAATTTAAACACATGACTCCTCATTACAATAATTCACAAAGCCACAGCAACAAATTAGCATCTTCAATCAATTTGAATGTCATTGTAGTAACTCATTGAAAACTGAAATTCAAGTTGTCAAAATAAAGAGTCCATGTACATGTTTTTGATTCAAAACAAAGAAACTTGTATATTATTGAATTCATTCATTAAATACAGTTATATGGACAAAATAATATCGATCCGATAAAAAATGTAAATCCACCTACAATTCATAATAACGCTTTTTAAATATTTGTAAAAAAAAAATAAAATAAAAAGAATCGATCATCAGCACACAAAAGAATATTCATGTCTAATATACGGCCATTTTTTTACAATCTAAGAAAAAAATTGATTACAGCTATTGTTATTGCTGTGATAGAAGAACAATATTTTGTCTTCCCGACGAAGATATATAGAACACAATAAATCAAAATCTGACGACTGGCCAGATTAGTTATTCCGACCAATGAAATAAATCGAACTATCAAGAAACAAAAGCCTTACATAGGCCCATTGTATGCTAAAATTCCTCAAGACCGGCGATTAATCGAGTATCGGCAAATAATCAACAACGGGAAATTAGCTCACGAAATGTCTAACAAAGAAGGGAGGAAAAGTTTTGATAAAATACGTTATTGTCCGGTTCAGTGAGAGCAAACTTCATACCCTGATAGCAAGTAACGTCTGAACAGCGTACACACATAGCTTCTCATTTATATTCACGAAAAATTCCAAGTTAGATCACCTAACTCGAGTACATTCAATAGCATTATTATCTAAACAGTTATTGATGATTCATCTGTAGAGTGTTATCAAAGTAAACCAAAGTATTTAAATAAGAAAGTTGTAATTACCTCGAGTCAATCAGTTCTGTATCCATGTCGTGGGCTCGCGGGTTCAGGCTAGCTACTCACCCAAAAACAGCTTCACTTACTCCGTTTTTATGAGTACGAATTACACAAAACTTTCCCAAACTATAGCTAAGGGTCGGAAGAACCTTTAAAAGGTGTTATTTTCCGTGTTTTTCAATTATGTGAAGTAGTATAATTGACGAAAACGTAAAGTGAAATCCCAGTAACCTGAACATATACCACGCTTACACAAGACACACCAGACTGCATATCCCTTATAAGGAAGCACTTGCCTAATATGGTATAAAGGCTCCGAATGTGCAGAATATCTAAATCTCGTTCAGTTCAGCATTTCAAAATCCATTTCTCCCATTTTATTCCATTCCCTTTCACCTTCAGACGTTTTTTTAAATTTGATTTTACTATTTGATATTGACTTTTAAAGGAAAAGAAATGCTGCTAAATGTCACTAAAAATTCCATAAATTATTTCTCCAGAAATCGGTGTTTTTTTTCATTTGGATTATGCATTTTGTTTCAGCCCTTTAGGAAACTTTTTAAAGATTTTTTTCTACCTGAAACGACCAGGTAAAATGAAAACATTTACCGTTGACGTTTTCGTAGAACCGGGTTACCTGTACTCCCCTGGGAACCTGGAAACTATAACTTATTATTCCAAAATGGCGATCGTCAAAGATGGCAAAGTTGCATTAATCGCTTTTTTCGTATACGTTTGCCTTGCTCTCACATTATTCAAATCGTCAACGTTTATTTCTTTGTCTAGTTTACTATATGCAAGTGCTTTTACGCTGGTTGGATGGAGTATTTCGAATCTATGGCCGCATTCTGACGTTGCTAAGAGAGCGTCTTTCCTCGGTTGTGCTTTTGGAATCTCTGTAGTTCTTAGTTTCTCTCAAGCTAGTTATCGCTGTTTTGGCTGGTATATGACTTCATTATCCTTCTTCCACTTCTCTGAGTATATAATGATGGCTATCTACAACCCTCAGACACTGTCGATTGACTCTTTCTTGCTGAACCACAGTCCAGAATACAAAATAGCTGCAGTTGCTAGTTGGATTGAGTTTGTAGTTGAGTTCTATTTCTTCCCTAATATGAAGAACCATATGTTTCTAAGTTTACTCGGAGTCCTGTTACTTATCGGGGGTGAGATTACTCGCAAACTTGCCATGATCACAGCAAAGTCAAACTTCACTCACATAGTACAGTCTCATAAGAAAGACAGCCATGTTTTGGTTACCAACGGCATATACAGTTTATTTCGCCATCCGTCCTATGTGGGCTGGTTTTATTGGAGCATCGGGACACAAATTACTCTTTGCAATCCTATTTGCTTTGTTGGTTATGCTTTAGCTTCATGGAAATTTTTCAAGGAAAGGATTGAATATGAAGAAATAACTCTATTGAACTTTTTCCAGTATGATTACATCGAGTATCAAAAGAAAGTTGGTACTGGTCTGCCGTTTATTAAGGGTTACTTGATGTCTGATGAAGAAATTGAAAAATCAAAACAGCAATGATTGTGATAAACATTGTGTGCCTGAGTTGACAACATGAATTGTTCGTCACAATCAAATGAAACAAAACAATAGCCCTAAAGCAAGGTGATGTTTTTTAGTACCCCATCTCTGTACCATAATTTAGTCAGAATTTTTACATATTGAAAGTTTTTATTTGCGGGAGAGAAGCAATAGTCAATAATATTAATGAACCAAAACAATATAAAAAAACATTAACTCATTTAAGGCTTAGTGCCAGTTTTTTATTTAATTCTTTATTGTATTTTATTCATTTTTATTTTAATCATTTTGCCAGGAATATAGACACAGGGCATTGCCCCAATTACTTGTCAAAATACCCTAAAAAGTGAAAAGATAATTATAGCAAAGTCATACATCAGTCATTTCAAACCTCCAATGTTCTTTCCTGGTGACCAAGGAGAAAAATATACAGTGGTTTTGTTAGAACTCAAACAGATGTCTTTGTTTTTCTACGAGGGTGTCAATGGGATTAACTGACTAGTTTAGGGCTGTTTTTTTGTTAACGTAAACAAAGAAATAACAACAAAATGATACAGTATAAAAGAATATAATACAATATTGTATATAAAAGAATATCCAATTTTTACTGTATTTGACATAAAAATATGCATATGTCTGGAGAAACTGGTCAGTATGTGATCAGAGTTTAGGTCATTTTCATTTATTCTAACAAACAGATAAAATGTTAACACACTTAAACAGCTTGTATTGTCTTTTTCAATGCCTTTCTAAAGCATGTAACTGAATCGCGACAATTTATGAACCTGTGATGTTTGGTTACCATGGATACTATGCAAAAAAAAATGCATTTACTTTTTTCTACTGTTTACTATTAAACTAAATTGTATTTATGTGATTGCTTACTGACTAGAGACATACCACATTGACACTCTCTTCTATGAGTCCAGATGTGGGGAACAAGATGTGACATCGCCACAAGGACCAACAACACCAGCTATCTCAGTGTTTCACTAAATAGGGTACCTTTTTCTCCATATTGTTGTAACATAATTCAAATGACAGAAAGATAGGACAACTGACTATAAGGGTTCTGGATATCCTGTTCCCCACATGACCACAGCAGCCAACCAGCAAAATGTTCACTTGGAACTCTGCAGCATGCAGAAGTATAAAAATACTGAAATATTGAGTGCAGTACTGTGAAGTCTGTCAATGCAGGGTGCATTCCTCTATGCAAGGGTTATGCCCTTTTGCGCAGGTGAGGACCGCATTTTTAAAGTCTTACAAAGTACGAAAGTTTCATTTTCTTCTTTCGAAACGACCACGTAAATAGGTCACTATTAAAAATGTTTAGGCATTCCTAAAATATCATTGCTGGGCTTCCTGTGTCTTGCAATACTCGGTCATTTGTGGTCAGCACTATAAACTAATCATTGCATGCAAGGCAAGAGAGTATGAGATAAGAGAGTTTATCCCCCGTATTGGGATTGACACTCATCATGGGATCTTTTCATTCTATTTTTAAACTGAAGTTATTTCGGGAACAGAACTTGATTGGCCAGATTGCAGGAGGCGCACCCTGGGGGAAGGGGGGGGGGGGAATACTACCCTATATCGACTATACGGGGATGAGCAGCTGAACAGGGTATGGTTTTTCGACCTTGGTGTCTTGAACAGGTGAGGGTATCCAATTCTACTCTATTTCTGATTTAATTCAAACTTCCTATCATTCTCGGGGCCCAAAAAATGAGAGAAATTATTTGCATTCAGGAAATCGGCAGGAATAAGATCGTTGACTTTAAAAAAAGATAAGAGCAGCACGTGTGTCTGAATTGATATATTTATACAAATCATATAATGTTTGTAAACAATTGTAATTTGTCATAAACAGGGTATGGAAGTTAGGTATTTTTTGTCATAAACAGGGTAACCCCTACAAGATCCCAGCGGAACACCCCTACCCAGATCTGAAGGGAGTACCCCCCCCCCCCCCTTTGAGGCGCACTCGCATCTTCAAAACATCTCAATACAAAACTGCGGAGATTGGTAACAAGTTTCTAGAAATAGCACGGGGAGTAGAGCCTCTCATGGGGTCCAGGGAAAAGCTCTCTTATCTCATACTTTTAACTGAACCATTTGAAGTGAAAATATAAAATTAAAAGTGATAAGTTCTTGTTTCGTTATCATTCATTTTATCCTTTTTAAACAATTTACGGGTTTTTTTTTCAATTTTTGGTTTTTTATTCTAATACCTCAATTTCTTTTCTTCTGGTTTTCAAATCAGGGTCGGTCGGGCGATGGGAAACGAAAGAAAATATGGCCTAATTTATGTTTCTTTCCACATATGAAATCTTTCCGCAAAATTTAAATTTTGTCCAGAATTTCTGTCTATGTACTCAGATCAAAGGAATATATTACTTTCAGTACACATAGCTTTATTATAATAACTATCACCTACAAATTTATCAAAGTTTTACACAATAATACTGGAGAGAGACTAGACTGATTCCATAAGTCGGCCCCAGTTCACTCTCTGTTGAAAAGTTTTTCGCTAACCATTCTGCAGAGAGCGAACTGGGACCAACTTATGGAATCAGTCTAGAGAGAGACAGTCTAGGGAAAATAAATCACAAAAATAAATAATTATATATGTATATATCTTATTAGACGTTTTATGGTGGATATTTTATGAGTTAAAAAAGTCTTTTTCAGAGTCCCAGTGGGATGATGAAAAATGTGAGCAATTCTCATCAGTATTATGTGAAAAAAAAACATGAGTTAGTTGTTGTTAGTAGTTGTTAGTTTGTTGTTTGTTTTTGAAGATTTTACAACTAAAATCTAAATAAAGAATGGACTTTTGTAAGCCAAGAAGCGCTTGCACAAAAAAAACAGTTTTGTAAACTGTTTTTCGAGTGGGTATTATGGCTTCCAAAGGTGTAAAAAGCAGTCATTTTTTTACCAAATGTGATAAGATGATTTCAAAGTCATATGATATTTATTTGTAAATGCAGACATACTTTCCTTCAGAAAACAAATTGGTGATCAAAGAAGCAAATCCTTGATGGTGGCCTCATGCTAGATACATCAGTATCTATCTAATACTAGTACTTCACTCTCATTCCATTGCTGGACAATGATGCATAAGAGGCTAACTTTATGCTACATAGTTACATAATGTTTTTCTAATAAATAAATGCAGACAAAAACTGAATTTAGACAAATATTATTTCTAATCGCTTCAATAATGACAGATGTCGAAAATAAGTGTTCAGGTTAATTGCATTGTGACAGAACATAGCAAGAGCAGGCTGCAAGACGGTTCTATGTATTATTCTTATATTAGAATGAGAACTAGTTTATCTTTAACTCTGGAACTGGCGCAATGTATGACAATCACATTGTGGCTTCAGGGCTTGGTCGTTCATGTAGTTTAGGTGACTATTGTTATTCTCGATGTATAAGTACAAATAAGCCAAGGGCAGCTAAAATAAGATACTGAAAATAGAGGAAAAAAATTAAATTGATGTGTCTTTTCTATGGCAAGCCGTGTGTAGCAATATTCAATCCTTCAATTATTTATTCAAACCAAAAAAATATTGGTTTAATTTAAACCTTTTGAAAACCATGCAATCCAATCTTAACATATAAATTGGTTTAATCCAATCCTTTATTTTTTATGTGCAAACTGTATTATTTATGCAATCTTTTCATGTCATTTAATTTTTGTAATTTTGATTTAATCTATCAATTTCATTTAATCTTTAAAATTTTCATTTCATCTTTAATTTCTTTGTTCAATTCAATCCTTGTAAATTTTGTTTTGTTTTACCCCTAAAAGATATGACGAGCATCCCCAATCATTTAACACCGAATTCACCTCCTCCCCCCCTGGGTTTCCAAATCAAAGTTCTCTGTCTCCACTCCAGCCGCCATATTTGAAATTTGAACTCTCTCCAGCATCAGCATGACTTGGATTCAAATGACTGCACCCTCGACCCAGGACGATTGAATAAAACTGGAAACAGGTTTGATTAAAATTTACAAGGATTGAATTGAATGAAGAAATTAAAGAATAAGTGAAACTTTTAAAGATTAAATGAACGAAATTGAAAGGTTTTCAAAAGGTTTAAATTAAACCAATATTTTTTTGGTTTGAATAAATAATTGAAGGATTGAATATTGCTACACACTGCTTCCCATACTTTTCCTTTTGTAAACGATCAATACGTTATTGATTGGTTGATTGATAAATAGATAAATAAATTGAAGGGTTCAGAGCGAAAACGGCGTAAGTGCATTTTAGGATAATTTTTTCAAATTTTCGAATTGTCACCAAATCAATCAAAAAAAGGCATCTAACAATTCAATTTGGTCTAAAAACAAACATCTTCTAATTTTTTCAGAAGAACTTGTCCGAAAAAGGACATTTTTTGGCAATTTTAGGGATTTTTTGAGTCGTACAAACCTAAAGCTCGTCCTGGGTAGTTTCTTTTTGGCTTTGATCAAGACTCCTGTGTTTTTGTGTTACTGGGGAGGCATGAAACTGGTAAACATGTTTAACACGTTTGAAACAGGTTTTCAGTCTAATCAGAACTTTGACGAATTCGCATCATTCGTGATTTCGCTATTTTTGCAAGTTTTGGCGATCAAAGAACACAACAAGCCTGAAAATTCGGCAGAATTCCGAGGTAGCGTTAGACTTATAAAAAAAACTTGAAATGGGGGGAGGCTATGACGGCTGCCGTTGATTTCCCAGAATGCATTGCAGTGGTATTTTTGTCAAAACACGTGTAGTTCGAAATAGGCATGTTCGTAGTGCTTTAGCGGTGTAAGAAGAATGAAATAAAACTTGAAAAACTTGCATAAGATTAGAAGAAGAACTGAATTTTCTTCGGATATTAAACTTTTTGCTCGAAGGCCAAGTTTTTAGCCAAAAAATACATATATATTAATAGGTTTATTTGTAAATAGCACTTATTAAACAAAAAACAACAACAACAACAACAACAACAACAAAAAATAGAATTAGCAAAAAATAGCACTATTTAGTGGTATGTATGTTGCACACTTTTAATGCGCGCACTCTAAGATTTGTACTTACGCATATTCACTCGGGTATTTTTATCGTCCTGTACAAATTTGTGCTTTTCACGCAAGACTAAACGGTTGTCAAGCAAAGTGAAAGCGTAACTACGGGCCGAATTACACCTTTTACGGACAAGTTCTTCGGAAAAAAATATAAGATGTTTATTTTTAGACCAAAATAAGTCATTAGATGCCTTTTTTGATTGATTTGGTGAATATTTGAAATTCGAAGAAATTTATCCTAAAATGCACTTATGCCGTTTTCGCTCTGAACCCTTCAATTATGACGTATTAAGATGTATTTTATATTTATTTTGGAGACTTGGTTTCAAATGTATTTGATTATTGGAATCAGATAATCAATTTTTTTCATTAACGAAATCATTAATAATCTCAATGAGTTCACACTTCAGGTAGTTTGATGGTAATAAACTTTCTACCTGAAACGATAGAGTAGATGATTGTCCAGTAGAGATACATCTTCATTTGAGAAAGGCTGTTTGTGTGGTCAAGACAATGTTCACCTGGTCAGTCAATCTACTTTATACTTCACATAGATTTACATCTTCAATATAATAAGCAATATTGATAATATCATGATATATACCTTAAACTTGGGATAATCATTCATTAAAATGGTTACCATGCCAACATAAGGAACAAACCTGCAATATGAAATCAGCATTAAGGAAAACAACCAAACAAAAATAATCTGAAATTCTTTCTTGGTTCAACAATCATGGACATGGAACCCCCTTTTTAGAGGTTCTTTTATATTCCACTTATAGAGTACCCCTCCCCTGATCTCCTGACTTTTAATATTATCTGAATTATAGCACCACTGTAAGAACCAGTGCTACCACACCCAAATGAACAGTTACATGTTTTTAGGAAATTCAGAATAACACACTTCCCCATACAGAATTATCCAAACTAGCTCAGAAAGAATGCCAAACAAAGATGTGAAGTTAGAAACCGAGTATTTTATTGAATTGAACTTAATGCCTTTTGCAATTAAGTCAGGGACTCTTCTGCTCCTACTTCACACATGTAATAATAATTATTATTATTTATTAAAATGATGCATCATGGCTAGTTAAGATTTGGGATATACCATACATTACTGATAATGGAGATGGTAACATGTGTAACAACGAATAATCAATTATGCATAGACCCACACCTGCACGGCAGTTTTTAGTTATGTTTTAGTCAACATGTGTATTGGTCATCGTTAATACATTTTTATTTTACTCCAACTTTATGCTAATGTAGTACACCAGACCGTTAGGTAACAGAGATAATATTATTTACTTTCTATTCAGATCACTTTGCAATGTTATTCTTTGCTTATTTTTGTAGAAACCTCAGCTCAGTTCATCACATCTCATCATATTTTGTTTTTTTGCATTTGAACCTCGCATAAAAATTTAAATTCCAGAAATTAGTTGATTCAATTTGTCATCCATACCGAGTAAACAGAATACACCTGTTTGTTTGTAATTGAGTTTCTTTGATCCTACAACATGCACTTACAAGAACTTGTTTTGATTAGCAAGTCCTAATATATTTTTAGTCAGTTAAACTAAAGTACTAGATGGTCAAGTAGTACAGACTGTACAATGTTGTACAAGCACATTGCACTCACCCTCTTGCTCGTCCTACCACATCTTTCTTTTCCAACCACATCTGTCCTGGTGCATATAGTCCTCTGTCATCTACTGAATTATTGTCTCCTTTAGTCAGAAACTTGATATAGCCATCCTCTCTAAAAAGGACACATTGTTATTTGGCTACTTGCACTAAGAGATCATAAAACCCCTATATCCTGCTTTAGTCAAAAAGTTAATTTTCTCTCTAAAAATGGACACATTGTCACAGCATGAATCTAAAAAACATGGCCAGAGAGAAATACAGTATTCCAGGAAATGCTTTCTTCAGAATAACTTTTCTTTTTGGTTAGAGTTCATTAGTGTACTGTCTGTGATTGGCCATGGAACAATAACAACATTTCTGAAATATTTATGTCTTGCCATAGTTTTTAGATTTACATAGTCATAGCCAATTTGCAGGACTTGGTCATATGGCCAAAAATTACCTATTAACATTTTTTTTTTGTTTAGAACCCCTTCGCACTGGGACACAAAACTGAGCATGAAGGGCAAGAAAATACTTCAACTTTCAAGCTATTTTGCTTATCAGATAATCAAACACAGCAAACTGTTTTTTTAGCTATTGCATGTAATTCATCACCATCAAACTACATTAACATCATCCATGTAACCAACAACAAATGCTTAATTATTATTAGTATTTCTTTTCACACAAGTCTTTTTATAGTTTGGCAATGATACCACTATAATGCAAGTAAGACATTCAGTAGTTTTTTTTTCCACAATCACCAATATTACAGTAGTTTCACACTCATGCAAAGTCAATGTTCAATATTGATTGGTCAAGCTTGATTCATGTTTTCACAAAATACCAAAACATTTATCATTAGAACCAACTTACTTTTCATGTATTTTTAAAACTCTATGTACTATAGGTATCTCTCTCCCCTCTACTTTGAATACAACTATTTCACCAACTCTAATAGGATCTTCTTTATAGTTTGTAAGAAACAGAAGGTCACCACGCTGAAAAGCTGGCTCCATACTACCACTGCAAAAAGAATAAGAATAACAATAAGGAGATTTTAGCATTTTATTTAGTCTTAAAGATTGAGATATATATATAGGTCAGGGGCGGGTTGTATGAAGCCTGAACAGGACTATCCCTACCCAGTGGATAAATTCTAAAGAACTCTAATGGAGTTGATAACTTTATCAATGCTTTGTACAACCAGCCCCAGCTTCATAAAGCCTGCATAAGGATGTCCCAACACATAAATGCTGTCCACAGCATACAATTATTTGTATCAATAACGCTTGGATTTATTTATTTATTTATTTATTTATTTATTTAGTGATTCACCCGAAGGTGGGTGTAAACACAAAAGGACTCTACATCTGGGGCTGGTTGTAGAAAGTCTAGATATACAATGTAGCTATCCAGCGAACAGATCACTGTCCAGCTGATAAGTTCTAAACAAATAATTTATTATGTGCAGTTACTGTAACTTTTATTCAGTGGATAATTTTATCCAGGTTTCATACAACAGATGAATAGTATTGTATATAGTCCAGACAAAACATTTGAATCAAAATAAAAATCATATGCATATCATTATCAAATTAAAAAACAATTAGCGAATGTAAATAAAATAAATGATTCAATGAATAAATCAAATAAATAAATGAATAAATAAAGGAATAATAGACATAATATATAAATAATATAAATGAATGAATAAATGAATGAATAAATAAATGAATAATAGACATAATATATAAATAATATAAATGAATGAATAAATGAATAAATGAATGAATAAATAAATGAACGAATGAATGAATAAATGAATGAATGAAAATTAATAAGAAAAAATAAGCAAAAGAAAATAGAAAGAAATCAAAATGGGAAAAAGAGCAACAAAGAAAGAAAAATAATTAAAAAATTTACAAGAATTAGATAAAACCTACTAACTAAGAATGAATATATCAAGAAAGGAATGAGAAAACTCAATGAAAAAAATAAAGACAAAAGCATGCATCACCCCGCATAGACAAAAACAAATAGGAAGGGAAGTTAGCTTTCTAATATTTCCCCTTTAAATTAATTGTTCATTTAATGAAATATTTTAAACTGAAAATGTTTAACCAAATCTAAATGAGCAGTTAAGTCGTGTTGAGATTTAATTGGGCCTAACAAATCAGCTCACCCCCTCCCCCCTCCAATATCTTTCCACATTGTTATGAATTGTTCACATAAGCTCAACATACTTTATTAAAATACAATCAAAACCAGATACATTCTAAACAAATTACATCGTGCAGTTAAAAAAAGAACAATTTTTGTCTTATTTTACCTAAGAACGACTACAATCGGGCTTTCACTGCCTGTTACAACCATCAATCCTTTCCATATCATTAAAGCTGACGAGACAATGATGGCGAAGTTCAGAACCTGATAAAAAAGCTACAAGACAAGAAAATAACAAAATAAGTAGTTGGAGTATTAGCCTAATATGTTTTCAATATATATAGTAGTGTTTTCAAGTGAAATTATAAATACCTGACGCTTATTCATTCGCCGAACATCGTCAAACATCGAGCTTAGGTACTCCATCTTGAAAGAACTACGTGTAATACGCCTGCGCAGAAAAGATAACACAGGGGCCCCAAAATAATAAAAAAGCGCCCAAGTTTCAGCTACTGCTAGCTACTGCAGCTATTTTGTATTCAGGCCTTTACTGCAAACAGGACAACAACATACCCCCGACCAATGTTTTTTTTGGGGGGGATTACTTTAGCGTCGAGAAACAAGTTTCCCGCTGCTGGCGAGGAATAACGCGGGCTCTGAATATGAGGTTGTGAGTAGCCGGAAGAAGAGCGTAGGGGTTCACATGAGTCCGCCTAAATTAATGATATTCTAATTAGAAGTACCAACCTTGCCAAATGATTGTTTGTCGTAATTTCACGACCGGGTATCATCATTTTATTCGCCCCAGTCCATCCATTCATTAATTCTTCCGTTTTTCATTCATCCATCCATCCAGGTCCATTAATTAATTTATTATTTGCGAAATAGAAGTAAACTAGCTCAAAAATAAAAGCTCTAAGAAACAGAATAACCTGGGTATAAAGATCACGAAATATTCTTTTTGAGTACTCTGGCACTTAATGTAAAATGAATATTCAATGTAAAGTACAGTATTGCCTTGCACTAGTGTACAAAACACATTGGCCCGAACCTCTTTGGTCCCATATCCCTTGATAGTTCACGATCATGATCACAGGCCCGGGGGGTACTACCCTATATCGACTATACGGGGAGGATCCGCTGAACAGGGTATGGCTTTTCGACCTTGGTGTAATGAACAGGGTATCCAATTCTACTCTATTTCCGATTTAATCCAAACTTCCTGTCATACTCAGAGCCCAAAAAATGAGAGAAATTATTTTGCATTCAGGAAATCGGCAGGAATAAGATCGTTGACTTAAAAAAAGATGAGAGCAGCACGTGTGTCTGAATTGATAATTTTTTACAAACCATATAATATTTGTAAACAATTGCAATTTGTCATAAACAAGGTAACCCCTACAAGATCCCAGCGGAACACCCCTACCCAGATCTGAAGGGAGTACGCCCCCCCCCCCCCCCCCACCCCGGGATCACAGGGTGAAATCGATTTCAACTGTATTCCTTGACATACGTTTTAACCCAATAATCTCTAAATATATCTTTATTCTCATATTGCTTCATAACAGGAGGGAGAGTAGTCTCCTTCGCAGCCGCTTTTAGTTTCGGACTTCCTGTGTCCCCTCCACCAAAGAGAAACACAGGAATCCCAACACTAAACGAGAGAGGGAGGGGCGTCTCCAGTGAAACATATGCCTGCCATTGTGTTAATTTTTCTTATTGTATTTGACAGGAGTAATGGGCTCCTGATTTGGCGATTCTACTTCCCACATAAAGAAGCTGTGACGTCATAGTGCAATAGGGTAATTACTTTACATGTAAAGTATATAATTTGTAACACAACACTGAAACAATTATCAGTTTTATATGGCTTTATTCTAGCTAATTCATGATCAGTTGCTTCGTTAATTCATGACAATTAAATCATGGCTGAACTTCTGTTATACTGGTTTACAATTTTTTGAAAATCTGAAAACCGAATAAAGTATTTTTTGCAGCACAAGAATACTTGTTATTGCTGCTGCAAGAGCGAGCATATAGATAGCTGCCGCTGAAATACAGCCAATAAGATGAGCTGTAGTATGGGTATCGAAAACCCACAATATCACCGTACTGCACTGGATCAACGCCGTCCGTGGATTTGCGAGAATAAATCTGGAAGGTCAGGAACGAATAGGAAAGGGCGTAGTTTCCCTTAAAATAGCTCTCGCTGACACACCTGGAAATATAAAAAGAAATGATTCAAGTTAATTTTAGACTGATAAAACCAATGAATGTATAAGTAAATGAAAGAATGAATGGATTAATTAATTAATTAATTAATAGATGGGAAAATGAGAAGGAGTGAAAAATAAATTGTTACCTATTTGAATTACAATATGTCGATGACGAGCTGGAGCATTGCAGTCGGCAAGTGCTTCCTCGGGAATATGGTGCAAGAGTGACAGAATCTCCACTGATGATTGGCTGGCCATCGTTCTTGTTGACTGCCCGGATGTAAAACTGATTCTTTCGACAGGAGGACCATTTACTAGACTTAAACACCTTTCAAAAAGAAAGTAAACAGGCCAGTTTATAGAGTACACGTCAAAATGCAGTAAAACTAGACTCAGATAAATCTGAGTTGACTCGGCTACCTGCTAAACACTGATCAACAAACTATTTCCAAACAAACACCTGAATAACCACAGGCGGACCAGGTCAATTCCCTGTGGGTTATCATTAATCGAAGGGTCGCGAGATCGAGCCCCATAGAAATCACTAAACAACATTTTCAGTCTATTTCTTTCTTTTCTTCTTCTTTTTAAGATTAAAAAAATCCCTGTGTTGTAAATAACTTTTTTTCTGAAAACAAAATATCTTTAAACATGTTTTTATATTTTTATCCACCCACGGAATAATTTTTTTTTGTTCCGTGGGGGGAATAAAAATATAAAAACATGTTTAAAAAATGGGGCTCGATCTTTCGACCCATCTATTAATAAGCCACAGGGAATTGGCCTGGTCCGCCTGTGGAATAACAAGGCGCGTCGAAAATTCAGTGCACTAGCTAGTATGCGGAAGTTAGAAAATCATTGATGCAGACCGAACAGTTTTAATTAAAGTTAAATTATTGAATGAATTAAAACAGACGCCAAGAGCAAAGAAAAGCTAAAAATCAAGTGTCAGCGATTTAGTCATTTGGTTACCGTATCTCCAGGACATGTGGAATATGAACAGTAGCTGGAAGAATAACAGCGAATCCAATACTTTCGATAGCTACTGTGAGCTACTCTCAGAGCTATCAAATCACCACTGTGGATCACAGGGAAACGGCGTGCTGTAAAAGGTAAAATGATAGTCAATATTGCCTTCAGACAAATGATAAACAAACAAACACAAAACAAACAAATGAGAGTCATTTTCCCATGTGTGGGAAACAGTACTGTATCGTATCGTAACCGTAGTCTTTAAGGAAACATTCGAATTTAATGCCGTATCGTAGCGGTATCGTAACAGTACCCTTTCCCGGCGCCCCTCTCATGCGAAAACAACAACAAACTAACAGACAGATAAAACAAACAATTAAATCATAGCGCGATGATTTATTCGGCAATAATGCCAGGTGATGATTTCCAAACTGAATTTTCAAATACTATTTAACTATGTATCAAAATGTATATTGCAAGTCAATAAAATGTCAGTGACATTCTCATTGAAAGCCGATGGAAAAAAGAATTCGGAGAGCAAGAAAAAAAGAAATGAAAAAGAGAAAGAAAGGAAGGAAGAAAGAAGGGACTCGCATGCAAAATAGATAAAGTAAAACGAATCAAATAGGCGAACATTAATCAAGGCATATATGTCGATAGAAGAAATTAATGTAATGGAGAGGTAGAAATTGATTCGAGCGACTGAGATCAGATGAAAAGAAGATTATCATGATGGACTGCTTTACCGTCAGAAAGACCCTCCCAAAGCCTTTCTTGTGGCTCAAAGAACTTGATATGAGCATTACCTACACGATAAAGAATTCAAAAAAGTATTAAACTCTTGTATGGTAAAGCTGTGTTTCACTAAGTCAATTAGTGCGATTAGAAAGCAGTAAACAGAATTAGTAGGAAGCGAAGCTATAAGGTGAAACTTTTGATTCAAATAATGGAAATCAATGCACCCATGGTGGCTAGTGCGCACGTATTCATATAAAAGTATAGAAAATCAGCTTATCCCAAATTTAGTGGTATGTCTTTGGTAAAATCGAGCAGGCCAATGAATACCTATTTATAAAATGAAATCTTTGGATTATTTAGACACTTTATTGATATTATCACCAAATAACCATATTTAGATTGCAACACTATTGATCTGTACTTGTTAAAAGGGCTATTCAAGCAATAAATTATTATTATTATCATTACTACAACCCAACAACAGAATGAATACAATATATTTGTTCATTGTAACATCAATGCAACAAAAGAACAGAGTAAAATTTGAAAAAAGGAAGTTAAAAGAAGTATGAAAAATGTCGTTAATCTGAGACCATGCACAAAGACGCACTTAATTCAGCATACCTTGGAGTTCCACGTGATTGTTGTGAACAGTGACTTTGGAGGCGGCATCGGTAACCATAAAACACTGAAATAGGAAAAGGAACATCAACAGAAACATTGTTTGCATCTTGAAGCAGTCGTTCTTTGGAAGGCAACTTTCAGCGTCGGCAGACTCTTTCAAATGCGTTTGAACTTCGGGTATGAAGTATGGTGAAACCGCGGCTACACCTCGTGCTTTTATACAAGTTAATGTGTTATTTATGAAGCAACGAAGAAAAAGGGAAGTTCGAAGAGTAGGAAAGGTTTGCAAGGGGGGGTGAAACTAGTTCTCTTGAAATGATTAAAAAACGTGATACAATACGCAAACGTCCTCAATGAATATTTTTTTGTGAAAATTAAATGCTAAACACAGCATACCAGTGATCAGGTTGAGCGTGTTTTTGAATATTACGATCCCGTCAGTGTGACAGCGTTGTGATATATTACATGTTGAAACACACAGGGAATTGCTTTGTTTTTTTTTTCTGTCCATTTGTTTTGTATTTGTGTTCACGATAGAGTGCACGCACTAAAAATGTGCAACATAAATACCACTAAATAGTGCTATTTTAATGCTATTTCTAGTTTTTTTCCTTTGTTTAATAAGTACTATTTACCACTCAATAATGACAACTGTTGCACACTTTTAGTGCGTGCACTCTATCAGCTAGGCTTTAAGCTAAATTTATAGAATTGAAAGAGGCTCGGCTGTAAAGCGCCATTAAACTTACGGAAATAGCGCTATATATTATTTCTTATTATTATACTAACTCCACAAAATAATTTACCTAAGGATACTATGACTTGCGGTTACGAATATGTTTGGTATCCCCCTGACTCTACGCAAATGCACCTTTAATTCCAATTTTAAAATTAATGTTTATCGCACAGCATGCGATCCTGACAGTTAAGAAGTAAACAAGGAAGCGTTTTCGTTTGTGCATGCTAGCCGTGCTTGACTGGTTTTATCATGTTAAGTAAAATTCATCAATTCGGTAGTCAAAACAAATCAAAATCGAACGAAGGATTTCAGCCTCCTACGCATACGTCTGTATGTACGTCACTCGCGCGGGCAATTTTTTTAAAAACAGTAATGCCTGTAAAACTGGTAACTAGAATGCGTACGCATTTATGTGTACCCAGTATCGTTCTGTATATTTACTCTGCGAAAACTCGAAAACGTTTCTTATGTTTTCTGGCGTTAATATGAGAACTAGTACTTGTCAAAATCAACTGAAATTCGAAAAAGATGTCCTTTTTGGTTTAATATTTCAGTTAATATTTTCACATATTTCAGCGCTAAAGAGACTTTTGCCCCAGCCACCATTCTGCGTGCGGTTTTTTTTAATGGCGGGAACTGCTACATTTGAGCAGAATGGCACTTGGGAGAAGAAGGCCCGTTTTGCAAGTTTTTCTTCCTCATTTATACACAATGGTGACGTTGAGATCTTGAGCCGCGGCACTGTGGATGGTGCATGAATTCCCCCTCCGCGCGTCGTTCCAGTTGTTTACATTGTATATAGTCGTTTATTTTTCCCCATTTTGGCAGTTCCTTCCCCAGACGCCCTTTTAATTTTGCGTGGTCTTTGTTGATACAGACGTCACGCGATGCACCAAACGATACTCGGGTAGAAAATACGAGGGAGATGAGTCCGTGACAAAACAATTGCATTCTAACTTTTCAAGATTCGAAAGCGTCAAATCGCAAGGTCTAAACGCACAGAGCCGTGCTTGCATGGAAATCAATTTTTTTCTCATCAAAACGGACCCCCCAGCGAGTCTCTTCCTCTGACATGCAGAATTTACACCAAAATAGAATGAAAACAATAGTGAAATAATGAAAACAAGATAAAAAAACATGATAATACCAACCAAAATATAATGAGAAATTGAAAAATGAAGGGGAACTGTGAGGCCAGTGAAATGAAAGGGAAACGCAAATCAGCCATAAATTAACTATAAACAAAAAGTATCTTTACGTAAACAAAATAAATTGAAAACTAGAGCCACTGGGTGGCTGAACCGTGCCGGTATTAGTGTCTTCGCGCATGCTAGTATGCGTCATGTAGAGCACAGGTCCCCAAAGCTGTAAAATTCTAAAATGAATTTTGGTTTCTCCTTATATAAATTTAATAGTTTATATAGGTAGAAACAAAAATGAAGAAATCACAACAGCTTAGACTGTCTTTAGTTAAAAACTTTGCAGAAATAAAGTAAGTTTTAATAAACAAGAATCTTGTCAAGATGGGCTAAAAATATTTTATTAATTTGTATTTTGAATTTTTTATAACTTTGGGGACCTGTGGTAAATGAGGCTGCAGAGTTAAAAAAACTAAAAGTGATATTTATAAAACAGAATGAAATTAGTGTTGATTACTAATTTAGAAACTATCCCAGGGTATTATAAAACGACTTTAAAGTGCACAAGAAACAAAGACATGTATGTAAATTTAATAGATTTTATTATTGAAAATACGTAGTTGCCTTCGTCATATCCTGCTTTTATTCATAATTTGTGTGAGTTTCTTGACTGGAATTCTGCTCGGTTCTCGATCGCGTGCGATGACTCGAGGCTTATGCAATCGGTACTCTGAAGCAAGAAATTTGGCGTAACGAGACCTCAATTCGCCTCTTTTTGTAGTATCAGCGATGTATACACGGGTAGACAAATCTTCAGCTTTTTCAAACAAACAACATTCGTTTGCTAAACGTACAAAATAATCATTGAACTGCAATACAACATGGAGTAGAGCGGCTAGACTAACGACAACCATTGACAATATAGAGAGTAAAATATTATGAACAAAACTGTTTAATGGATAAAATATCAATATACATAAACACAATAAACTTATCGTGAGATAACAACGCCAGCTTCTTGACATAAAATTTGATCTCGGCGGCTTGAGAAAGTCCAGCAGTTCATCATGCGTAGTACAGAGTTAGTATTTGTGTATTCGCCTTCTTTTAGAGTGAGCTAGTCTACCGCGAACGGCGTGTGGATTTGTATGCATTTTGAGCGTCTTTCGAGAGCTTGGAGCAAACAGCCATCTTCAAGCGTTTGGAGCAAAAACCATGTGACTGTGCTGACATGCGTACTTGCTCAGGGTCCCCCCTGTCATAGTGCCCCCCTGACAATAGTGTTACGTCATAAAGAAATGAACCGCCTGCTCTCCATGGGCTTCCTGTTCACCACGTGACCTAAGTGCCGAAAGGATATGGGCTTCCTGTGGACCACGTGCGAAAGGCAAAAACTCTGCAATATACATACATACATACATACATACATACATACCCCCAAGACCGAAACCTAGACCGTGCGCGGCTTCGCCGCCGGCACGGTAATGAGTGAAAAACGTTACAGTGCCAACACTCCAACCGGGACCACTTGGCATTAGTTTTATTTTCTGCGCTAAATTTCTACTGCTTCAAACCTTCTGAGAAACTAGGTTTTAATTTAAATATATTGAGTGATCAAAATAATATTTCTATTCAATTCACTTAAAGGATTCAAGTCATTTTAAAAGTATTGAAAATAAAAAAGACACAATGTGGTCCCGGTTGGATTGCCCTCACTGTATAAAAGTTAACATAAGCGGAATGGCATGTATTCGGTGCGAGAGGTCACGCGCGTTCGATTCCCAGTGACTGAAAATCATTTATTTCGTTTTCTTACTGTTTCAAACTGCTAGCTTTGAAAGGAGCATTAACAGAGAGAGGGAGGTAGAGGTAGACTGATTCCATAAGTCGTAGTTTTCGCTCTTTTGTATTTGGTAGGTTGCACAACTACCTGCATGAGCGTAGGTCACCGCAAGGAGCGACAAAAAGTGCTCACAGCCGGAGAGCGACTGAGACCGACTTATGGAATCAGTTTGGGGAAGAGTGTGCATGCATCCTCGAAAGTTTCAAGACACTAGCATATAGCTTTGAAAACGTCACAACTGGGCAACCACTAACTTCCAGTCTTCGAAGTAAAATACTGAATTAATTGTTTTACTCATTTAAAAAAAATGGTTTTCGGAGAGTGCAGGATGTGCCAAACATGTATGGATGCCTCTTCTTGGTAAATCAATGTAACAAAATGTCCACAGCTCAATTGGCTAACCACTTCTTTAATTATCTCAATCTTAAGATATTGTAAATTGTTTCATTTTTTTCCTTTTCCATTGAGATTTTTAACTGCGCTGATAAAAATGTTATTTGATTATCATCATTATTACAGCAAAAACCGTATGAGAGTTTGATGTAAAAGTTTGGATTGTTTTTTGGGACGGTTTTTTTACTCGATTAAATGTCGTGTTTCCAAGGAGATCAGAGATTGCTTTACTCGTAAACCAATGCAAAGTCTCTTGTGATGGCTCTGACCCTCGAAACAATTGACATCTCACATAAAAACGGAAGATTTAAATTGTCTAGATCTAAAGATCAAAATGTTCTCATTATTAAACACTCATGCAAACGGTTTTTGCTGTATCAGTAGTTACAGAACTCGTCAAGGGTTAACCCTGTAGTAAAGCCGAATAACCGAGATTCAACCAAAACATTTAACTGAAATTTCGGTTATCAATAACTGTTTTCTGAAATTTTATTACTGAATATATTTTTAGCCCGCAAACATTATCGTTGCTCCCATGTATGCCTCCCAAAAATATTACTTATCGAAAAATACGACAAAGTTTTCTCTGGATATGGATCTCTGCAAAATAACTGATCGATGATTTTGGCCACTGAAATATGAAGCGCCGATAAAGCTTATCCCCAACTAAATGCAGGGAGTATCTCAGTCACTCCTCTCATAGGTAAAAAACGTTCACATTAGAATTATTATTTCTGTTTTATCCTCAGTTCCAATACGGGGGATCGATTCCCTCCCTTCTTCACGGTTTCATAGGATCACAATTACTTTGATTACTCAACTAAAGGTAGGGAGCATCCATTCCTCTCATCGGGGGAAAAGCGTTCACGTGAGAAATATTTCAACTTCATCTTCAGTCCCAAGACGGGGGATCGATCCCTCCCTTCCCCTCCTTCACGGGTAGGAATCACAATTACTTCATATCATGCTATGTATAATTGACATCAAAACACTGAAACAGTTATCATGCACACAGTTTTAATCTAGTAACACTACTTCATGACCATGATCAGTCCATTCGTTACATGTAAAAGCTGAAATTTTGGTGCATTGATTCGATTTACGGTTACAATTTTTTGAAAATCCTGAAACCGAAAAGATTATTTTTCGCAGCGCAGGAAGTCTTGGTATTGTAGCTGCAAGAGCGAGCATATAGATAGCTACCGCTGAAATACAGCCAATAATAGGGGTAATAATATGGATATCGAAAACCCACAATATCACCGTACTGTACTGGATCAACTCCGTCCTTTGAATAACGAGAGAAAATCTGGAAGGTCAGGTAAGAATAGGAGAAGGCGTTGTTTCCTTTGAAGTAGCTCTCACTTAAACAGCTGGAAAGAAAGAACAGAACAATTGATTATATTAAATTATGTTTAGCACGCTACTACCAAAAAATCAATGAACAAATGAAGAAATGAATCGATATACTGGTTTCTTGAGCATTAAGTAGGGGAGAGTTTATCATTTTGTTGGAGGCATCTTTTTTTTTTTTTTTTTTGGGGGGGGGGGGGGGGGTTAAAATGAAATCTTGGGATTATACTGGTGTTATCTTGTGCTCTATTTGGTAAATTGGTGGTAATTTGGTGATAATGCCGAGTATTATAATCCCAAGATATTAATTACATAAATATATTCATTTTCGAAGTTATTGTCATTTTCTTATGTTGCTTGATTTTACCGATGATATACCAAATTTGGGATAAGCTGATGTTTTCCTGTGCAAAATGAATTGAATTATATCATTAAATAAATCAAGCGCGCGAATAAATGGATGAATAGATCATTTGCACGATGGCATCAGTTTAACATTATCACAACTAACATTATTCTTTGGGAATTCTCTTTCATGTTAAAATTCATTGATTCATAAAAGTATGCGAAAGGCATTCTGGTAGTTGTAATTAATGACGTCATCGTGTATATGGACTATTGAACGCAAAGTACGTTTTTGAGTGGCAGTACGACGATGACGAACTGGGACATTGCAGACGGCAAGTACTTCCACGAGTATATGGTGCGAGAGTTACATAATCCCCGCTGATGATTGGCTGACCATCGTTCTTGTTAACTGCCCGGATGTAAAATTGAGGTTTTGTACAGGATGACCATTTACTGGATTTGAACACCTGCAACAAAGATCATTATTTTACAGAAAAATATAGACAGACAGACAGCCAGACAGCCAAACAGACAGACAGACAAATAAATGAATAAAGAAAGAAAGAAAGAAATCTAAATAAATATATAAATGAATGAATGAATGAATGAATGAATGAATGAATGAATGAATGAATGAATGAATGAATGAATGAATGAATGAATGAATGAATGAATGAATGAATGAATCTACAATTGACAATTATAATACCGTATCTCCAGGACATGTGGAATAGTAGCAGTAGCTAGATGAATAACAGCGAATCCATCGGTATCTGTAACTACTGTGGGCCGATCTTAGAGCTATTACATTCCCACTATGGATGACAGGGTAACGACGTCCTAGTAGAGATACAACTAATGATTAGTCAACTGAATGTGTGATTAGCTATAGACTGTGTAGCTACACTAACATTCAAAATTAGTTGGAACATTCGTTGTTTTAAACCAAATTTTTGTGCTGAATAATTTATTTTTTGTCACAACAATCTTGCAATTTAGTGTAGCCTTCTAGAGGAGTGAAATGGTTACATAGACTAGTACGTCGCCTAACCGAAACCTTCGCCGCCGATCCCCGGTGAAGGCTGGGAAAACATGAGGATGCAGCGCCCTTTCACCAGCATCAATTCATGGGGAGGTGAAAAATTAAGGTGACGCGTTCTTAAGCTTGCAGGGAAAAGTATCTTCCAAACAAACTTATGGCTTGGGTTCTTAGTTAGATGACGCACAAGTTCTGATCGAGTTGTGGGCTGGCCTCTCGACCACGTTCGGCTAGCGGACGCAGCTTAAACACTAGATAGAAAGCCACGTGGTGGCTACATGTTTTGAATCGAAAGGTGTTGAGTAGGTCTATCTGAACAAGAATGCAGTGAAGTTAAGAAGTAGAATTAAACTCTGAATACAAGAAAAACTTATAGAAGAACAAGAACAGCAGAGAAGAGAAGAGAAGAGAAGAGAAGAGAAGAGAAGAGAAGAGAAGAGAAGAGAAGAGAAGAGAAGAGAAGAGAAGAGAAAAATAACAAATAAACGTAAAAGAAACTGCTTTACCGTTAGAAAGACCTGCCCAAAACCTTTCCTGTGGCTCTAAGAACTTGATGTGAGCATTACCTACACGGAAAAAAGACATTCAAAGAAGAAATGAATAGACATTGCGTAGATGATTGTACTGCCATAAACTATTTTCATAATCTTAAATTGATAAATATGCAGAAAAGTGAACGCCGGAACAAAACGTAAAAATCAACTTGATTAATAATAATACTACGTACTAATGGTCACTAATAAAATTAAGAATTGGTGAATGGCAAAGTCTAAGCTCCCCATGAAACAAAAATAACAATAATAAAACGGTTTGTTTTACCTTGAAGTGTGAGGTAATTGTTGGAGACGCTGACGCTGGCACCGGCATTGATTGCAATAAAACACTGCAATAGAATAAGAAACACCAATGGTAGCATCATTTTCACCAACTAGTTTAGCGTACGTGGATATCTGTTCTCAAGTGCGTTTGAACTTCGAGTACAAAGTAAGTGAATGGGCACCTAAAGCTCTTGTATTTATATCATTTAATGCGTTATTCATGAAGAACAAAATATATAAGAATAGCGTGAGGTTGGACTTTGTCAGGGGGGTTTACCAATTGAAAGCTATATTCAAATTCTGTTTTTCTATTTTGTATCAATGTATTGTTACAATTGGTTGTTCAAACATAGCTAAGATAGTCACTAAAATATCAAAGGGAAATTGCAGTTGTAATTGCCTGATTTTAAATAACGTCCATAGGATCATAACTTTTATTATGCGGTTTTTGACGTGCACTCTAATTGTAAATCAGTCGGTCTTGAATCAATCCGGTTGTACGAAACCTGAATAGCGCTAGTACTGGATTAATCGCTATCTACCGGATAAATTCTAGATCTAAAGAAATTCTATAGAGTGGATAGCTTTATCCAGTGGATAACTTTATTCAGGCTTCGTACAACCAGCCTCAGATAATTAGTTCAGTTATCTTGATTTATTATCGGCTATGTACTGCTGGGGAGGGACAAAAGACATTAGGAAACCTGGCTTGCCAAAGAAATAGTGATTTGATTCGTTATGGAAATTGGTCTTCGTGACTTTAGTGTGAAGACATTGATGATATCAACGCAATTTTACTCTGGGCGAATAACCCCTTATCGGACTGACTGCCATGTACCGAAATTCCTCGAGTACAGTTTACATCATTTCTAAATACTGCACTACACCATCCTGGAATTAGAAATCAGTACAAAAATAAATATAAACATATATAGAAATAGAAAATTGGAATCATTGCGGTTTATTACTAGACTTGTTTTATCACGTTATGTAAACAATCCATCAACTCTGCAATCAAAATTTAACTGATTACTTCAAATAGGATTATCAAATTTCGGAAAACAACAGGACACAAAAATAGCCGTACCTGAAATCGATTTCCTCCTAAACAGCAAAACATAATTCCGCTAAACTAACTTCTTCTGGGTCTTGGCATTTTAACGGATTACGTCTTTTTTTTAATTTTGAAGAATTAAATCAGCACGTGCCTTGAATCACTAAAGTTTACCAAAATCATAAAAAGATATATCAATATTTACATGTAGTCTGACAACCTTCATCTATACAGCTAATGCAATTCAAGTCATAACTCGAAAAACAGAGTGGTTATAAAATCTATTGACAACCCTATTTTTTCAAAGCAAAATTTATTTCAAAACTCTTATATTACAGTCTTTTAGAAAACAGATTTATAGGTTTGTGACCTCATTAAACTTCTAAAAATTAATTTATGTAATTTTTGTGGATACTTCCATCTTACATCACACAATATAGTACAAGCACAAAAAGTGTGCAACGCTAGATAGTACTATTTTTTGTTAATTCTAACTATTATATGTTCTACTGTTTAATTAGCACGGTTTTCTACTAAACAGCAAGAACTATTGCACACTTTTAGTGTTTGTACTCTAGTAGTCAATTTTTTATATTTTGTAGAAAATAATTAATGTTGAAAATCACAAATTGTTTATCAGTGTTTTATAAAATCATCTATATTTGAAAACATTTGCTCAATAAAATATCAACTTTTAATTAAATTATGAAAAATGTTACTATTCTTCAAAAATTCTAATGTTATTGTATTTTACATTCTATCCACAAAATCTTAAAATATAAATCTTCATTATTCTCATTCAAGATACCGGTAACCATTTTAGGCAACATTGTCTGATTCTCTTGTAAAAATCCCATTACCATATTCTATATGTGATGCAATTTTTCTTTGAACTATTCAAATCATATTATTATATCAAAACGACATTGTGCTTCAAATTTTGAGCTGTTTATTGACCAATTCAATCTTCATTCTTGCATTTGCTTTTCTAGAAAAGACAAAACAGATCATGGATGAAACAAAATCAATAAAACGTTAGCAGGAAATTAGATTATCATTTACTTTTACTGGAAACATGGATCAAAGCAACAATCAAAATTAATTATAGACACATGGAGTCATTTTTGCATGAGTGCTAAACATTATAGTAAGTTACAATGTTGTTACGATACAGCAGATAATATGAATGTTTTCTTAAAAACGAAGGTTATGATACAATACAGCACTGTTTCCCACTCAGATGAAAATGAATCTATTGACAATACCTCGTCTTTTAGGTTACCGTTATTTTATTTTATCTCATATCAATCAAAATAACAATTTATTTTATTAACAACTTGACAAATATCAATACCTTGTCTTTTTTCTTTTTACTTTTTGTTGATTTTATAGAATATCTTCTATTTCCATATATTCTTCTTGCCTCTTCTTTTTCTTGTTCAGTTATTGGTGTGTCATCCAAAACTAGTAGGTTAGGTAGATGACTTATAACGTAAAACCTGTAATACATGTAAGTAAAAAAAGTTTAAAGCAATTTCTAGCTTTAGGGATCATGGATTTGAAGGTGAATTAGCATGGAACACTAGTCTTGCTGTATTTGATTTCTCATTCATCTAATTTAAGGGTCCTCATTACTTAAGCAAAAAGTCATCACAATTTTTTTCTTAGAAAGATATTTTATAGAGAATTTATCAATTAATCGAAAAATGGATAGAAATCTATATGGTCCCGAGCCCATTTTCGGGATAAAAATTTTTGAACGGAACCATGTTTTGACATTTTTGAAGAACAAATGACGAGAAATGCATTTTTCACAAAAAAAATTATTACTTAAAAACTAATAGTTATTGACGTAGTTTTTACAGGCAATCTCAACCAGACAGTATTTTACACAAATATGGGACAATAAATTATATATGTTTTAAAATTTTGTCAAAATTTACAGTTTTGTTTTCGTCTTTGACTTAAAACCGCTTTGAAAAGTGAAACCCTAAACTACTTACCATCATGTGTAATGTTGAAAAGTCATCAGGATTTTTTCAAATCTTGTCAAAAGAAAGATTTTTACAAAATCTTTCAGAAAAAATGAAGCAAAAAATGAGGGTTTTGTCTGGTTGAAGTATAATTTTCGAAGGCTCCTTGTGTTATTCTTATGTTGTCTTTTGGCGGGATTTGGTGCGCGCGCGGCGTTCTCAGCGGTAAATTGCTCGCGGGCACAGGTTTCAAGCGTCGTTGTAGTTCTAAAGTAGTCAGGATCCTTAAGGGTTGGTGAATGGCACCTTAAAAATGCAGATGTCAGAAAATTGTGATCCAATTTCAAAATCTTAGGAAGATATTTTTGTCTGTGTTTTTTTGCCTGTTGCTTTCAAATAAGTACAATCTCTTTTTTTCTGTCTGTCTTGAGTCTAAATCTTGACTGAGTTGTTGTTTTTTTTAATTCAATTAATTAAGTCTTGGTCTCATATATAAAAATAAGGGTAATGGTATCCTAGATTTTCAATTTTAAAAATCACTCAAACACATAAGAAATATTAGTCTCTAACTCAATAACTACCTTATTGATAAATGTGGATCTCAGACAATTTATGAGAGATCTGTTTGTGTTCCAGTTCTGAGATAATTATTGATTGATTAACACAATGCTTACCTGTAGTCTTGATATTGTTGATATGAGCCACCATTGAAATAACTAGGAGCAGCCGAATTATTCATCATACTGAAATACTTCAAGTTTGGAAAGTTTTTTGAAACCCCTTCTATAAACACACTGAGGTTATCTATTTTGTTATGGTTCAGCCATAGAGTTTCTAGTTTCTCTGCATGAGAGAATTGAGCCCGCGAGGTTATGTTATTGTTATCCAAGACTAGGGATCGGAGGTTTTCAAAATCTTGAAGAAAGCGTAAATCTCTGTTGGTCATGTCAAGAGAATGAATAACTTATGCAATATTTAATAATACCAGTACATTATTAAGAAACTGCATGTTGAACAAAAATGCATGATCAAACTTCTTAAAAACACTGTAATAATTTTTAGATAGTATTTATTTCTTCGATTTATATGTTTTTTTCCGGATTGTTAAATTTCACAGCCCGCAGACTAGAATACCCTTCATTTCAATAATAATTATATCAGCTTCAGCAGTGAAATTCACTTGCAATTATTATATAATCTACATATAAATTATTATATATATAAATGACATATTTAAACAAATTGATTTTGATTTATTATTGACTCGCTATTCTGACTGAATCGGTACCTTTATAAAGATCAGAATTTTTCGTAAAAATGTGTTGATGTTGGATGCAAGAAGAACTGAAGGATGACAAAACGTTCAAAGGTTTTCAAAGAAGTCCCCCCCCCCCCCCCCATCCCTCACTTTGAGAAAATAGTCCAAAGTATCATATTCTGAATAACATAATTAGATCATATAATTTTTTTTTTACAGCTCTGGCTATAAACACGTAACTTAAAGGATACGTTAGTTTATTATGACTCAAATCCAATTCTCTAACTTGGTTTTTAAACTGTTCCACCATCTTTAAAGAGAAGTCATGGAGGTCATGATATGCCAAGGAGAGTCGGCCATCATCAGTCACTGCAGCTTTTGCCATGAAATAAAAATGTTTTTCTCAGCAAAAATGCTTTAAGATAAATTTGAGGCTGTCTCTGAAATGATGAGTTGATAAGACTAAGGCATATTTGTAGAATAAGGCGAGTTTTTACTGTTAAATTGAAAAGCCAACTTGAAACTTATCTTTCATGTGAGAATCACAAGGCAACTTTGATCCAGGCGTTCCAAACATGTGGGACATTTACATAGAGCGACTGGTAACCAGAGCGCCAACTTTCAAAATGGCGTCCACCGATGAGCTCAAAAGAGGTAAACATCAAAGTTTGTCTTCAATATTTCTCTTCCATTTGCCCATTTAACTTGATTATGATTATTCATTTGGCTACATAGACGTACGGTGTGTATTATTGCTTAGGATTGTGGTCATGTTTACGTCTTGAAGGCAGGGAAATTATTAAGTTCAGAACCTTAATACATGATTGGGCTTGTTGATTTGATTTTTTTTAGTTTTGAAGGATACTCTAGAAAATCAAGGTGTTCTTGGACAACTTCGTGCACGTGTAAGAGCAGAAGTTTTTAATGCATTAGATGATAAGGTAGGAAATTTTATATTTCTTCAGAGTGATGTCCAATAATAATAAGCTTATAATGAAAAATTCACATTTTGTCAGCTTTTTGAAGTAAAAGCTTTTTTTTCATTTTCAAACCAATCGCCAAATTACTATAGCATTTAGCTGCTATTGTAAGATGGTGATTTAAAATTGATAAAAAGAATTACATCTAAGGTTATCAACTAAGCTAAGTACTGCTTTCAGGATCATATTATTATCCGCAGCAGAAAATCCAGGATTTCAATGTGTAACATAGCCAGGTTGAAGGGAGATCTCGCTAGGCTATTGAATGTAGGACCTCTCATTAATATACTAAAAAAATCTATTGTTATATCTGTCATTTTCAAAGCATTCTACCACTAGAAATCATATGTGGCCATGTACTCTATAATTTTTTGGTCCTCAACATTATTGACTGATTCATTGCTGATATTGAAATGATGCCCTCTTTTAGACAGAGCCAAGACCAGCATTGTCAAATGAAAATATGTTGATCAACGAGCTGATAAGGGAATACCTAGAATTCAACAACTACAAATACACTTTATCTGTTTTGATGACAGGTAATGTAACATTGGTCCAAATGTGTGTTGCTTTGAAGCTCCATTCTTGATTCAATGCCTTGGAAACAAACTAGCCAAAGCTTCCCTATTTATCCAAGGCTCTTGTTACAACAATCAGACGTCGTGATCTTGAGTCACAAACATTCTTTAGACTAATTCACACAATCACAAAAAAAAGACTATTTGAGAAAGGATGGAATGAGTACGGCCATATAACTTTGTAAAGTGTTGCCTTATAAATCCCTGTGTATGTGTCAATACCAAAGTCACAATATCATATCTGCCTAGGACCTCTGGGGCTGTTTGTACGAAGCAAGGATAATGTTATCCAATCCTTAGGATTTTTTTAGAATGTAGAACATTCATGTTTTTTTCCGGAGTGTTTAAGATCTAAAATTCTTGTTATTGTCTGTTGCATTGCGTGATTTATCTTTTTTTAGAAACTGGACAACCACAAGATCACATTGATAGAAACTACCTAAACAGAGAATTGAACATATCAGAAGACCATGCAACAGCATCTATGTAAGACTCTCCTATTTATTTGAATGGATAGACTGAATAGGAATGATTGGTCATTGGGTAGTTTAAATAGTTTTTGTTATAGTGTGTTCATTGTTCTGTTGATGAAGTCGCCAAATTACTTAAAGAATTGCAACCTCGCAAGTCACCTGGCCCTGATGGCGTTCATCCTTTGATTTTAAAGAACTGTGCCGATGCACTAGCTGGATCTCTCTGTAAGATTTTTAATTTGTCATTGTCATCCGGCAAATTACCAGATTCCTGGAAAGAAGCCAACATCATTCCACTGCATAAAAAAGGCGCCAAAAATAAATGTGCAAACTACCGCCCTGTTTCGCTAACTTCAATTGCTTGTAAGGTATGCGAAAAAATTGTACGACAACATCTCATGGAATTCTGGATGAGCAAAAATGTTATCACTCCAAACCAGTTTGGTTTCATGAAGGGAAAGTCATGCTTATCTCAATTACTTACAGTCTTCCACGATTGGACTCGAAACAGGAACGCTGGTCTTCCCACTGATGTCATATTCTTAGACTTTTCCAAAGCGTTTGACACTGTCCCACATGAACATCTGTTACTTAAGCTTAGCGCGTACGGAATAAAAGACTCACTGTTATCATGGTTAAGAAGCTTTTTGACTGATCGCCGTCAAAGGGTTGTAATTCGAGGTCAATACTCGTCCTGGACATCTGTTCTTTCTGGTGTACCGCAAGGGACTGTCTTAGGCCCAATTCTGTTCATAATGTACATCAACGACATCGTATGCAATATCACATCTCCTACTAAATTATTTGCGGATGATATGAAGGTCTATAAAGCATTAAGCAATATAGAAGAGGATACCAAAAAACTACAAGATGACTTACATACACTGGAAAAATGGAGTACTGACTGGCAACTAAATTTTAATTCAGATAAATGCGAAACGATGAGAATTTCAAAAAAGACCGACATCTCAAGACCTAAATATTACTTAGGTGGTAGAGAACTGAAGGTGGTACCTGACGCAAAAGACCTTGGTGTTTACATCACATCAAATCTGTCATGGAGCCTGCAAGTTAATAAATGTGCCAGTAAGGCTAACAGTGTCCTAGGGTTCATCAAACGTACTGTAGGACCGAAAAACCCAGATTTGTTTTCCAAACTGTACAAGAGTCTGGTAAGACCAATACTAGAATACTGCTCACCGGTGTGGTCACCACATCTTAAGAAAGACATTGATGCGTTAGAGAAAATTCAAAAACGAGCATCCAGATATGCACTTGGTGTCAAAGGTGGAGAAATTCCATACAAAGATCGCTTAAAAAAGCTCCAATGGTCCACATTAGAAGAAAGGAGAACTTTTGCATCATTAACAGAATGCTACAAAACGATAAATGAGCTGAATGGGTTAAATCCCCGTGATTTCTTTACTTTTGCTAGTACGTTTAGGCCATTGCGTTCCAATCATTGCCGAAAACTTAAAAAACAATCTGCGAAAGTGAACAGTTTTAAATATTCATTCTTTATACGCATTGTAGATCAATGGAATAACCTTCCAAAAGAAATTGCAGAGGCAAACAAAGTCTCAATATTCAAGAAAAAATTAAGCAGAAGCTTGTTTTCATAATAATTTTCAACTTATTGTATATAGCTTTTATATAATTTTGTAATTTTATCATGTTTAATTGTCAATGTTTGTAAACTTTTTTTGGGAAGTGGACTCGAAAGGGATAACCTCTTTCACTTCCTATCACGATTTTTCTCAGGTTTATTGTATTTTTTTTTTTTAATTGTATCTGTACTGTCCTGAAAATTGTGATTAAACTATTATGTTATGTTATGTTATGTTATAGTGACGTATCCAGGGGGTTCCATGGGTTCCACATATCCCGCATCAAGCAACATGCGCCTAAAGATCAGTAATTTGTCTGTTGTAAGACATTTTGAGACTTTGTGAAATGTGCTACATGTATAACAAGATTCACATTACATTACATTTGTTACAGTACGGGAGGTACTGTTTCCTACTCAATACCCAAACGAGTCTTTAGAAAATGTGAAGCCAAAATGGAACCCCCTTTTGAAAAATCCTGGGTCTGCCACTGTGTTATGCATACCTATAGACAGGCCATGCTTAACTGTTGTGCAGGTAGAATATGAGCCTACTTTAAAATGCAAAACATGAAAAACGTCTATATATTTCCTGAACTCCTGTCCCTCAGCAGCATTATTTTGGTAAAAAAGATGATCAGAGGCTGCCTGAAACAAAACAAAAATCACAGATCACATCATGTACACATTCATGATGTCTTCAATAGCTGATGTTTAAATAATGGGATTTGCATATCTGACATATTGTTTAAAAAATATGGAGAAATTATTTAAAGTGTCTCACCCAGAAACTCCCTAACTTTCTATACCACTTTTCCACTTAGGACACATGTATGAGGTTTGGATGATAGTTTGCTAGTTTACTGATGTTTATAAATTATTAAAAACTCAAGTACCACTAAATGCTGAAACCAGCTACTCTCAAATCCTCAGTACTTGAGCTGTTGACTTCTGATAAGGAAAAAATTATGAACAGACAAAATGAAACATTAATTTTAATGAATGAATAGTAACAAGTTTATTTTATTTTCTTATATAAGGCCTTTGTTATATGGAATGATGGCACACTTCTTGCAAAAACCCAAGAAAACTTCTTCTAATGCAGGCAGAAGGCGAGGCACACCAGATCGCAACCAGCAAGAAAATTGTAAGATTCAAATACATGATAAGTAAGATATAAAAATAAGCAGCTAATTTTTATGAGGATTTAAAACGGCAAGCCACAGGCAAGCCTTTTTACACATCATAAAGATCACTTGCGAATATTTTATATTGCTTAAAAAATCATTTCCTAAATCATATTCAGCTGAAATCTTCAACAAGAAACAACAACAAATATTGATTTTTTTATGCAAATTAGGAGGAATCTCTTGATGATTAAAAACTTGGTTATGGCAATGATTTTGTATAGTTCTCTTCTTCATTAATTATTCATGATTTTTTAACTTGATGTTACTTTATCATTGAACCTGTTAAGTTCCATGAAAGATAAATTAACTTCCCTTCGGAGTTTTTGGAAATTTACTTTGAATAATAACAATATTTTACCAGGAGCATCTACATTTTTTTTATTTTTTTTTTTTATTTCAACATATAAATTCTCTGTGTTTTCTCCAAGAGTCTGAGGTTCATCTTGGGAGATCACACAGTTTAATGTATAGTAAGTAGAGCAGGAAAAAAAACTAACAAGACAAAAACACATTTAATATAACTACTAACTACATATGAAAGAGAGAGAGAGAAAAAAAGAAAAAAAAAAGAAAAAAATCTAGATTTAGTTTTATACATGTAACTAGTTTATATAGAATCTTGTTTTCGCAAATGATTTTGTTGACTTATTGAGTGGGACGTGTTTACTGACAGAAAAATCAGCATAAATGTGTTCTTAAAATCAATGTTTCTAACCCACTTGTTCTTTTATGCAGGGTTTTTACTGTACTACATGATACACTGATCTGGATGATCTTTTTGTGCATTATTTTCTTCATTCATAAATCAACCATATCACAAAACACCAATTTCTAGACGTTCTTTTTTTTTTTGTTTTCCTAGTTCCAAGAACAAGGCAGTCACACACTGATAGAGTTGTGCATGATTTGAGTAAGTTGTTTTCCTAAGAAAATAAACCAATTTTTCATTCATTGCTCAAACTGAACTCACTACTGTATCATGTTTACAAATATATTCATGTGAATACAGTATGCACATTGAAATAAATAAATGAGAAAGCACATAAATAAACAAAGTACAAATGGAGCACCAGGGTGTCCACTAGCTCAGTGGCAGAGCATCCATCTAGTAGATAATCCGAAGGACAGACGCTCAATTCCCATCTTGGTGCTAAGTTTTTGTGGAGTAATTTACAAGTACTTTGTTTATTTATGTGCTTTCTCATTCATATATGCATGTAAATGTATTCTTTTGTACTAAGTACAACCCATGGGAATGATGTTGATCCACAAATATTAGCAATAGAAATGCCAATGGTTTTGGCAATTATGTATAATCCAAGGTTTAACACAAGTAATAATTAAAAGAACTCAAAACTTGTTTATTCAGAATACATCAGTTGCAGAGCATCCTCAGAGACAAGCTGTTTTAATAGGCAACTTGCACTGAGAAGTCATGTGACTCTATTTGCCAGACTTTCTTTGTTATTAATTAATTAAGTCTTTGAATTAATTTCATTTTGAATTGATTTTTTATTATAGGTGACTTGAGTGACTTGAGTGATCGTCAGCGTCCAGGAGCCTTTGTTTTTCGTGGGTCACAAAGATGAAATACCATTGAAAATGATGATATTGTAAAGTGAATAGATGTAAAATGCATGAGATAGAATAGCAAGATATATCTATTACTAGGGTCTTATCAGAAAGGGAATCCATTGCAGCTCTGGAACATTGAATTTTTTCACTGAAAAACCTTTCTCAAATAAAATCTTTGTGGTTCAAAAACTTTACAAACCAAGTTAGCATTCACATATTAAATTTGATATGTAGAAACAAAAATCTAAGAAATTTTTCAAAATATTCAATTTGTAGCTAGTATCAACAGAGATTTCAAATCGAGCTCTGAGTATCAAAATATTAACCAAATATGGTGTCACAATATTATGCTAATGAGTTTGAATATTCCCAGCATGCAACTGAAGTTTTTGAATTGGGGGTGAGGGACTAAGTTCAATTTCCTATCCACCCTCCCCACTCCTATCATCTATCCAAAAAAATCAAAAAAGTTTTCCACCAATCTCAGAAAATTTGGGGGGGAGGAAGTCTGATATCCCTGGCATGAGTTTTGAATTCTGGTCTGATGTTCTCAAAGTTTAATCTAATTGCAGACCTCACCATCAGACTTACTTACAAAACCAATCTCACCCAGAGGATCATTAGTCATTTCACTTTTCTCAGAGAAATGTGACTTTTGCATAGTCCATGCAATTTTGTGCCACTAGTTGATATTGTGTTTTAATTAAAAGCAAATGTTGTTAGGTAGGGGGCACTTTGTTATAGTATGAAATATCCCCAGAACAAATAACTATAATGGATATATTTACTAAATGAGTACCGTTTGACCATAGTTAATCGAGTGAAATGGTTTGGAAACTATTTTGTTCTATGTTATTGTACACTTTTTTCAAGCATGACCATGCACAATCTTTTGTTTCACTATTGTTTTACCTTTGATGGATTAGTTTAATGAACAGATCAAAATCGTTCTTTTGACTGCTCACTCCAAATGCTTAATAATTTATACAAACAAATTGAATAATCCTTACTATAATATCATAGACAAAGTTTATGTCTACTTATTTCGCAAATTGGAATGAGCACAAATAAAAAGCTGTGCAGTGTCAAGACTGGTTCAACCTCAAAACCGAACGAAGACATAAAACAATAGGCTTCCTAATCATTCTTTCTATTAACTATGGTTTGACGATGTATGTGGAATTGCATGGATGGCAATTAAATCTATTGTAACTCAGGTATTGCACATGCTTTGCATATGGTGATAAGCTCCATAAGTAAAGTAAGGATCATAAATTTGTAAATATATTTGATAGCATTTTTAATAATAAAAAAAGTACAAATAATAGTATTGTTGCAAAGAAAGGGGTACAGTAGAACCCCAGTAGAACAGACAAAAAGAGAGGGAGCTAGAACGTACAATATTATGTCTTAAGTTTGCAAAATGCAACGAAGGAAAAAAGCCGTTATAGAAATAGATAAATCAAAGAGGAAATAGAAATGAAGAATTGAATTTGAAAAGCTAAACTACTTTTTTTGTACCTACTGGCACTCCCTCACACTACTAAAAAAAAATACCCCCCCCCCCCCATGCTCCCCATGGGCGTTTGAGAGGGTACTGGTACCGAATTTTACAAATTTACCAAAGTTCGAAAGTTCTGAAAGTTGTCACCAAAGTTAATGTTTGGAAGTTTGTTGTTACGAAATGGTGTTTACAACGCCAGCAATTCGTGGCCTAATGCCAATTCTCGGTGTTGTTGGTGTTGTATGTCTATTGTATGGAGTCTTTATTTTTACAACTCCAGGTGAATTTACACAATGGACAAAATGGAGCGAATGTTCTGTGAGTTGTGGACAAGGAATAATACAACGGACGCGAACTTGCACTGCCCCAATGCCAGGGCCTTTTGGACTCGATTGTGATGGTCTTAGAATTGAAAAGAAAGACTGCCAACAAAAACCGTGTCCTATCAATGGAGGATTCTCTCAATGGACACTGTTTGATAAGTGTGATAAATCTTGTGGCGGCGGGAAAAAGACACGTATACGAACTTGCAACAACCCGAATCCTGAATATGGCGGCCAAAGTTGTGCACATTTGGGAAGTCCAGTCGAGACACAATCTTGCAACGTACAGCCGTGTCCCGTCAATGGGGGAATGACATAAAACAATAGGCTTCCCATAGTTAATATAGGAAGATGGTTAGGAAACCTATTGTTATAACTCTTTGTACAAGTTTTTCAAGCGTGACAGTGCAGAATCTTTTGTTTTACCATTGTTTTAATTAGCCTTGCTGGCTATGGCTGAGTGTACAGACTGAAATCTTACTTTTGATTTCTGATAGATATCTAAACATTCCTTGCCATAATTGCCGTCAAGCACTATGACGTCATGGCTTGTTTACATGAATAAAAATACATCTAGTTCTGGCAAAATATTTTTCCTTTAATACATTTTGCATTGTACTTATATTTATAATTTGTTCCAATATTATTTGAACTTTTATCCTATTTTTCATTAATTTTAAGATGCTAAATCCCCCCTTTTGCCCATGATTCTTAGCATTAAAACTATAGATTTGTTTACATGTGACATCATAGTGCTTGTGGTTAATTACACAGACAGTGTTTATGATTAGTTCTTTTGCAATTTCAGATGAGAATAAGCCAAACATTGTGACTGACCCTCAGGACCTGCTCAACATCAAAAGTAAAACAATGACATACAACAATAGGTTTCTTAACCATGTCCATCTATTAACTATGGGCTTCCTAACCATTCTTTCTATTAACTATGGTTTGACGGTGTATGTGGAATCGCATGGATGGCAATTAAATCTAATGTAACTCGGATATTACACGTAGTTTGTATATGGTTATAAGCTCTGTAAGTAAAGTAAGGATCATAAACTTGTAAATATATTTGGTAGCATTTTTAATAATAAAAAAATACAAATAATAGTGTTGCAAAGAAAGGAATACAGTATAACAGACAAAATGAGAGGGAGACTGGAAGAAACAAAATTATGTCTTATGTTTGCAAAATGCAACGAAGGAAAAAAACAGTTATAGAAATAGATAAATCAAAGAGGAAATAGAAATGAAGAATTTAATTTGAAGAGCTAAACTACCTATTTTGTACCTACCGCTCCCTCACACTATTAAAAAAAATACCCCTCCTCATTCCCCTCCCAAATGACGTGTGAGAGGGTACTGGTACCGAATTTTACAAATTTACCAAAGTTCCCGAAGTTGTCACCAAAGTTAATGTTTGGAAGTTTGTTTGTTGTTACAAAATGGTGTTTTCAACGCTAGCAATTCGTCGCCTAATGCCAATTCTCGGTGTTGTTGGTGTTGTATGTCTATTGTATAGAGTCTTTATTTTTACAACTCCAGGTGAATTTACACAATGGACAAAATGGAGCGAATGTTCTGTGAGTTGTGGACAAGGTATAATGCAACGGACGCGAACTTGCACTGCCCCAACGCCAGGGCCTTTTGGACTCGATTGTGATGGTCTTAGAATAGAAAAGAAAGACTGCCAACAAAAACCGTGTCCTATCAATGGAGGATTCTCTCAATGGGGACAGTTTGATAAATGTGATAAATCTTGTGGCGGCGGGAAAAAGACGCGTATACGAACTTGTAACAACCCGATTCCTAAATATGGCGGCCAAAGTTGTGCACATTTGGGAAGTCCAGTTGAGACACAATCTTGCAACGTACAGCCGTGTCCCGTCAATGGAGGATATTCAGCATGGGGAGTGTATTCTGGTTGTGAACTTGAAGGTGGAAAACATTGTGGGAAAGGCAAGAAAGTTCGTGTGCGAAGTTGTAGTAACCCTGTGCCTCAACATGGTGGGAAGTCGTGCGAAGGACCTGACAAAGAAAATGCAGAATGTGAAATAGTATGCCCAACAACACTGCTAACGACAAATACTACTAGTAATGTAACTCCAACGACTACCAAATCGACATAAACAAATGCTATTTTTTCTAATCATTTAAAGTAGTTGTATAAGCATTCTCCATACGCTTTAAAGGTGTTTTACAAAACTTGTTTGATGGTTTTCAATTATTTTTAAAAATCATCAGTCGAGACTGACTTAGTTGCCGTACAAGCAGAGTCTTCTTCATCACGAATCACAAACGAGAGAGACTTTGGGAGCAGGAAAAGACTAACTCCATTAGTTTAAAAACTGTTGCTGTGAGAGAAAAAAACCGAGAGGAGCGGGGAAAGGATTTTTGTTTATGGGATAATTTGTTCTTTTTCTTTTTGTAGGTGCAAATTTTTCTTTTCAGGCTTGTACACAGCTTTTGGGCTTGGATATTTTTCAGGCAAATATCCATTTAATTGAATTGTCATTCCTTCCCCCTCCAGGTTTTCTTAATGGTGCAACCTTTATAGACAGAATGTTTATAGTTGATTGCATAGCCAATTATTATGTGGGAATTTGCACATCAAAGGAAATAGAAAAAAATTCACATTTCATCAATTTTTCATTATACATAATATTTAAATGAATTTAGATGTAGATTTAAGGCAAATCTGTATATCTATAGCACTGATAACACATGAATTAAAAATACATGAATAACTTCTAAATCTCCAAATGTAAATGTTGATATTTATCCATCAAAAACTCAATGATGTTTTAATTTCATTGTGGGAAAAATAGATTTTTAGGTTTATGTGAATTAGGATTTTTTTAGGACCAGTAGCTATAGAACTTGTCATGGGTACTGATTTGCTTTGAAGACATCACTCATTTAATAATTATTCATGAGCTTTAGAATGACAACTGTACATTTTGTAATATATACAATATGAGCAGCCGATCTGTATGGAATATACAATGTCGAGCTGAAGGCGAGACATTTTATATTCCATGCAGATCAGACTCAAATATTGTATATTACTTATAAAATGTTGAGATTAATGCATCTATTCTAGAGAAATGTTTGTGATATTAGATTTACAGTGAGGACACTCGAACCGTGAACACTTTGTGCTTTTTTACCCTTTTTTTAACATTCATCCTTCATGTGAATCTATTTGAAAACATTTGAATTTTGATAACTCAGTGCATTTGAGTTCAGTCCTACATTTTCAGAGAATTTGAAGCAGTATAAAGCTCAGAAAATAAAAAGCTAAACAAAGACAAGTGTTCACGGTTCGAGTGCCCTCACTGTAATTGGGCCAAGATATTTCAAGCTAAAACTTATGCAAATCAGCATGATTTCTGTATAAAATATACAGATGCCTTCACGGTAGTGATTTTCTATTGTTCTGAGTTCATTAATTATTCATCAATTTTATAATGCTATTTATTATTCACTAAATGTTAATGTAAACTTCATACTCAATCCCTCAACTGGGACTACAGAAGAAGCACAACAAAAATATTAATATAGATAAGAATATTAGAATAAAGTTAAAAATAATTCTGTGTGTTCAATTTGTGTTAAAATTACTTAAAAGGGGTACTTGGATGAGGTTAAATTTTAATAAATCATCAATCTCACTGGAAAAAGTTACAAAAAACCAAGTGTGTTTATTTACCTGATTTTGCAATATCCAAATAAATAAACATGCAAAAAAGGCATTTATTTTGGAAAATCTCAGAAAAAATGCCTTTTTTCCCAAAAGCCATAATCATTTTAAAGACTAATTTTCAAAACATTCTATGAGATGTATTTTATTTTGGAGCTTTTTTACAAATGCTGACAATGTTACAAGCACAATGTAGGCCATGTAGAGTGCACACACTAAAAGTGTGCAACATAAAGACCACTAAATAGTGCTATTTTATGCTAATTCTATTGTTTTCTTTCATTTAATTACTGCTATTTACTACTAAATTGTAACAACTCGTTGCACACTTAGTGTATGCACAGCTCTATCACATACATTTCTTTCTGTCCATCCTAAAAATCAGTGATTTGGTCTCATTTAGGGTTTAAAATATGAAATTTGACAAATCCTTACTTTTTGGTATCTTTTAGGGGTTGAACCCATCTATCCACAGCACTCAAACTCATCATTCTGGTATCTTTTATTTATTTTTCAATTGCAACAGAGATTTATCCAAAGTTGTATTTTCTTGAGCTGCAAGGTGTCAGTTTGTGCACAAAACTGCATAAAACAGTCCTCTTTTTAACTTCTCTTTAAAAACATGTTAGTCTGGTTTTCTGTTGAGCTGCAAGTGTAGCATTTATAGTAGACTTTTGCTGTAAAATCAAACTTTATGCAAAAGCTGGCCGAGGGGGGGGGGGGGGGTGGGTAGATGGTGTCCTTCCCTTAGAGTCCCCCATCTACACTTTCTTATAGGAATGGCCTGACTACAATCTAATGAACAATGAAAGTGAATATTCATATAGTCCCATTTCTCCAAGCTTAAATTTACTTACTGTTTTTTTATTTTATTTTATTTTTTTCTGCTCTAACCTCAAAACTTTTAGACTCTGTTGAAAGGTATGTGAGACTTTTTGATTTAATCAGTGTACCAAAACTATATTTATTGTTTTTTTAAATTATTATTATTCTTTTTTTTTTTTTTTTTTTTTTTTTGCATTCTTTACTATAATATTTGTTAAGGTATGTGACTTTTTTGATTTAATCGAAATACAGTTATTTCTATCCCACAAATCAATAGACCCATCTGATTTAAATGGATAAAATATGCCAACGCCTCCAAAAATAGCCATGACAACCATTTGAGCATGCGATATTATATCACAGGACTCAGCGGTTACACCCAAAAGCCTTATCTTGGAACGAAAATGGCGACCAGTCTTCAACCGGACTGAAAATGAATTAGAATCCCGCGTAGTTCATTGTGAAAATGGTTAAAATGATTCAAGAATTTTATTAACCTGAAGTATAACTATAAATAGATGTAGTTATGTCGACTTTGGAGCTCTATACAAAGGTTTGTGTGTTTGTAAAGTGGCGCGCTTTCCGTATTTGTTGAGTGTGTACATTTGGAGCTCTCTCCAACTTCGCTAAAATTTCTCGTTTTCTACAGGGCGCCCGAGTGTGGATTCCACACAAGGAGCTAGTATGGATAGGAGGGGAGCTCACTAAAGACATAGAAGATAAAATATTAGAAATTTTACTTGAAGATGGAAGGGTAAGTTCAAAAACAATTCTCCTTGCAATATCTTGGTATCTCTGATAGTGAAATCCGAGCTTGGTCGATTTCTTGATAGGTTATGTCTATCCCGTCCGAACTTTAGGATTTTTTCTGTTGGCCTTTGTTATAGGAAATTATAATCGACACGAGAAAGAGTAAACTTCCTCCTCTAAGAAATCCTGATATTTTAGTTGGAGAGAATGATTTGACAACTCTGAGCTACCTGAACGAACCTGCAGGTACGTTGATATTCAATAAACAATTTTAGTGTATACTCAATATAAAATTGATTTTTGTCGTTCAAAATTGCGTGTGATCGTTGTAGATACTTTTAACTAATAATGATTAATCCATTCTGTTCTTTCTCATTATGAAATCTGGATTTCGACACGATTTAAATTAAAATCTTCCATCGTTATATAAACAACAACTTTGCACAAGAATTCTAACAATGTGTCTCTTCTTTGCAGTACTATACAATCTGTCTGTGCGATTCATGCACTCTAATCTTATTTACACATATTGTGGTAAGTTCGTTTATCTTTATTTCGCTACATCGGGTTAGAGTTAATCTTTATATATTGATAGTTTATTGAATTTCTTATTTGTAATAAGTGATCGTGATCAAACATTCTATGCTCAGTGAAGCTTGTCAAGTTTTGTTGTTTCACGGTATATTCTTGTACAAGCTTTCTGATTTGTTATGTAAACAGCACAAAGCATGACTCAACTTTGAAGTTGTTCTTCACGTATTAAAGCATCGATATCAAAATTCTAAAAATATTTTTTCAATCAAGAGTAAAAATTGTTTATTATATATAAGACAGACTATGAAATAATATGCAATAATTGATACCTTAAGTATACATAAACAAAAACATTCAGGTGCCAATTCAGTTATCAAGAAAACAAGAAATTTTTTCATAATCTAAGTAAATAAAAATTACCAGATTTTTGTCATTTTATGAAACGTTTTTTTTAGATTTTAAATAATTTTTTTGCCAGCAAGACAAAGACACATTTTGCATGAATCAACAGATTTATTACACAAGTATTTAGTATAAAGATTTATCCCAAAGCACAAGACTTTTCACTACATGGATCAATTTAATTATTTTAAGTCAAATACACAAACAAACAAATTTTATGTACTTTTTAAGATAGTATGTAGGTGTTGTTCTTCCTTTCAAAGGTGCCAAGTGTAGTATATTTTTTGCTTTTTTTCTATTTTTGTCTTCAATAATTCATGTTTTCAACCTCATTTATATGACATTTAAAATCAACCATTAGTATTTCTGTGAATATTAGATAATGACCTGAATAAAAGCCGCCTTATTGGTCAGAGTAATGTACTTTAATTCAATCACTTACAATATTTGTATCTGTTATATTTTAAGTTTAGAAAATCAAACTATAAGATAATCAAGCTGGCTTCCTTATTTTGATTTTCATCAAATAGCTTTTTTTTAATTATTCCTCATTCTCATTAGGTGGCAATCTATGTTTTGTATTTATATATTAATGCATTTTCATGGGGAAAGAAAAAAGCAATATGTCAGTACAATTATAAATACACAACCTTTTTATTGGAAACACATTTTTATTCAATAGCTTGGTTCAAGAGCTTCAAATTTTCACAAGAGTACCAATCTCTCCAAAGGAAAATTGTTTCAATAAGATCAGTAAATATTCTTGAAGAAATGTGAATCACCATTTCTGAAGGGGTATATTATAAATGAGCATGCAATATAAAGTACAATTAGTATTATCAGAGAATAAATAGATAGATAAATAAATTATGAATGAATAAATAAATAAATAAATAAATAAATAAATAAATAAATAAATAAATAAATAAATAAATAAATAAATAAATAAATAAATAAATAAATGAATAAATAAATAAATAAATGAATAAGTGGATAAATGAATAAATAAATAAATGAATAAGTGGATAAATAAATAACCAATTAAAAATGACCAATTAATCATCCAAATTATTAATCCTTCAATCAATTAGTCATTCACGTTTTTGATCAGCTTAATACTATTACTGTATCTAATAAATAATTTTTTTAAATAGTTTTATTATTTTTTCATGTTTACCATTATTTCTTTCTGTCCTTTTTTCATTTTTTTCTCTTTCTTAACATATTTGAAATGAGAAAATTATATATGATAAGGATAAGAAATATTTAAAAACAAGATCTTATAATTTCAATTCTATGTTGTTTGAAAGAGAATAAATAATTTAAATAAAAGGAAAAAAAAAGAAAATATAAAAAAAAAGAATAATGTACAAGATTGAAATAAACATGATTAAGAAAAGTATTATGGTGTACTAATCTTGTCTGATATTGTTCTCTAGGTATTGTCCTTGTTGCTCTTAACCCCTACACAGAACTGCCTCTCTATGGCCCTGATATCATTGCTGCTTATAGAGGCCGGTCAATGGGCGATATGGATCCTCATATATTTGCTGTGGCTGAAGATGCTTTCAGATGTATGTCCAGGTAAGGTATTGCTAACATTATTTTTGGATTGCAACGGATCTTTTGGGAATAATTTTAAAAAAAACAATCAAGTTATAACATCTTGACAGATTCTTTGGTTTGAAAACCAAAAGTTTACAAAATTGATGTTTCGGCTACACTGTGGTAGTCTTCATCGGAATGATGTTGGGTAAGAATATGTAGTATTTACAGTTTAGTTGTGTTGTCATGGTGACACAGAGCTATTGTCCTTGAATACTTGTAGTATCAAGTAGTAGCCATTTGGATGAATAAACAATACACACTAATGAGAAGCCTTTTGTTAATGTTCATCCAAGATGGCTGCCATTACATAATGAGCAACCCAGTAATTTGTGTCTAATTGTTGTTTTTTAATTATAATCATGATAAAAAAGTGGGAACTTGTGTTTTTAATAATGAACATGATAAAGAAAGTAGAAACCTGAGAGAGGTCAACTCGTACAAAAAGTATCTTATTATGAAATTTAAAATGAGAAGCTTTTTTTCATGATTTTACAGTTTTGAACACTATCCAGCGATAGTCCTCAGAATGGCCCACGTTCAAAACATGCAAAACATGAAAAGAAAAATGTCTTCTTGTATTTTACTTCTACAATACATGCCCAGACCAACAAAATTCAGCAAGGATCATCTTGTATGTGAATATTTGATAATGTTTTGTAGAGAGGAGAAAAATCAGTCCATTATTGTAAGTGGTGAAAGTGGAGCAGGAAAGACGGTCAGTGCCAAGTACACCATGCGGTACTTTGCTGCTGTTGGTGGAGCTTCTGCCGAGACACAAATAGAAAAGAAAGTACTTGCATCTAACCCTATTATGGAGGTTTGTATTAGACAAGCTGTCATTATTCTAAGAGCATGTGTATTTAGTTACGAGCCTTGACTATTATGCATGCTCTTATCATGAGTTTTGGACCCATCCCACATGGCTTAGTGCTGATATTGTTCTATCTATAATGTCTTTTGTCTGTACTTTTGAAAGAGATAGTGTGACAGGAACATCCCAACACTCAGCCAATCAGAACTTACATTACATTGAATAACATGCTCTGATTGGATAGGTTTGGGACATTCCTGTCACACATTCTTTTTTCAATATAACAAATTGTAGTGGTCAAATATGAATAGTGGAATATTATCATGGATTATTTTGTTAGTTTTTTTACTTTATTAAATCAAATTTCCATGGGTCTGCAGTTCTAGACAGTAATATAACAAATCTTTTTTTATTTCTAGGCCATTGGTAATGCAAAAACCATAAGAAATGACAACAGCAGTCGGTTTGGTAAATACCTGGAAATTTCCTTTGACAAATACCATCATATCATTGGTGCACATATGAGGACGTATTTACTGGAAAAGTCACGTGTGGTATTCCAGGCAAAAGAGGAACGAAATTATCATATCTTTTATCAGTTGTGTGCATTGGCTGACTTACCGGAAATGAGAGATTTGAGACTTGGTAGGTTATGAATTCAATTCAGACAATAACATTGTTTTATATTCAAAATAAAAAAAGGGTAGTGGAAACCATTTGCCCTAATTCACTATGACATCACTGTTTGTTTACATGGGTGATAGAATCGCCAAATCCAATAGAAAATTTGACAAACTTTGCTCCTATTGAAACAGTTTAATCTAAAATCGCTTGGATTTTAGATATAATATATGTTCATACATGCTTGTTTTGATTTGACATCATAGTGAATTGGAGCAATTCATCAATGATTAGATTTTTCAAAATCACTTTTTTCCTTTCAGGACATCCTGATGACTTCCAATACCTAAACCAAGGAGATAACCCTGTCATCCCTAATGTAGACGATGCTGACTGTTTTGATGAGACAAGAGAAGCCATGGATTTAGTAGGCATTCATCAGGATGATCAGTTTATGCTGTTCAGAATACTAGCTGCCATCTTACATCTTGGAAATGTAGAAATTTTTGAAGTTGGTGAAGGGGATGAATGCTCCATTGAGGTACAAAGGGAAACTTTAAATCAGATGAAAATTTTCACAAAACATGATTTTATCAAAGGTTTTTGATGTACGTGAGCATGGTTAGACAAGCTGTAGTATAAGCAAGGTTCTTCTTGAGTGCTTCATATTTATTTGTTTGTTTCTTTTGTATTTTGGGAGAGGTAAGGGGGCATTTTTCAAACCATCAAAGTTCAGGGTATTTAAGGTTGTTTACTCAGCGGCAATCAATCTGAAATAGTTTCACAAATATAGTCCAAGACCTGTTGGAGACAAACATTTTTGTTCCCTAGGGGTGGATCCAGTATTGTTTTCCAAAATATCCCCAGTATTTCATGTTTACTGGGTGGTGCAGAATCCTCCATCCATCCCTCTTCCCATAGATGTTGATTTGGTTGGTGATAATTTGATTTATTGGTTGGTTGCTCCCCTGAAGGATTGGAACTTACACATTGGACTATTTTAGAAAATCAACCTATTTTGTTCTGTTTTCTTTTTAGGCTGAAGATTTTCATCTGGCTATGACAGCAGAATTACTAGGAATAGACAGGAATCAATTAAGAAAGTGGCTATGCAATAGGAAGATAGTGACTGTTGGTGAAGTTCTTATCAAACCGCTAACTCTTTCAGAGGTAAAAAATCTTCATATTAGCCTTGAATGTCAATGCTGGCAGATGGCTTCCAGGTACAACTGTTGCCACGCATCAGGGTCTTGCTATTGGGTGGCTCTCATCCTTTGCTTACCTTCATGAATAGCAAATTATAAGAACTTGAACAAATAGTTCAAAGAGAAAGAATGGGAATCATTTGAAGAATTGTGCATTCTCTGGGTCCATAAGATATTATACTGATGTTCTGTCTTCACTGTGCAATACCTGACATAGATGGTGTGTTTTTAAAGTTTTGCATGGCATGTACATAAATGGTATAAAGTTTACTAGGCATTTTTTTGTTTTGTTGCAGGCCAATTATGGACGGGAGGCAATCAGTAAGCACATCTATTCCCAGCTCTTCAAATGGGTTGTCATGACGATCAATAAGACTCTTGCTAGTGTAACTAAAGCTCATTCATTTATTGGAGTACTGGATATATATGGGTGAGAGCTTGTCATTTATTTTGTTCGTGGGATAGTGACAATGATGGGGATCATTTTGATGATATAAGATCAGTGTTTCCACGGCCAGGGAAAAGTCAGTGAAATTTGAATTTTTTTCAAGGCCAGGGAATTGTGAGGGAATTATGATTTTGGTAAGGGAAATTTGAGAACTCAAAAAGTTAGGGAATGTTTGTTGTTTTTCTCAAATTATTAATTCTTTTTGTGAGAATTATGCAATCTTACTTTTAATTAAAAGTTACCAAAACAATGGTGATATATTATAAATGAAATGCTTATCCCTTGGATTTCCTGTGGAGAAAAATAACGAGGACTATAATGAAGTAAGTCCCTTGGTCATTGAAAAATGGTTTATGGTCAGGAAAAGTTCGGGAAAATTCAGGGAATTTTACTTTTTCAGATGAGTGGGAACCCTGAAGATAGCAAATTAATAAAAAGATGAATGGATGGATGAGTGAATTGATGATTAAATTCAATAGATGAAAGCATAAGTGACTGAGAGGAGAAATGATTTATGACAGGATAGATAAATGAATGACATTGACTTATATTTATTTGGGTGATGATTACCACAAAGATGTTGATGATGATGACATCAAATGAAGATCATCACAACTGTGAAATTCAACAGTTGACATCAAGTTCTCAAATTTCAGGTTTGAAACATTCGAGACCAATAGTTTTGAGCAGTTTTGCATCAACTATGCCAATGAAAAGTTGCAACAGCAGTTTACACAGGTAATGCCGTAATAACTTCAAAGCAAAAAACAAATACATGTGGTTTCTATCAACATCAATTCTATGCATAATAATATAATTTGACAAGAACAACAGCAATCAGCTGTAAGAATTATGCACAATAATAGCAATAATCCCGAATGTGGGTAATACTTGTCTGCAAAAGGTCACTTAGAAAAAAAGTAAATTATTTGGAATGGGTGTAGAGAAATCTTCATGGGCATGAACCTTAGAATAATATACTTCAGTTTAATTCCATTAATAGCAGCAACTAAAAAGTAAGAACAACACTATAAGAGGATAATAATTGTTATTTTGTTTGACACTTTGTTTGCAGCATGTCTTCAAGCTAGAGCAAGAGGAGTATGTCAGAGAAGAGATTGAATGGTCATTTATCAACTTCTACGACAACCAGCCTTGTATTGACTTGATAGAAGCCAAACTGGGAATTTTAGATCTTCTTGACGAAGAATGCAAGGTAATGTTAGTAATAACAAAGAAAAATGTACAAACATCATCTTTCCTAGTTATAATATGGCTTTTAACATTTTGCACCAGTCCCCCCTTTAAAATAGTTAATGACTGGGTCCCAATATTTTAATGAATACTATACTATTATTATAAATAATGTTTACAGTCAAAACACCTCAAGCGTACCCACCAAAAGTTTTGTAGTCTTGTTTTCAAATTTGATTAATGGAATCCAATAATCAATTCAATATTCAAATAATGAATTCAATAATGATGTTTTGGTGGGTACTCTTGACGTGTTTTGACTGTAAAGTCATTAACAAATTTTCTGAAACATTCATCGCCAACACAGCCTGCCACAACTGTAACATTCAAAGTTTCCTATTTGTTTCAGATGCCAGCAGGATCAGATGAGAAGTGGGCACAGAAACTGTACAAGCTACATCTGAACAAAAGCAAGCATTTCTCTAAACCAAGACTGTCAAATCTTGCCTTTGTTGTGCATCACTTTGCTGATCTGGTTCAGTATGATACCAATGGCTTTGTTGAGAAAAACAGAGACTCTGTCAACGAGGAGCATTTACTGTTACTGAAAGCTAGTGAGGTAGAATATTATTGCATATAACTTTTTATCTACAACATTTTAGGGAAAACATTTTTTAAATTTATTTATCTGTGTGCATTCATGTGATCATTTACTCATTATTTTGTTGGTTCATTTATACATCATTCATCCAGTCATTCATTCATTCATTCATTCATTCATTCATTCATTCATTCATTCATTCATTCATTCATTCATTCATTCATTCATTCATTCATTCATTCATTCATTCATTCACTCATTTATTTATTCGTTCATTCAGAATTTTTTATTATTTTGTATATTAATTTGTTCAATCCTTTATCTTTGAGTTTATCACTATCCATCTTGCTTTTTAAACTGTCCACTCCCTTGATATAGAATGCTTTATGCCACTTAAAAATCTTAAATTTATTGAACTTTCAAAGTTAATTAAATGTTCTGACTTTGTCCCACAATGCAGTTCGACCTGGTAGCTGAAGTGATCCAGTGTGTTGGTGTAAGTAAATAAATCTAAACAGTAAACTACCAAAATAACCATAATAACACCATAACATCCTAAGTATGGCACTGAAATAACACTGATATTGAAAATCTAAAATATTTTTGTAATATCTAATTCCAAATAATAGATTTGGTGATGCGATGAAAGAAATTGATTTGGAGAAAAAGATCCAATCAACAAATGAATGAGATTTTAAACATTGAAGGACGGAGGGATCAAAAGGCAGGATGGAACAAAGGAGCAAGCAATTAAGGTAGTTCGGGATCCACACTTCCCGCCGATAGAATTTTTTTAAACTTTTTCTACATAAGGACTGACACATATGAAAAACAAAAATGAAATAAAAAATAGGGGTCACCGCGCTTGTTTTGGAACTGTAGGGGGTGGTAAAAGGCCCATTTTTGCCCCATTTCAACTAAAAGAAGTAACATCAAATTTGTTGAAAGTTATATTCTTGTGAACAAATTTGAAAGTTTTTTACAAATCTGCTGTAAGAGTCTGATAAAATGCTCCCTTCGCTATAGCTCTCATGAATTCATTCCTTGGAGAAGACATCGACTGAAATATTTTACGGAAATTTAAAAGAAGAGCTTCATTAATTTTTTGTACACTTTACCCCAAAAAAGTCAAAATTACAATGTTTTGCTCTCGAAGACCATGTATTTTTTATTCCAAAATTTCAAAGCTGGGTTTATGCCAAATACAAAAATGGAAAAATAATCGGGTGTCACCGTATAACGCATGGAAAATAAGATGATTTCAATGTTTTAGACGCGCGGGAATGGGCACTAGCTGCTTTTGAGGCCCCTATGCAATGATATGGTGTTATTTTTTAACAAAAAGTTCAAGAATGACCATATTTTGGCTCTACCACAAAATGTCTTTTTAACCGCACGAGAAATTTTATTTGATTTCACATGCGCGAGCAGGATGCGCAGTAGCAAGGGTCCCGAACTACCTTAAACCAACAAAGAAATACAAACATTTGTTTGTAAGATATTATTAATGAATCATTAATTTAATCTTAACTTTGATCTCTCAATCAATTTGACACTGATTAGTAATTTTAATAATTACCTTTGAGTTAAGGGTAAAAAAAAAGGAACCAATTCAATGAACAAATGACCAGTGCATTAACACTGTTAACCAGACCATTTGAACCTTTTAGACTGATTGATCAATCACATAAAATCCGTTTCAAATGAATAGGGTACCACTTGCAGTTGTATTATCCTTAAACTTGAACGGAAACATTTAATGTGTTTTATTGTCATGAACCAACTAAATATCGCTGAATTACTAAAACCATAACCTGTTCAAGATGATGATGACGATGACATCAAATGATGGTGATGATGATGATGATTAACATGACATTGACTAATGATTGCCACAAGGATGATGATAATGATGGCAACATCAAAATGATGGTGATGAAGCTCCCTCAATGATGGTGACAATTAACATGACTTTGACTAATGTTTTGCTGATGATTACCACAAAGATGATATCAAGTTATGACAATGTCAATAATGACAATGATGATAACCACAACAGTGACTGATGACTGGATGATGGTGGCATGATAATAATGTTGATTGATATTGATAAATCATGATGATTTTGTCAGTTATGATGAAGATGATATTAGAGTGCACACACTAAAAGTGTACAACAGAAATACCACTAAATAGTGCTATTTTATGCTGATTCTATTTTTTTTTTTTTATATTAGTGCTATTTACTACTAAATAGTGACAACTGTTGCACACTTTTAGTGCGTGCACTCTATAATAGTTACAATATTTCGAATTGTTGCTATCCTTCCGAAGATGCGCATATGTATTTATGTTCATGAAAGAACCATATAAATTCTAAAAAAATAACCATTCAAACTCTAATGGTTGATCGATTGTAACCTTCCAATTTAGTTTCTCTAGGTTTCGTTGTGAATAATAAATAATGTAGCGGTTTGTTTGTGAACAAACTGGCCCTACAGTCATAATAATTGAATTACAATTGTCAACAATGTTTCACTAACTGTTGTTTTTAGAATTAAGTTGCTTCCATTCATATCACAAATATGTATTGAATTTCTCTTCTAGTAGATTCTCTCTTCAGTGTTGTTCTATTCTTGTGATAAATATGGAACAGCGAGAGAGATTCTGCTAGAAGTGAAGTATTTAATAAGAAAACTGTGCAAAAGAAATCTTGTAGATTCTGAAAAATGAATCATTTGTATACTACCAACAGAACGAGATGGTTGGAGATTTGTTCATTGAAAACGAAGCTCAGCATGGACAGAGAAAACGAGCTCTTTCTCGCTCAGGAAAGGCAATGTCGAAGACAAAGGCGAAAAGAACTGTCGGAAAAGAAGTGAGAATTGCTACAGTGTTTTTTTCCTTCTGTTGTAGACTAACAATCTCGTTACAGTCGATTTTGCATGAATTGAATGTGAATACTGTACCGCATCGTAACCACTGACAATTCCTAACAAAATTGTCTGCTTGTTTGTGTATTCATGTTTTGTTTGTTTGTTAATTTGTTTGTTTGTTTGTTTGTACAATATATGTTTTTGTTAGTTTTTAAGCTTGGTTGTTTCTTCGTCTTTGAGCCCCATTTGTGCTTTGTTTTGTTTGTATGGTTGTTTGTTTATTTTTGACAATGTATCAATATTTAAAACCCGTTTTCTTATTTTTTTAATCAATAGTTCTCTGAATCACTGTGCAAGCTGATGGAAACTCTAAACAGCACTGCACCGCATTACATTAGATGCATCAAACCAAACGACAACAAAGCTTCCTTCCAGTTTCACCCTAAAAGAAGCATCCAGCAATTACGAGCCTGCGGTGTATTAGAAACTATTCGAATAAGTGCAGCGGGTTTCCCCTCACGATGGACATACCCAGAGTTCTTTGCACGCTATAAGATGTTATTAGATTTCAAGAAGATCAACCGCAAGAAACCACGTGACACAATTAAAATGATACTGGAAATCTTTATTAAGGTGAGCGTTGTTATTATTATTATATCATCAACGTATATTTTACGTGCTTCATTTTAAATTCATAAATTCACGTGACAAATGTTGGATAATTGACGCACAATTTATATCAGGATAAACATGTCGCACCAAATTGTCCAAGCTACGCTCCAATTTAAAACTTGTCTTTTTTCAGGATAATGACAAGTTTCAGCTCGGTAAAACAAAAATATTCTTTAGGGCAGGACAGGTACGTGAAAAATAATAAAACAATATGGGCACTGAAGCATATCTAGTAACCGATATCACATATCGAACTTACAATTGCAGGAATTTATAATAAGAGAGATTTACATCTTGATTTGTTGCTATGGTCCTTACCTAGTAACCGATACCCTATATTTGACATACTATTCTGTTGCTATGTTGCATACCTAGTAACAGATGCCCTATATTTGACATACTATTCTGTTGCTATGTTGCATACCTAGTAACCGATACCCTATATTTGACATACTAGTCTGTTGCTATGTTGCATACCTAGTAACCGATGCCCTATATTTGACATACTAGTCTGTTGCTATGTTGCATACCTAGTAACCGATGCCCTATATTTGACATACTAGTCTGTTGCTATATTGCATACCTAGTAACCGATGCCCTATATTTGACATACTATTCTGTTGCTATGTTCCTTACCCGGTAACCGATGCCCTATATTTGACATACTATTATGTTGCTATGTTGCATACCTAGTAACCGATACCCTATATTTGACATACTATTATGTTGCTATGTTGCATACCTAGTAACCGATACCCTATATTTGACATACTAGTCTGTTGCTATGTTGCATACCTAGTAACCGATACCCTATATTTGACATACTATTCTGTTGCTATGTTGCATACCTAGTAACCGATGCCCTATATTTGACATACTATTCTGTTGCTATGTTCCTTACCCGGTAACCGATGCCCTATATTTGACATACTATTATGTTGCTATGTTGCATACCTAGTAACCGATACCCTATATTTGACATACTATTATGTTGCTATGTTGCATACCTAGTAACCGATGCCCTATATTTGACATACTATTCTGTTGCTATGTTGCATACCTAGTAACCGATGCCCTATATTTGACATACTATTATGTTGCTATGTTGCATACCTAGTAACCGATGCCCTATATTTGACATACTATTCTGTTGCTATGTTGCATACCTAGTAACCGATGCCCTATATTTGACATACTATTCTGTTGCTATGTTGCATACCTAGTAACCGATGCCCTATATTTGACATACTAGTCTGTTGCTATGTTGCATACCTAGTAAACGATGCCCTATATTTGACATACTATTCTGTTGCTATGTTGCATACCTAGTAACCGATGCCCTATATTTGACATACTAGTCTGTTGCTATGTTGCATACCTAGTAACCGATACCCTATATTTGACACACTATTTTGTTACTAGGTCGCATACCTGGAGAAACTACGTTCAGATAAGTTATACAAGAGCTGTGTAACGATACAGAAGAATGTACGACGATGGAGAGAGGAACGATTGTACAAGAGAATGAAAAAGGCCGCAGTCCTTATACAGGCCTGGGTACGAGGCGATCAGGCGAGAAGGTACTGGTGACTAGTGATTAAGACTGTTCAGCTTGGACAACCTACATAGCACTCAGTTGATGGAATATATATTTATCAAACGACAATACAGTTGCAAGGAAGACATTAAAACACGTTTGTTGAATCACACGAAGTGCATGCTATGTAGGCTCTACCCTATACAGCGACGCAAAATACTTCAGTGCGAGCAGAGATTTGGTGTATATAATGAATAGCTGCTGCATAAGTTCGTGTGAGTCTTTGGCTTGTAGGTGGCTCCTTGCCAAAGCTACGCAAAAAAAATTCAATGCGAGCAGAGACAATGAACAGCTGCATAAGTTCGTGTGAGTCTCTGGCTTCTAGATGGATGTGGCAACGACTCCTTGCTAAAGCTACCCAAAAACATTTAATGCAAGCAGAGATGTATACTGTTGCATAAGTTCGTATGAGGATCTGACGTCCTGGGGCCGGTTGCACGAAGCCTGAATAAAGTTATCCACTGGATAAAGTTTTCCACTCCAAACGATTTCTTTAGAATTTATCCGCTGGATAGCGATTTATCCGTTGGATAGAGTTATTCGGCCTTCGTGCAACCGGCCCCAGGTGGATGTGGCAACAACTCCTTGTTAAAGAGCATATGGCGCGAACACAGTTTTTTTAGTTTTCCGCACAAACTTTGGTCCTTTCTCCTAGATGTCTTACATATGAGACAACAACCATTTGGATGCGGCGTCTTCGACTGGAACACGTGATCAAAAAGCATATCGTGACGCCATGTTGGGTAAAACGAAGATGGCGAACGTGTGCATTTACCTATTTACAGTGACGACACTGTAAATAAGGTTAAGTTAGCTTTTCATTTTCTGAGCTTTCTAATGTTTCAAATCCTTTCTACTGTTTCAAATCCTCTAAAAAGTAGGAAATGCAAATGCACTTAGTTGTCAAAATGAAAAGGTTTTGAAATTGATTCACTCAAAGGATGCATATTAAAAAAGCGTCAAAAAGCCCAGAGTGTTCACGGTTCGAGTGTCCTCATGGTCACAAATAACATATTGTAACTGATAATATTGCTAACATTGGCATTGATGACGATGAAAATCTAAGTCTAATTGTTGATCGCCAATAACTAACCAACCGTTTTTCCCTTATTCCAGACTAGCCCGTTCACTTCGCCGTACCAAGTCAGCCATCACTATCCAACGCTACTGGCGAGGTTACCGATGTAGAAACGCTTACGTGTACCTCCGTGCTTGCGTCATTAGGATTCAGTCCTACACGCGCGGTATGTTCGCAAGGAGACTGAGACAGAGGCTTCTCTATAACTCAAAGGCGGGTATCATTCAACGGTGCTGGAGAGGTTACAAAGGACGCCAAAAGTACAGAAACTATTTTAAGAATATTATTTACTTACAGTCGTGTGTACGAAGGATGTACGCTAGACGAGAACTTAAGAAACTCAAGGTACGAACACTTAGAAATACATGCAATGCGATTTTCAGGTTTCTGAGAATTACTATACAACGTCATTTTTAATGTCAGACAATGATGAAACTGTATTTAAAATAGAAGGGTTCCTTTCTGTGATTTTATAAACAGTCCCGCTGAGTCTGACAATTGATAACGTTCTTCCCTTGCTATTCCATCTCACTTGATCTTTTGTTTTTTACTGCATCTTTGCTTACTTCCAATCCTCCTTCCACCTCCCTTTTGTGTTTTCTCTGTTTATTTCTCTTATTCTTTCCCTCTTTCCTCCTTCCCTGCTATCTTTCCTTTGTCTCATTGTTTTCCTTCCGCCATATCTGTAGTACTTTTCTCCTTTCCCCCCCTCCTTCCTTTTATTCACTTCCTTCTACTACTCCTTCCCTCCCTCCTGTCTTCCTTCCTTCCTTCCTTCCTTCCTTCCTTCATTCTGTACATGCTTCTCCTTTCTTCTTCTTTTATTCATTCAGCCTGATTTACCTCCTTTCTTGTATTTCTCACTGAGCTTTTTTTTGTTTCTAATGAAAATGACTTTCTTTCATCTCAGATCGAAGCACGGTCGGTTGAACACTACAAGAGCCTTACAAGGGGAATGGAAAATAAAGTCATATCTCTACAACAAAGACTCGACGAAGAGGTAAGCTCCCATGGGATTCCTGTACCAAATTTAATGTTGGATTCCTGTGCTTATTTCAGTGTTAGTTATCAAAACATTTACAAAAATTGGAACAGGGATGGTGTGTGTCCTTCTAGCAGCATATTTCGAAAGAGAAAGTTTGTCTGTTGCCATGTGGACATTTATTCTAAAATACTGTGGTCCATCAATCTATCGCATAAATAAATATTTAGTATTGCTGTACTCGTGTTTTATCATATCTCCAATATTTAGAAACAAAGTACCCACGCCGGTAGAATACTTAAAATACGTTTTTCCGGTATATACTTCTTCGTTCAAGCCACCACGGTGCCGCATAAATCATGATTTAGAAATAGCACTTTAGCTTGTTCTAGGGTTCCTGTGCATCTTTAAAGGAAGTATACTATTGTATCACGGAGCTTTTCAGTGCTTATTTTTAACGACACAGACCTGATCAAATCAAAACAGAAACTCCATGAGGAAAACAAGGAAAAGTTATTTTTTGTTGTTATAAATAATTGAATACTTCCTTTTGTCGAGCTTTTATACACCTATTTCAAAAAAAAACATTGTCGGTGAGAATGACGGAATGCGCATTTCCATTACACGACTGAAAAGGTCTATGGGTAATGTTTTTTGTACGAATGGCTACAGATGATACATAAATACCATTTTATCAACCATCAGAGATCTTCAACTTGAAGAAATGACACTGATTTGAATAAAATTACTGCTTATTTCTTATCGTTATTGGAAGTCCACAGTACCTTTCGGTAGTGAAATCTATATCGGGAATTTCTTTATTTTTCATCGACGTTTTTTTTTTTGAAATAGGTATAAACAAGAAACGGAAATAACGAAGTAATACGTGAAATGTTTAAAAAGCAACCTGTCAGGTTGGTAACTCTAGTTAATGTGTGTGCCAGCAGAGCTTCGTGGTATGGCAGTATGGACTTCTGGATACCAAGGGGACTACCCAGGGTATAAACTTGCAAGTCGGTCCCAGCTCGCTCTCTTTCAACAAAAAACGAACTTGGATCGACTTACTGTATCAGTATAGTTAATATAGTCAATATATTAACTATGGTATCAGACAGTTTTTTTTTCCAAGGTCGAAAACTGGTATTTGAGCGAATCATTTTGTAGAAAGAATATAGTAGTCCCAAACAGAGAACACGCTAATTCTTTTGTGATGGAAGCGTATTCCACTTCTTAACACCTTATGTCACTTTGTATGTTTTCGGTGTATTGTCCTTAATTCTGCTTTTCGCACTTTGGCAATCATACTTTAGTAATCAAGTTTTGTTTCGACTCTGTTTTGTCTGTTTCACGCTTCAGTCTTCACGCCTTGCGTTTTTTTCAGAAGTTTTGAAAGTCTTCTTGATGCCACCTGTTATTGGAACAGCTGTCGCTTTTGTGATAATCAATATTGATGCCTTATAACGCGGAGTCTATTCAGTATTCACATGAAACAGGAAAGTTTCGCATCATGCCAGTGAGCGACATCCTATACTTTCGCGTGATAAAAAAAGGTTTTGTAGGGGACGTATTTGTTGTACTGTCATGTTTGCGTCAAAAGCGCGCCAAACCGAACAACAACAAATGAAGTGGAATACACAACTTTCCTAAACTGTTTTTGCGCTTTTTTTGGTAATATTGATCATGTAAGTCGTGTTTCAGCCAGACCTTGATTCATGTTATATCAGTTGATTAATTAGGCTCGATGAAGCGTCCATTGTTCCGTGGCTGTACACGACTGAACAATGTCAATAAGTTGGTGTAACAGTCAAATAGTGCACAGAGGGTAGACAACGTTTTTTCGTTTCCATTCAACGTCTCACCGTTGGGCATGCGGTCTGATCTCCTCCAAACCCTGGCGGGTTTCCTTTGGAATTTGACAACAGAACAAAGGAGTTCTCATTGGGAGAGGAAAAGGAATAGATAGAAACTCCAAAGAACATGTCTGCGGAGGAAGCAATTGTCTCTGGCACAGGAGACATTCTTAGTGTCGTCAACCCCCCCCCCCCCCCTGCGGAATTATCTCCGCCGGGGGGTGGAAGGTGGTAAGGGCGGCAACGAATATACAGTCTATTACGTGACGACACTAAAAATGGCTGTGTTAGAGGGTATGTTGTGTGACGCGTTTGTTAGATGCCACGTACATGCTTAAAAGCTCACAAGGAAAAACTAAATTTAGCAACTGTACATTCATATGATAGCAAAATTATAGTATACATTGAAAACTAAACATATTTTGAAGTAGAATTAAACCGAACAGCCATCAAACGAAAATATTTGTTCAGCACCAAGGACGTCAAGTGTCTGTTAGTGATTATAACAATGTCGAACATTACACTTCAACAAGACTTTTCAGTTTTATTTTTTATTTATTTTTTATTTTTTCAGTCTTATTTTTAGATTTCTTATATATTCCTGGATAAAGTACGGAGCACTAGACCTTTTGACGGTTTTTCAAAGTTTCGATAGAAGGAAAGAAAATATATGAATAGCTGGAAATAGCATCTTATAAGTAATAAATCGCCAAGTTTGAGAAGAAAATCTTTTTGAAAAACCGTCACAGAGTCTATTATCCATAAAGTACAAGTATTTGAAAGTACGAAAATACAAAGAACATTTTTATCTTTCGAGATATTTTTATTTTAAATTGCAGTTTTATTTGAGTGATTGGTGTCAGCCATGTGGAAACGTCCAAAATATATTTATTTGAATTGTTGCTTTCGTTGTGATCGTTTAAAATATAAATATTTTAAATATATTTCATTTCTGATGAGTTTTCCATTAATTTTAATGAGCTTGCAATGAATTCCAATTGTGATTGTCTTGTAAAATGAACTATGCAAATTTTGAAACATCAATATTTTCTACACATTCCTTCGTTTGTTTGAGAACTATTTTGTATTTATGAAATAAAAATTGTTCGATGTCACTGTTTTTTGTTTTCATTCTTTTCTCATCCAATTATCGAAAAGTACTAAAAGAAATATACAACAGTTATTGAAACAAAACGTTCAGTCTTTGTTGCAATGTAAGGTTGACTAAAAGTTGTTATTAACATTTTAACTGAAGTGGTGGTTTACGTATATTTGAATTTTCTGGTGACCGCTCTTGCTTTTCATGACGTAATTATAATTTATTATTATTGAGACGACTATAGCTATTGTTTACCCGTTTCAGACTTTTTCGGTGTCGTTTCTTAAATCGAAGACTAGGAATATTCGAGCGTAAAGTTGTTGTGTTTATGTAAGTACTTTTAGCAATTGTGTGGCTATTAGTACTTGAAACTTTAGACGGAGTAGCACAAGGTATCTCACATCCAACAGTCTCGGTGTTTGTTCCTTGGCATGGTAACCCCCCATTTTGAGGAACAGGATTATCGCATCTTCTTAAACGAACTTTGTGTCCTATTCCACAAACTTGTCCTTTTTTCATTTCGCAGTTCGTAAACTCTCCCCATGATGAATAACCTCCGTGGATCGGACACGGATGAATATTGCAGAAGTGTTTCTCTTCTGGAGGGCCTAGGTCTTCACAGTCCCTACCGCCATATTTTGGCGCTGGATTTGTGCAATTTCTTTTCCGCGTTTTCGTCCCTACACCGCAACTTTTATCACATTTATCAAATGGTCCCCATTGAGTATATTTACCGTGTATCGGACAGGGAATATCGTTGCATTTTCGAGTTAATATTTCATCGCCAACACAAGCTTTCCCCAAGCGACCTGGTGTTGGATTCGTGCATGTTCGAGTTCGATGCGATGTGCCTCCTCCACAAGTTAAAGAACAAGCACTCCATACAGACCATGCTGAGTATTTCCCTGAAGTCGTTGCCCAGTAAAGCTTGTAGCAGATTATCATGAATACAAAGAGAATGCTGACTCGAAAGCATGTTACGTGTCTTTGCATAAACGGTGTATTTATAGCTCGCATGAGCTTTCTTCTGAACTGCCATCGAATCATATTAAGGACTAAATCGTTGTTTTCTCTGGTACGTGTGCCTTGAAATTAGTAAGATTTTGACTGGATTAGTGTGATCTTTTTGTTACATAGTACTCAACATATGTAGTCGATTGAGGCGAAAGAATTTTCAACTTGTGAAAAGACATAAGCACTACACGGTTGAAGAGCCATCGCTCGGTCTCGTCAGTATTGAAAAAAATTTGCATATCAATCACATGCCTCGTTTGATTCGTTTCCAAGGAAGCGATGCCTTATTCAGTCTTCATCAAAACAATGTCTAAAAAATTACACGATGCTTTCATTTTAAGTCCTTGATTATGCTTCTCGGAATTATGAAGGTAAACTAGACGTCTAGAATTACAGAAGCTCAAATTCCAACGGAATAAACTTTAATTTATTTTAAAGAAAAACAATCTTGGAAGTCGTCTCCGGTAAAATTAAATTAAGGTCTCTTGAAACTGAAGCAAAAGCATTTTATAAATAAAACTATTTTGTCTAAGTAAAGTCTCTTTATCAATAAAACAAAAACTAAAAGGATTTGACAATTTATTTGAATTTTATAGTGACTTCAGTGTTCTATGTAATCCGTAAATTCATGTTAATTTTTGACGTTTTATTTTAAATATCTTAAATTAATATCGACTTTTCCGTGTTTTTTTTTTTTTTTTTTTTTTTTTTTCATTCATAGTATAACTCCAATCGTTTTCTATTGTGATATTTCATAAAGTCAGAGTGGAATTTTTAAAAATTACAGAGCTGACCTGCCGAGCGTTACACCACAAAGGACCATCTATTCATCTTAGTCGCTTCATCAACGCTTCTGATGAATGTTTTCTTTTCCAACTGATATTAGAAGTAGTAAATCAATAACAAGTTTCCAAAAAAATCTGAAAACCTGGCTTTTCAACAAAACTTTTTAAAAATCATGATTAATTAATATATACATTTCTTAATTGAAGTTTTCATGCACATTTTGAGTACTTTTGAATTTTTATAGTTTAAGAAAACACATAAACAGATTTTTAGCATACTGATTTTTATATTATTAAATTTTTTTTCGTCTAAGTTAAGTTTACTCTTTATGTAAAGCGTTGTTGAACCTTGTGAAATTGACGCTATATAAAAAACACATTATTATTATTATTATTATTATTTTCTGAGGATGATAAACTACAAAATATGCACATTTAGATTTCGTGGAACTTTTTTTTGTTTTTGTTTTTTTGTTTTCTGTTTTTTTGTTTGTTTTTGTTTGTTTGTTTGTTTGTTTTTTTTTGTTTTTTTTTTGTTCTTGGTTCTCTGTAGGGCCGTTAGGCATGCGTGAGATAACAGAATGACATGATTTGGTTGTCACGGAATGCTGCGTAGCTTTTCATTGTGTCACGTCAGCATAACTTTAATTAAAAGAACTTCAACGACGACGCTTGTAAGTTAAACTATTTTATAGTTTTTCGTGGCGATTTTTATTGACCAGTCAATCTTAAAATTTTGGATTTAAATGTTGACATGATGTGCATTTAGTATTGTATTATCGTCACCTTATTCTAGCTTTGCGTTGAGCTAATTCCTTCATAAATGACAAAAACTTCTCATTAAACAAAAGAATTTGCATAAATTTGTTTAGGATTCATGCGGTTTACAGGGGCGGCGGAACAGTAACAAGTACAGCCATGGGGGGGGGGGGGGGGGGGGGTTCCACGGTTCCACGGTTCTTCTAGCATGTGCTATACGCACTAATATAAGGCGCATATACTGGTGCCAGTTTTGAATGATTTGAATATTCAGCAGGAAAGATTTTTAGATATTGTTGAGTAAATCCACGCGACCTGATTGGGTAGCACGCTTTGTTAGACAGGGTTAGTGGCTTAAATCCCTTGAAAACTAACTCTAACGTTTTAATTTAATTAGCGAATTTAAGGGCGCTTGAAAATTCCTTTAAAATGAGGGATCAAAAAAAAAAAAAAAAAAAAAAAAAAAAACCGCATAGTACAAGTCAATTTGGTAAAAACATAATGAAATTCAAAAATGTTATCCAACAAGTCTAGAAAATTATTTGTCTTAAGATCGGCATCGCAAAAAAATGATTTATTGGAGGCAGTATCTGAAATATTACTGTTTGAAAATAAAAATTTTGTGCTTAAAAAGTGCTTAAAAAAGTCCTTGAATTTTGTGCTAAAATTGTAGCATAAACCCAGTAGTGAACTAAATGACTTGTATGAATGTATAGATTTTTTTAGTTATCAGCTTACCCGGCATTTTATCTGTTTCTCAAATTGTCTAATCTTCACTATTGATTGTGAGCTACATCAAAACAAATCTATTGTTTCAGCGCTAAGAATCATGGTTGCTAGAGCGGATACAGCATGGTTAATTCAATTAATAATAGGCTAAAAATGTATTTATAATAAAAGAAAAAAATGTATGTTCAAGTGCAAAGCAAAATGTGCTAGAGGAAAACTATTTAGCCCGAATTAGTTCTGTTCTTATTCAAGTAAACAAACCATGACGTCATAGTGAAATAAGGCAATTTTATTATAGGTACAATATTCAAAGTCGCTTTTATTGTTATAAAGGGGTGAATTTAAACCAGATAGTTTGTATAAAGATAACATAAATCAAGAAACTTCTCTAGAGTCGTTAACTTGCAAAATATACTTCATAACTGCATCTATTTCTTGCTTAGGTCAAAAGAAAGAATGAGGCTATCCAATCGATCAATGAACTGCAGAACGTTCGTAAAGATTTGGAAGATGCCAAGCAATGGAAAGCACGATGTGAGCAGGCGAATACCAGGCTAGCCGAGGTGGAGTCTGCAATAGCTGAACTAAGACAAGAGATTGAGAGATTGAAACAGGAAAATGAAAACATTAAGAATAAATCTGAAGCGGATATTAATGAGAAAGACCAGGTAAAATCGTATTAATAATTTTATTGCTAAGGGCCTGTCTGTCTGTCTGTCTGTCTGTCTATCTATCTGTCTACCATCATTTTGGATTATTTCTAAATTTGCCAGTGTTGTTTCGGAGCAATCATTGATATCGTTACTTTTCAGGAAATCGCTTCTCTTCGTGACCTAGTCATGCACTTACAGAACGACCTGGAACAGGCAAACAGCAAAATAGAACAAGAAGAGAAGACTCGTGATGGTAGGTCTCAAGTATTTCAACGTTTTGTTGAGAGAATTCAATTGATTGACTTCTCCAATAAACTTGTGCATCAGTGCATTCAATGATTCATTCATTCATTCATTCATTCATTCAATGATTCATTCATTCATTCATTCATTCGTTCATTCATTCATTCATTCGTTCATTCATTCAATTATTCATTCATTCATTCATTCATTCATTCAATAAATTCTACTGACAAATAAGTAAACTAAAACCTAAATACTACTTACATTTTACACATTAATCCTATTTGAAAACCACGATAAAAACGCCTGAAAAAGATAATTTTCTAAATTTTATCGGTTATTTAGTAATGATCAACGAAAGACTCGAAGAACAGAAAACGCAAATATTAGCAGAACACGAGGCAGAAAAACTGAACCATCAGCGAGTGTTGAGAGACTATGCCCGGTTAGAACAAAGGTATCAAAATATCGTAGAAGAGCTGGAAATAGTCCAAACAAGCCCTAAGAAAGAGTTCCACGACAGTGGCAGGATCAGTTCTGCCAGCTCAGGTAGGAAGTCGAGTTTATTAATGACTTTATTCTGTATTTGTTTGTAGAGCCAATTTGAGCTTCCGGGTTTCCTGTATAGTATTGAAAGTGACACAGAAAGGCCAAAACTAAACTCGGCTCCGATTAATTCCCGTGTTTTTTTTTTTTTTTTTTTTTTTTTTTTTTTTTTTTTTTTTTTTTTGTTTGTTTTTTTTTTTGTTTTTTTTTTTTTTTTTTTTTGGGGGGGGGGGTTCTTTTGAAAGCTAATTGAATGTCGTAGAATTTATTAAAAACGAGCGATTTTTTGCTGCGACTGTTTCGCGGCAAAGCTATCAAGGAAGAAACAGTGATGATGGAAAAATAGTTTGTTGTTGATTTATACATACAATTATTTTCAAAGCTCGCAAAATATGCTCCAATACTCTTCTACTCTTCGCTACTAAAATCCCGGTAAAAATCTGTCATATGAACGTACTTTTGTAAAACTAAATAAATTCAAGTTCACTACTGCTCGCGTTGAAAAATAAAACACAAAAAATAAACATTGAAATACGAGTTTCATAACGCGCGCTCGTCTAATTGTAACGGCAAAACGTTTTTACTAGTGCACTCTAATTTACTCTAGAAGACATTCCAAGAACTATTAGAATGGATGGAATATAAAATCACCGTGTTCTAGAATAACTATCAAGTGCATGCATGCTGTCTAGCTGTCTGTTGTACGCGCAACTACAAATGTCGCATTTGCCCTGCGCGCTTTTCGATTGGCAGTTACATGGAAATGCGCGCGATGTGTGTGCGTATTTTGAGCTTTCCAGTTGTGCGTGTTCTCATTCTTTTGTTATTGGTTCGTTTTCGGTGCGAAAAGATCAGTGCGAAAGGACTCGTGTGTGAAAAAAATCGTAAATGAACGACTTCCAGCTAGTTGGATCCTTTGACAAATGTTGTACTTCATGCATTCAGTATTGGTTCATCGAGTGTGATGTGCGCTGTCTCTCATTTATCAATTTCCGCAGGCAAAAGATGAGGGTTTTGTTTGGTTGAAGTATACTGAATTTTTGAAGACTACTTGTGTTATTATTGTGTTGCCTTTTCAGCGGTAAATTGCTCGCGGGCACAGGTTTCAAGCGTCGTTGTTCTAAAGTGGTCAGGATCCTTAACCCTCTTGTTCGTTTGCTTGCTATACATATTCTATGTGGTACAGTTTTCATCTGGGGGCGGTTGTACGAAGCCCGCGCTATCCAGCGGATAAATTCTAAAGAAATCCTATGTAGTGGATAATTTTTTCCATAATTCATACATGTTTTTCTTGCAGAATCCTCTCTTGTTGAAGACCTCGAAAAAGACATTCAACAGAGAAATACCGACGAAGACTTGACCTCTATAATCAACAAGAGCAAACTGGTCAATAGGTTACGGGAGAAGGTCCTGTACCTCGAAGAACAAAACATCGAGCTGAAAAGCCGAGTCAGAAACTACCCCGAAACCAACCAATCAGAGAAAACTCTGACCAAGGCTCCTTCAATACAAATCGAAGGTCCTGCCAGAGGAACTCCAAACGAAAATCAAATCGTAGACTCAGAACAATATAAAAAGCTCAGCGCGGAGAACGAGAAGTTGAAAGAAGAGAAAGAAAAATCTGATCAACAGAAAAAGAAAATGAATAATGAGCTTGATTTGTTACGTAAGCTTGTAAGTCAACGAAATGTCGACAAAGAAGCAGAATGGGAAATAATCGCAGAAAAAATGAAAGAAATTACGGCGGAGAGAGATTTACTGGAGAGAGAAAAGGTAAAATGCTTTTTGTCATATGAACTCAATTGATTGGCATTTCACTGGAGTGCGCCGACCTACATTGTTGTAAACTATTGTCCTCTCGCATGCCACGAAATATTTTCTAGGGTTTCTCAGTCCTCCCTCATCAAAATCAACATGTATGCAAAGCTGATGTGTGTCAAATTAGTAAATAGAGCGTTTTCTCATAACAAGCTATCTTATGCTAGTTAGTTCTAAAAAATGCTAATGAGCCAAAGGAGCTCTGCTAATGAGCATTGCACGTGGGAATGTACGCTTTGATGCACAAAGACAAAGGAAAGCTCAATCAGCTGACTGTCCCGTTTACGTTCATGATAATCAGCTGATCGGCAAACTTGCCTTTGTCTTTGTGAATGAAAGCGTGCATTCCCGCGTGCAATTCTCATTAGCATTTTTTAGAACTCATTAGCATAAGATAGCTCGTTATGTGAAAACTCTCTAAAGGTTCACACGAGGGAGCTTGCTCCGGGAGCGTGTTGCGGGAGCAATCTCCCTCGTGTGTACCGGCCTTAATGTAGAGGTAGTGAGCTTGTCTCCCTAATTGAGGGAGTTACGTACATCGCGTGGCTAAATAAGCTTTAGACTCGTATTTTATTTGTACTTTTTAATATCTTCTTGGGAAATAATGCCAGCAAAAGTAAAAAACAACTGGAATGCGTTACAAAAAGTAACATTTTCCTCCCTTTTCTCATAGGTTCGCCTGCGAAATGAGTTGATCAAAATGGCATCAGTATCAACATCGTTACGTGAGATCGATGAGCTGATGACAAATAATCCTGATGAGAGTGCTTATATTTTACAGGTAAATCAAGGGATTTTGTTAGTGTCGTTGTCGAGTCGTTTCCATGAGTGGGAAAGGGCAAGGCTACGATACAGCTACACAATTCGATGTTTTTTAGAAACTAAAGTTACGATACGATACAGTACTCTATTTCCCACTTTATACGAAAACGACTCTATGTATTTAATAGTTTCCACCTAAAAAAGTAACTAAAAACGAAATACTTTTGATATGATTATAAAATTGAGGAACAAAATGATAAATGGTCTAGGTAAGGGAAGCAGAGCAGAGCTACTATCAAAGTACAATATAGAGAAATGCATTTATTTGAAGAAGAAAAATCAGTCAGGACACTGAAACTTTTGTATTTACTTGAAGGCGGAATCACTAAAGCGTGCGAATAATGTACTACAAAAAGAATTAGAAGAAAGCAGTAAAAAGGAGAAAGACATGAAGGAAGCCAACGAACGACTCTGGAGAGAGAAAGCAAAACTACAAAGGGTAACTGCACTGCTTTAGTATACCAATAGAATATAGTTTCCATAAAAAGTAAGCGGAACTTAGTCATTGCACTACTAATTTGACTGTGGTATCCTACAGTATAGCCGGACCATGAGGTCTTAAAGGTCGGTACACACTAAGCGACAAGTCGCAGCGACTTGTCCCCGTGACAGGTCGCCGCGACAATTTCCCTCGTGTGTACTAAGTATTTTGGTGGAAATTGTTGTCGCAGCGATATAATTTTGTCGCTGCGACTTGTCGCATGAAATCCAACCGGTTGGATTGTTGAACCAGTGCACACTGAAGCGACATGTCGCGGCAACAAGTCGCTGCGACTGGTCGCCTAGTGTGTACCGACCTTAAGGCTGGTTGACACGAGCGACGAAAACGCTAACACAAGAAATGATTTTTTTTTAATTTTCCTGCACTTGCGCTTGAATTTTTGGCGTACGTGTGAATCGGTTTCATTGCGTTTGCATTTGCGTTGCTCGTGTAAACCTGGTTATGTACCAGCTTGGTGCTTGATTTGTAAGGTGATATCTTGACTGATTTGCCGTGTGTTATAAGACACTTGTCTTGGCACGTACAACTGGCTGTATGACCAAGGGAGTATGAGATAAGAGAGCTTATCCCCATCAAACAAAGAGTAGAATGAAATGAATATTTAGTTATACAAAAACGACTTGTTTTTTCTTTCTATTTTCTAACCTATTTATAGGTTGTTTTAAAAACTTGATTCACTTTAACCTAAAGATAGGCGTAATTCACGCCAAAAACATGTCGTTCAAAATAATCGTTATCTATTTAAAACTTATCCGTGTACAATGCATAGCAATATGTTATCATTCCAGTTAATTTGATCAAGAGTTTTTTGTCAATAGGGTCGATCTACCAGTATCCATGCAATGGACAGTAGTTTCCAGACAGAAGTCACTCGGCTTGTCACTGAGAATGTGGTAAGTAGTACTACAGGTCATACGGTTTTCTCATCACTATAACGGATCACGGGCTTCCTGTTTTGTTTTCATTTCCTGTCCCTCAAGGTCAACAGAACAAAGGAAGCCCGAAGAAGCGCGAATCCTGGCTGTACTATTTGCGCTACATTCAAAATGGTGCAAAGAAAACTTTAAATTTACCAAAAGTCTTTTGTTGTTTTAGGAACTTCGAGAACAAGTCGAACGTCTTGAGAAAGAAAATGAGGAACTGAAGAAAGACCAGGGTGCATTGCAGCCTTTTAGATCTAGAGCCCAGTCCATGAAAGGTACGAAAGTCAACGATTTACTTTTTTCTTCCTTCATTTGTTTTTTGCTGCGTTCATTCATATATTAATTCAATTGGCATTCATTCAGCAACTCACTCGTTGGGCAGGTGGTTTATTCGTCTATGCATTTATTCATTTATTCAGTCATTTATTTATCTGAGGACGTGGGTTCCCGCCAAGGGCATACCATTTTTCACTTGAACGCATTCAGAAATTACTATTTATCCATCCTTTAGCTCAAAATTCACCCATCCTTTATTTCATTTGTTGTTTGTCTGTATCACTTCATGAATTATTTGTTGCATTCATTTGTTTTCAGATATGGAGCTAAAGCGTCGCGCTCACTCATTATGGAGCGGTCAAGAACCACGTGCTGGAAAACTGGTACGTCAAAAAGGCTATTTGCTTTTGCACATTTTTTTTTTTTTTTTTTTTTTTTTTTTTTTTTTTTTTTGACGAAAAGCAAAATTTTTTGCAAATGTTTGATTTACAGCATTAAGTGGCCATTTTAAATCTAGTATCAAATATTGACCAAATATGAGGAAATATGAGGTAAAAACTAGTAAAAAATACTAGCAAGGACTGCGTCGGTGTTTCTAAAGAAACAGTTGTAAATATAACGATAAGTTGTACACCGTAGAGTGATTAGAGAAAACTGACGTTTCGGACGTTAGTCCTTCGTCGGAGTAATACCAACTTATCGTTATATTTACAATTGACCAAAGATGGTGTCAAAATTAAGCCAATCAGTCTGAATATTTCAGAGCATGGAACCGTTCTACATATTTCAATACTTAATAGTTTCTAGTAAAGTCACATAGTTCTCGCATGCTTATGTTTTTCTGTTGTTTTGACAGGTTATGAGGCATGCTGGTTTGCTGAGGAAATCGCCCTCTAAGGACGAGGTAATATTTGTGTCAGGGTTTGTATTACTCCATAAAATTCTTGAAAAGCCCTTGAATTGAAAAATGTTTTTAAGTTTACTTGAAAAGCCCTTGAAAATAGAAATGATACCGCAAACTCCTCGCAAAGGTTCGCTTAATAAAAAGAAATTTCTCTTACTTCTTTCTCATTTCATTTCATTTCATTTGTTTATCGTTCCTGTTTCCTCTTTCACGGTAATATGATTTCCAGTGAATATTTTTCTCCGAGATTTGTTCTTGCTTTTTACCAAAACCAAGACTTCTTGCGAATATCAGTGATGTGAACATTTGGGCGTTTTATTGTTTCCAGGACATGCTGCCATTACCGCTTCAAATCAAATCCAAGAAAGCTCATGGCATGATAGAATTCTCCCCAGAAGATGAAGACAAGATCATTCAACATCTTATCATAGACATGAATCCATCAACCATGGCAGACTCGATCCCAGGCTTACCGGCACATATTCTGTTTATGTGTATTAGATATGCTGATCATCTCAACGATGATCGACTTATGCAAAGCTTGCTTGGAAACAGTATCAATAGTATTAGAAAAGTTATCAAGGTTTGTACGATCTGCCATTGTTACAGTCAAAACACCTCAACTGAACCCTCCAAAAGTTCATCGTGGGTTTTATTAATCGAATATTGAATTGATTATTCGATTCCAGTAATCAAATTGGAAAACAAGTCTACAAAATTCAAAATGGCGTATTTTTAAAAAAAAATCCCAAATAAACCAAAGGACGTCTTTCTTTTGTCAAAAAAATTCTTCAGTGAGAGTTAATCTTGCAGTTTCAATTTTTTTTCTGTTTCAAACAGCGCCGTCTTTATTCGAATGCATTAGACTGTCGATTTCAAAATTGAATATTCAAATCGAATAATCAAATCAATATTGAAATATTGAAATTAACAATGGACTTTTGGTGGGTACGCTTGAGATCTTTTGACTGTAGTTGATTAATTCCTCCACTCATTTATTTATTTATGTTTATTTGTAAATAAAGGATTATTTCTCTTTTCATTCATTCTTTCATCCATCCATTCATTCATTCATTCACTCCTTTATCATATTCAACCGTCCATTCATTTATTCATTCATTCATTTATCCATTTATTCGTTCATTCATTCATTCATTCCCTTCTTTCTCATATTCAACCATCCATTCATTTATTTATTCATTCATTTAATCCATTTATTCGTTCATTCATTTATTCATTCATTCAATCAATCAATTAATCAATCATTTATTCATTCATTCATTCTATCAATCTTTTCAATCAACCATAAATTCTTCGGTGTATTTATTCATGCTATTTTCATTTGCAGAAAAGTCCTGAGAATTTGGAGATGTTATCGTTTTGGCTGGCCAATACGTTACGTTTACTACACGACATGAAACAATATAGTGGAGATAGGGTATGGTACCTCAAACAATACCAGCATACATTGCGCACAATATAAACACATTGGCACTATCGATAAAAAGCTATATGTAATTCTAAATTAAGTAATGATTTGTCTTCGCTTAAAATATAAAACGCTCAAATACGTAAAAATACCAGACGGTATACTGAAATTACTAAATACATTTTTATAGAAAATAAGAATGTACAAAAATATAAGAAGTTTAGACAAACGATGATACTGAAGTTGAAATTCAATGAATAGCCTGCGTCTTTCCGTCCCCACCCCTCTCCCTCTGCGAGGGAAAATCGGGGATTTTTTCCCCCGCAGGAAAGGAGGGGGGACCGATGTACACATGCATAATAGCTAACAAATACATTCATTGCATAAAATGACTAACAACTAAATAAATGGTTCCAGTTATTAACATTTGCTTATAAAGTAATTACTAAATATATAATTTTGATCGCATGGATGGTATTATTTAGATTAAAATTCATTATATATATCATCGTAGAGGTAACGCAATAAAATAGTAATGTCTATCACCTCCACAGTTCCCTTAACTCCATTTCTAAACTGATCGAGGCTTAATTCTCTATACTCTTAAATTCACGATGCACGTATATCAGTTTAGCTAGACGTACTTGAATAAGCCAGTTTCTAGTGCTTCGTTACGCTGTCTTAACCTTGAATGTAGTCACAAAGTGTTGAGACAAAAGGTTTTCAAAGCATTAGTATTTCTATTGCTTGTTGATGTGCGTATTTTCACGAATATGCTGGGTAAATATCATACAATCGAGGCTAATACAGTATATAGTGAGAATTGGAAAAGAGGCGAATTAAACGTGAATCACAACAATTGAACGTATAGTTTGGAATCGCAATTATGAGGTGTCTGAAGAAGATTCACATTGATCCCTCTTTGGATCATAACTGATTTTGGACCCAAATATAGTACCAAAAAACAGTTTTGTGACTCGCGAATTTCAAGATCTAGCTTTCCTGATGTGTGTGTATCATGTCTATTCTATTTCAGCTCTGTATCTGATGTAACTCTCATTTCTTTCTTTCATACTCTTCATCTCTAAATTCTACACTTTTCTTCGCGAATTCTATATAGTGGGACCAAAGAGACCCAGCTGGAGAGGGCTTTTCGAACATGTTTCGTCGACAGTGGACACAAGTGAAATATTACATTAAAGATGTTAGTGGATGCTTTACGGGCTACGTTTTATCACAATATATTAAAAGCACGTAAAGACGGAGTAAAGTTCGTTTGCACGGTGTTTGATAATGTTCGGCGTTCGGTGTTGGGTTCTTGTACGTACTTTTGTTTTTAGTACCATCAGGCTTTTTGATAATATTGGGTACTTTTCACGTTTTGCTTACGTTATGCTTATTTGATTTATTTTTTTTATTTGACATTGTTTTATTTGACATTATTTTATTTGTCATTATTTTGTGACTTTGTATCATTTTGAGCTCGTTTTTGTTTTCCTTTATTTTGTTTTGAAAGTGATATTGTTTTGTGTAAACTTAAATTTGTTTGCTCGTTTTGTGTGTACGTGAAGTGTTTGTTCCTTCATTTGTACTTATTTTTCTGTAATGTGCGTGTTTCTTTTAATTTTCATTTATCCTAGAAACTACTAACACAGCTAATATTATTATCTACTATTATTTCATGCTCTATTAATAATGTATCTTCAATGTGTCTGATTTAGGATCCTTATTGACATAATTAAAAAATGAAATTAAATCATGTCTAAAAGCTCAAAAACATCGGTTAAAAGCGGAAGTGCAACTTAAAATGAAATTAAAAAAAATAAAAACATACAAAGGAAAGTAAACTAAAACTTAAACAAAACAACCGACATTTGACAATTATTAAATTGTGTTTGCTTGATATTTGGCTACACTACAAACGGCATTTAGTTCAGTTGTAACCGTCAAATACAGAGCAACAGTTGACAAACTACAGCTTACTGACTTTGTTTTATTTCAAACTTTTCTTCCAGGCGTTCCAGGTCCATAATACTCCCGAACAAAATGAACACTGTCTAAAGAACTTTGATTTAACAGAATATCGTCAGGTTCTTAGTGATCTATCAATTCATATCTATCAAGATTTAGTCAAGGCGATATGGGAAGCCGTTCAAGGACTGATAGGTAATGAGGAAAAATACTTAGAAAAATGAAAAATAGCCGCTTTTCCACAGGCTTTGTTTTTAAGAAAACGTTCAAGTTATCGCACTTTCGTTGTCTGGTGACTTGTTAAACCTGAACCGCACTTGTGAAGCGGGCGTTAGCTTGAGCGCAAGTGCTACAAGTGGAAACAGCATGACGGAAAGTGTACGTTTGATCGCTTATGCTTGCGCTTGCTTCGCAAGTTAGGACCTGTCCTGACTTGCGTCCTTCTTATAGACTCCTTGCAAATCGTCGGAATGCAGCTCAACCTGGAGGACAAAACAATGGATTTCATCTCCCAGAAGAGCAAAAATCGTTTGTTTTGTCCAGCAGATGGGGCTTCTTTGGCGTCACATGCAAAGACTCTAAATACGAGGACTTGTTTCTCAAGTAGAAGTAGGTAATTGAACGAGAACCCACTGAGTTCACATGTCTTTCTTTTTGTTCTATCAGTGCCTGGTATTCTGGAGTTCGAGTCTATTCCTGGAGTATCTTCCTCGAAGCCGTTTGGTGGTCGAACACGACACAACGCTGACATCACTGTTAAAAGTATTAATAAAAAGGTACAATTTGCCAGCATTTGAGGCCGGGATCGGATAGGCAGTAATTAGAAATCGTACGAAATCGACTGTTTATTTATTTACAAAGCTTTACCTTTCACAAATTCACAATAACATTTTAGATAGAGAGGGGGAAAATAACGAATTGACAAGAAAAATGTTTGAGGTTGGGTTAAGTATCTCCAAACTAAGTACTCCCATAATTAGATATGAATTTTACCGAATAAGCACTATATTTATGAAGGTTAAGAAATGTCCTATACTATGTACAATCTATACAAATATGATAGAGTGCACTAAAAGTGTGCAACATAAATACCACTAAATAGTGCTATTTTATGCTAATTCTATTGTTTTCTTTTGTTTAATAAGTGCTGTTTACTACTAAATAGTGACAACTGTTGCACACATTTAGTGTTTGCACTCTATGAGATTCCTTGACGTTTCTTTATCTGTGTACTGACTCTTGTGTTGTTTTCTTTAGTTGACACAGGTGCTGAATATTCTAAATGCTCACTGTGTTGATCCAGAAATTATAAAGCAGGTCTTTAGACAGGTACGTTAGACCGCTTGAGAACATTCATCCTAATGGCTCTTATGGGAGTTGAAGATGATGTATTACTTTCCAGTGGTTCCAACACAAACCTAGTTCGCATGAAAATGCCGCTGGATTGTTCGTTTGCGGGCTCATCCGTCCAAACCCATTACTCCAAACTTATGCATTTATGAAGTAAAACGTTTTGTTTTTCTTCTCTAGGTGTTTTACTATGTTGGTGCAAATCTAATGAATAATCTTTTACTACGAAAAGATATGTGCCACTGGTCCAGAGGAATGCAGATAAGGTAGGCGAAAACCAAATAACGACTACATACTTATTTATTGTAGATATTGCGCACTAATATTTATTTATTTAATTTAAAAGTATTCTATCATTATTATTTTAAAAGAACTTGTGTCGTTTGTTTCTCCATTGTTACGAACGTATTTTAATGCGTTTGTTTCATTAGCAAATTTTTGCAGAATTTCGCTTACAAATTTGTTATTATTGAAAGAACTTATGTTGACTGTTCCTCCATTATAATGAACTTATTTTAATGCCTCGTTTCGTTTGCAAAATTTTACAAAATTTCGTTGATAAATTTGTTATAATTGAATAACTTATTTTGTCTGTTTTTCTATAATGACATTTTTCATTTCTATAGGTTTAATCTCAGTCAACTAGAGGACTGGGTACGAGTCAATCAACTTGAAGGTAGCGGGATTGTTGAAGCATTAGAAGCAATTACACAGGCAACCCAATTACTTCAGGTCAACAAGAAGACACTGGAAGATGTCGATGCGATATGTGAAGTCTGTGCAGCGCTAAACACGCTACAGGTATGGAACATGATAAGACTATGAAGCTGTTGGATCTGCTTTGAGCAACGATGGTGATGGAAGTGGTAATGATGATGGTAAAAAAACCTAAGAAAACCATTACGATTTTCAGTTGCTTTACGATTTTATCCACAAACTTTTCAAACTCATTTCGATATCCAATAGACATTTTCCACATTCGCTTGACTGACCACAACAAAATATATTTACCTCGAGGCTGGAGTGTATGAAATACAGAGAATGTATGGATTTATACATTCCAGCCTCGGTGTGGCCAGTCCAGCGAACGTGGGAAACTGGTCTATTCAGTACATCTTACAACTTTTCGATAATGAAAAGTGGTGGTAAACGCTTTCGATGTTGCATTGGATAAACTCGTAATATGTATCTAATTAAAAATCTAAACTACTCAGGGTTTAATTATGGTGATGATGGTTGTTGTTGTAGTTCTATTTTCGATGCGATATATGAAGTAGGATAGGTGTGTGGTAACCACAAATACTGTCGAAATTGTTTAGCCGAAGATGAAGATGACTGGGGTTTTAAAGGTGGAGAAAGAAAGGACTTTGACTATGACGAGAAAGATGATCAGGGGCCTGTTGCAAGATGCCTGGATAGCGCTATCCACTGGAGAAATCACTATCCACCGGATAAATTCTGAAGAAGTTCTATTCTTGGGTTTCACGTTATGTCATAGCCGCCATGTTGGATGACGATAACAAAGCATTCCTCATTAGTTTCTCTTGTTTGTTCATCCAACATGGCGGCAACAGCTTTGTTCTTTATTCCTCGAGGGATTCTTGGTCACGTGGTTGCAACCCAAGAACAGGGTGGATAACTTTGTCCAAGCTTCGTGCAACTGGCCTTAGAAGTTGGTGTTGACGAAGATAGTCGTAATGTTGTAAATAATACTGGTTGTTGTTTTCTTTTTAAATACACTCGATGACATTTTTGTTCTTTATATTTCAGGTTCAGAAAATTTTATCAATGTACACGCCGGCGAACGAGTACGAAGCACGAGTCCCGTCGTCCGTCATAAAAGCGGTAGTCGAAAGGGGACATAACAAGACAGACCCAATGTATCTTATGATGGATACAGCGTACATGTTTCCCGTTACACTACCCTTTACTCCATCGTCTGTATCTCTAGAAAATATCAACATACCAGATCATGCTGGCCTTGATTTCTTACAGGTTCAATAAGTAGTGCTACTGTTAAACCTGTTTGCAACCGGTTTGGGATGCACGCTAAATCAGAGCTTTGCGTTCTTGATTACTTTTAGATTTGATAGGTAGTGCAACTGGTAAAAGCTGTTGGTATCCACACTGAATCAGAGCTTTGCGGCCTTGATTTCTGAAGCTAACTAATGAAATAGACGAAAGCATAAGCACAAGTGCAGTCCTCACTGTGAAATAGCATAAGCGAAAGCACAAAAAAACCCAGAATATTTTGATCCTTATACTTGTGCTTGTGTCTATTTCACAAGTGAGGACAGCACAAGAGAAATGTATATGTTTGATTGTATGTATGTTTTCATGTATTTCACTAGTGAGGTTAGGGATAGCGCAACTGGTAAAACCTGCTCCGAACTGATTTACTAAATTTAAACACCTGTGAGAGTTTTGCAAAGCGAGGCTTTCTGAAATATTCTACATCGATGTTAGCAGGCTTACTGAACTTTAAGAATTAGGCTCTCAAGAAAATATGATACAAAACGAATTAAAACACGCGAATGTTTCTGGTCATTTTCATGTGATCAAAAAAAAAAAGAGATCTGGCATTCAGGAATTAGTGTCAGATGCAGGTTTTTTGAGTATTCCTTTTTGTTATCAGCTGAAATTTATCTTATAAAGTATATTCTATTTTTGTTACTGAATTGATTTCTATGAATTTATATGAATGAACACTAGAGCCCAGGTCATTGCCAGGTTCGAGTGGGGCGAGGTTTTGATAGAGGCTTTCTAATAAAAGGTCTTTTCGGCTTCGTGTGCAAATTGCCCATTTCAGACCATGGTACACTCTCTATGAAATGGTTCTTTTACGAAGAGTTGGTGTTGAAATATTTATACCTGAAAGAATCATTTCCCAAGAGTGACATCCCATGGTCTGAAATGGGAAAATAAACATGGAAGCGAAAGAGGTCTATGATACATAGTGTTACTAATTTTCTTGGGTCTTATGAAAATTGAGATCCGCGAAAAAAGAATTTTGCGAGGCGTTATGCAAATTTTGTCAGTATGGCGAATTTTGAATCATTTGCAGGAAAAGATAGAGTGCACGCACTAAATGCGTGCAACAGCCGTCACTAATTAGTAGTAAAAAGCACTAATTAAACAAAAGAAAACAGTAGAATTAGCATAAAATAGCACTATTTAGTGGTATTTATGTTGCACACTTTTCGTGCGTGCACTCTAGTAACGCGCTAAAATGGACAAGGCTATATACATATAGGTGCTCTTTGCTGCTGCGAGCTGTTCTATTTTTGCGTCTTTTATAAGTACTTATATTCATTTAGTTTAAAATCATAGGTATATTCTAATTGAAATTATTATAGGGAATATATAAGTGAATTTTATGATAGTGTGTCGAATTGACTTCCATATGTAATGACCTGGAAGGTGAAATATCGAACGGGTCTGACGACTTACTTGAATGATAAATATTAATAATGATTGCATGTATATTGTAAATTGCGACAATCGTAGGGTAAAAAATCAGAATTAAATAATTCTAGTAACGTACTAAAATTATCATAAACGATGAATAAAGGGAGTTCAAATGACGTTTTCTACTGTTTTTCCTCGTGTATTAAAGCAGAGTTGAGGTATCAAGGGGCGCTTTCGATTATACGAAAATTGATCAGAAAGTAAAAAAATTCAAACGGCGACAATTTCCGGGTTAAAAAAACGCTAGCTATAGCGTTTCCACAGAATGGAAATTTCGAAAATTTTGCCTTACATTTGACAGTTCACAGTACATTTGCATAAAGTTTTTAAAATTTTGTTAACCACAGAAGACCCAAAAATCATAACCGGAATCTTTTGATCAAATAGAAAGCGTCCCGCGAGGTTGATCGAGCAAAAGGAGCTTGGGATGTGGGAGAAGAATTAGTGGACTTTGAAGTCGATTTGAATCCGACACTACTGGACGACTACTGGTCGATGTTTAAAAGAACCACTAATATGCAATCGAGACCACCATTCTTACCAAATTTATCAAAACATCTCACGAAATTCAATTCAAGATCAAGGGTTGTCCAACCATGCATGTACGTCACAGAAATCCATACAACGGTAACTTGAAAAATGACTTTCTGGCTTATAGGTTTTCGAAACGTTTTTTCTACCGGCCATGCGCACTTAGAGTATCGCAACATCTACGTACATTATCACAACTCGCCTATGTCAGGGGGGTATCATTTAGAAGACATTGGTGCCAATATGACGTCACACGGTTTGATTAACAAAATGCTTGGAAAATGACGTCGCTTAAGCACCATTTCGCTCTTGAGCAGAATAACTATGGTAGTATTCATACGCATTATTTTATTGCTTTTTGCTGTACTATCAAAGTAGAAATGTGTTTCATCCACGTTTTTTAGTTTGATCATAAGATAGCTTTAGCGCTATGCAGTATGTCCAGAAAATAAAATCATACCAAGCCAATCTATGTAAGACATGATTTATTATTTTGTCAGTGTATACAGTTATTGAGATACTGTGCAAACATATTGGCTATTTTCTTAGTATCCTCTACCGGGTGTGTTTTGGTATAGGTGATAAATTGTCTTCTTGTTCGACGAAGTTCAGCCATGTTGACTCGACGAGGCAGTTCAATCTTATGAAGTCAAGGAAAGTTTTGGTTAAAATGTAATGTAGTACTTATATTGCACATTTTTAACGTTTCAAAGTCGGACCGCCATAGAGCGATTTTACACGCATGAAGTTGATGTGCTTTGATGAAATTTGTCATGGGAAGAGTGATTCAAGGTGAAAAAGAAGGTTTTAAAAGTTCGCGCAAATAGTCAATTTTCCAATTCTCTTTACACAGCTTTAGCCTCAATTATGCGCAAAATATTCAGATATGTAATAGACTTTTTCACACATGCATACTCCACATTGTCATTGGTCACTACTATGCAGAAAAAGTATATTAAAGTGTGCAACATAAATACCACTATATAGTGCTATTGTATGCTAATTCTATTGTTCTCTTTTGTTTAATTAGTGCTATTTACCAATAAATAGTGAGAACTGTTGCACACATTTAGTGTTTGCACTCTACTACAACTTCCAGCATTCTTTGCGAATTCACTTAGTGCGTGCACTCTATTGGCCTTTGAGGCTAAGACTGTGTAAAAAAAATTGGAAACTGTACTATTGTTTCGGAAAGATCACCAGACGTTTTGTATAGTAAACCTTTCAGCTGTGGACTTTTAGGTTTACATTTTACCAAGTATGCAACCAGCATTGGACTATGTCTTTGCTTCAACTTGCAACAGTTTTGCAAGTTGTGAAAACAAAGTGAAATATGATTTTATACTTGGACTAAAGGATACTAAATGTGTCGTTCCAGGCACAGCTATTTTGTCCCCAGGAACAAACGTTTTTTGAGCACTGAGAATGGCCTGGAAAGGAAAGAAGAACAAAGTTGATTTTGCAATCATTGCAAACATAGTTTGTTTGAATGTTGAGCCGGACAAAACTGACATACCGTGACAATGTCTTGCGTTATTCTGTCAAGCTTGTAAAGAAAATTGGTCGCTGATAATGGTTGCTGAAAATAGAGGGAAAAATGTTGTCATTGTTAGAGTGTACGCACTAAAAGTGTGCAACAGTTGTCACTATTTAGTGGTAAATAGCACTAATTAAACAAAAGAAAACAATAGAATTAGCATAAAACATCATTATTTAGTGGTATTTATGTTAGTGTGTGCACTCTATCTTGTTGATTCTTTATTATAAATCATTACCGATTGTGTAGCTTGATTTGGTGGCGGTGGTACTCTGTTTATTAGGACATCATATATGGCTGCACATGGAAGATCATCATCAACCTTATAAACATAAGAATATAGCAATTTTACTAAATGACTGTTATTTTCACAGGCAGCCCAAGCTCATTATCTGTCAATATTCTTAAAAATCATTTCAGCGTTAACATGAAATAAAGTACAATTGAAGGTCATTAAAGAAGTTTTGATAAATACATATAAAGTACCTGAATAGTAAAAAGTGGTGAGTCCCATCGGTTTCTTGCTTCTGGAGGCTCATATCTCATTATTAAAGCATCCATTCTACAAAAGACAAGAAGAAAACTAGACTTTAACACCATAAAAGATTTATCATAGACAACAATTCAAAATCGCAACTCCTGATAAAGAATTCATACTAATTTATAACAATTGCCTATTATTTTGATTTCCACATACTCTTTTACTTTATCTATGACATAAGGTTACAAAGTCAATATTCGCCTGTCACGGAAATTATGTAAACCTATATTGTGATTATGCCGATGATTTTCATTGTCATGTAAGCAATGTGTTGATTGATTGGAGACAGTACTATATTTTCTGATCATAGTACTCACATTTCATCAGGATATAAAAGACTGTCTCTGGACTTGTTCCACTGGAAACACACATCTCTTGGAGTATCACAGTGAATCTTGTCAAAAACAAAAACAAAAACAGTACTGAACAGAACAGAACAGAAGCAAATTAGCATCAATGAATTCAGTTTGCTTGTAAATATATCGAGGCAACAGAATATTGGCAAGTCAAAAACGCATAAAAAAAAAGTTAGTGTACTTAGGTGCAATGAAGTGTAAAACACAGAAAATAAAAAGAAAATATTGACAACAAAGCATAATAAAATGCAGGGAACCAAAAAAATGCAGAGATACGTGAGTACTTTCTTCTATTTGTTTTTTTTGGGGGAGGGTTTGGAGGAGAATTTTTTTTTTTTTTTTGGGGGGGGGGGGGATTCCAAATAATTACCACTTACCAAACAATGTGTTGTCTTGTGAGCTTTAGCCACACAATATAGCTCATATCTATAGCCTAGCAATAAACATCACCACATTCCATTAAAAATTAGTTGGAGTTCTCACTACAGCTAAATTTGACAAATGAATGGCGTTATTGAAGTCGCATACCTTTGATATAATTTAATGAATCCAATATTACTATTATTTCTCTTGAAATAAGCCTATAAATAGCAAAACAAAACACTAGTATTTATTCTAAAAATAACAAAATAATCGTGGCATTTTCGGTTTTTACCGTTCGACAGCTGACTTCAGGAGTCCTCTTGTCTCTTTTTCACTTGACGATGCTGTATGCAAACCAAATTAATAGATCATCACTATTTCCATGTACAGTTCGTGTGCATAAGAAAACTGTCAAATTTTCATTGACATAAACAATGAAAAAGCAACAAGATAAAAAGTTGAAATCATAATTATGAACTCACTTGCATATGTTGTACTTCTATCGACACCAGCACTTTCATCGTTGATTATGCGGACATTTTGTCCCTTTTCTTCTTCAAGATACTTCTTGAGCTCTTCCACTCGCTTGCTTTTACCTGAACAAGGATATCCCGTCACCATTATAAGCGGCATTTTGGTGTTTTTGATGAGAAGTCAGTTTTGAACGATTTGGTTTACTTCGGTTATAATTCCATGTCCAAGTACACCAATATGAAATATTTTTCATATATTTTTATATTGTAAAAGTGTAATTATCAGTACTTACTCGTACTTACTAGTACTTCGATGTACTTCGTAGAACTTTCTGCTACTTCGCCTTACTACACTGTACTTTACCATACATCATAGTACTTGGCCGTAGTTCATTGTACTTGTCCATGCTTTATCATACTCAGCCGTACTTCATAGTACTTGCCCGTACACCATAATACTTCATAGTACTTGACCGTACTTGAGCGTACTTCGTCGTACTTGAGTGTACTTGATCGTACTTGAGCGTAATTCATCCTACTTGAGCGTACTTCATCATACTTGGCCGTACTTTATAGTACTTAGTCGTACTTCATAGTACTTCACCGTACTTGGCCGTACTTCATAGTACTTGACCGTACTTGAGCGTACTTCGTCGTACTTGAGTGTACTTCATCGTACTTGAGCGTACTTCATCGTACTTGAGCGTACTTCATCGTACTTGAGCGTACTTCATCGTACTTCATAGTACTTCACCGTACTTGGCCGTACTTCATAGTACTTGACCGTACTTGAGTGTACTTCGTCGTACTTGAGAGTACTTCATCGTACTTGAGCGTACTTCATCGTACTTGAGCGTACTTCATCGTACTTGGCCGTACTTTATAGTACTTGGCCGTACTTCATAGTACTTGACCGTACTTGACCGTACTTCATAGTACTTGGCCGTACTGCATAGTACTTGAGCGTACTTCGTCGTACTTGAGCGTACTTCATCGTACTTGAGCGTACTTCATCGTACTTGAGCGTACTTCATCGTACTTCATAGTACTTCACCGTACTTGGCCGTACTTCATAGTACTTGACCGTACTTGAGCGTACTTCGTCGTACTTGAGCGTACTTCATCGTACTTGAGCGTACTTCATCGTACTTGAGCGTACTTCATCGTACTTGGCCGTACTTTATAGTACTTGGCCGTACTTCATAGTACTTGACCGTACTTCATAATACTTGACCGTACTCCATAGTACTTGGCCGTACTTCGAAGTACTCGGCCGTACTTCATCGTACTTCATAGTACTCCATCGTACTTGGCCGTACTTCATAGTACTTTGCCGCACTTTATAGTACTTGGCCGTACTTCATAGTACTTGACCGTACTTGGCCGTACTTCATAGTACTTTGCCGCACTTCATAGTACTTGGCCGTACTTCATAGTACTTGACCGTACTTGAGCGTACTTCGTCGTACTTGAGCGTACTTCATCGTACTTGAGCGTACTTCATCGTACTTGAGCGTACTTCATCGTACTTCATAGTACTTCACCGTACTTGGCCGTACTTCATAGTACTTGACCGTACTTGAGCGTACTTCGTCGTACTTGAGCGTACTTCATCGTACTTGAGCGTACTTCATCGTACTTGAGCGTACTTCATCGTACTTGGCCGTACTTTATAGTACTTGGCCGTACTTCCTAGTACTTGACCGTACTTCATAATACTTGACCGTACTCCATAGTACTTGGCCGTACTTCGAAGTACTCGGCCGTACTTCATCGTACTTCATAGTACTCCATCGTACCTGGCCGTACTTCATAGTACTTTGCCGCACTTCATAGTACTTGGCCGTACTTCATAGTACTTGACCGTACTTGAGCGTACTTCGTCGTACTTGAGCGTACTTCATCGTACTTGAGCGTACTTCATCGTACTTGAGCGTACTTCATCGTACTTCATAGTACTTCACCGTACTTGGCCGTACTTCATAGTACTTGACCGTACTTGAGTGTACTTCGTCGTACTTGAGCGTACTTCATCGTACTTGAGCGTACTTCATCGTACTTGAGCGTACTTCATCGTACTTGAGCGTACTTCATCGTACTTGGCCGTACTTTATAGTACTTGGCCGTACTTCATAGTACTTGACCGTACTTGACCGTACTTCATAGTACTCGGCCGTACTGCATAGTACTTGACCGTACTTCGTCGTACTTGAGCGTAAATCATCGTACTTGGCCGTACTTTATAGTACTTGGCCGTACTTCATAGTACTTGACCGTACTTCATAGTACTTGGCCGTACTTCATAGTACTTGACCGTACTTGAGCGTACTTTGTCGTACTTGAGCGTACTTCATCGTACTTGAGCGTACTTCATCGTACTTGAGCGTACTTCATCGTACTTGGCCGTACTTTATAGTACTTGGCCGTACTTCATAGTACTTGACCGTACTTCATAATACTTGACCGTACTCCATAGTACTTGGCCGTACATCGAAGTACTCGGCCGTACTTCATCGTACTTCATAGTACTTGAGCGTACTCGGCCGTACTTCATAGTACTTTGCCGAACTTCATAGTACTTGGCCGTACTTCATAGTACTTGACCGTACTTGAGCGTACTTCGTCGTACTTGAGCGTACTTCATCGTACTTGAGCGTACTTCATAGTACTTGACCGTACTTCATAGTACTTGAGCGTACTTTATCGTACTTGAGCGTACTTCATCGTACTTGAGCATACTTCATCGTACTTCATAGTACTTCACCGTACTTGGCCGTACTTCATAGTACTTGACCGTACTTGGCCGTACTTCATAGTACTTGGCCGTACTTCATCGTACTTGACCGTACTTCATAATACTTGACCGTACTTCATAGTACTTGGCCGTACTTCATAGTACTTGGCCGTACTTCATCGTACTTGACCGTACTTCATCGTACTTGGCCGTACTTCATAGTACTTGGCCGTACTTAATAGTACTTGGCCGTACTTCATAGTACTTGGCCGTACATCATTGTACTTGGCCGTACTTCACAGTACTTGGCCGTACTTCATAGAGCTTGAGCGTACTTGAGCGTACTTCATAGTACTTGACCGTACCTCATCGTACTTGAGAGTACTTCATAGTACTTGACCGTACCTCATCGTACTTGAGAGTACTTCATAGTACTTGAGCGTACTTCATAGTACTTGGCTGTACTTCATAGTACTTGGCCGTACCTCATTGTACTTGAGAGTACTTCATAGTACTTGACCGTACCTCATCGTACTTGAGAGTACTTCATAGTACTTGAGCGTACTTCATAGTACTTGGCCGTACTTCATAGTACTTGGCCGTACTTCATAGTACTTGGCCGAATTCATAGTACTTGGCCGTACTTCATAGTACTTGGCCGTACTTCATAGTACTTGGCCGTACTACATAGTACTTGCTCGTTTGACATAAAAGCCATTGAGCGTGACAAGCGCAATCGTAAAGACAAACTTAAGGGTGGTAGGTTTGGTAATTTATCTTCCCTACCTTGACCTGCTCTGCTCTCCTTTTTGCTGTCTTTTTTTGACCCCCCAAATCCGCCTGTGCAAACTACGTTCACACGCAAATATTAGTATTCACAGGAATGACCAATGAAGCCATGCATCATGATACTAGTAGTGGGCTCATTTCAAAAGAGGGTTTTCCCAACTGTTGTGGGTAAAAGTCGTGCGTCCTATTTTTTTTCAAAAAATACAAAGAATGAAATAAAAATAAAATTAAAGCTAAAGAAAAAGAAAAATAGAAAAATAGAGACGTTTTTAAAACCGGTTAAAAAAAAGTTTATAACGAAATCGAAGGTATAATAAGGTGTAATCAGAACAATAGCACAGCAAAACCAATAAAACAACTCAAGACGAAATGGGGACAATAAATCAAACCTAAATGTATTTCATGATAGAGGAAGAAAGTTCAAAACGATTTTGAGCTGATACAGTACTCGAATGGAACTGGATTTGACCTGCCGATAGCACGTGTATTTGCGTTACGTGCTGGATGACTGATAACATTCCAAAAAGAGTAACTTTACGGTTTTAAATGTCCTAGACAATGAAACGGGTCTTATCTTTGTTTGCGTTAAGCTTTTGTCATGGGAAGTATGCAATTGTTCTATTGTGATTAGCTCTATGAAATATGTACAAGGAGGCCTTACAGTGACCAAGGATACTCTAAGTGTAGAATAGGAAGATTTGTTCGTGGAAAACACCAAACGTTTTTTCCCTTCAGTTTACTGCTCATATGGTACTACAAAAAACACAAATGCCATACCTTCCTGTTGCTATCTTTTTGCTATGGCAGGTCGTTTAGTAGTATAGAGGGGCCGATATGAACTCATAACTCACTATAGCCATATTAAAAAAATTAATATACATGATGACGTCATCACCTTGGCAAAATCAATAGGGGAGGGGTGGTAAAAAAAAAATGATTTATTTCTGGCTCAGTTGGCAAAATCAATAGGGGAGGGGTGGGTCTGCTGTTTCTCTGAATTCAAGTTTTGTTTTTTCACAAACTTTTTTCCAAGTTGCATCATTTTTCTTTATTACAAAACTACTTTTCAAATAAATAAAATCTAATATTTCACGGTCTTCCTGTGGCAGGATTAGATCCCAGATTTTATAAATGAAATAGGGATAATATGTCTTTTTATGTTTTATATTTTTTAACACATTTAGAAATATCATTTCACTTTTATAAAGAAGATTTCCATCCACGGTGGGAAGATTTTTTCCTGTGGCCATAGACCAAATAGCACTGGTAAATTTATTTAATTCTGTTCTGCGAATTTCCTTTAAGGATTTTCTTATGGAAAATATTTGTTGTTTTATATTTGAATCGGGGGAAAGAGTAAACAGAACTCTAGCAGAAAAATTATATTCTCATCAATATGCACAAGAGATGTTGATGACTGATAGAAGTCGAGAATGGGTTAAAAGATTACCTGATGTTTTAAAGTCAATAAATAATAAAGCGAAAAAAATAACAGGTAAAGCGGCTGTTGATGCTGTAAAGTTAAAAGAAGTTTCAGAAAAGCATGTGCAATATAAAAGACCAGTTGGCATAGAAGAAAAACGATTGCCTGCTGGTGTAAAAGTTAGATATTTATATCAGCCTGGAGAATATGAAGGTGGTGAAAACCAAAGAGCTACTGATCCAAATTGGAGTTTTGGAATTTTTGATATTGTAAGAGCCGTTGTCGCAGAGAAACAACCAGTTTTATATTATCTTTCTGATGGAGCACCAAGGAGGAACTTTGTTAGAGAGGAATTAATGGTTATTCCTGAAGACACAGAACTTCCTCCAAAGAATGTTCTGTAATTCTGTGAAAATATTTTTTATGAATGGCTAAAGTACATTTATTTTTAAATCCACTTCTACAATAAGGACATTTAATTCTAACATAAAGAAAATAATCATTGATTTCTATAATAATTAAATCGTAATCATTTGAAATAATAGTCTTATAACCATTATTTTTATATTTCTCTAATAATTTTTGCTGATGTTCAGAAACAACTCCCATTCCTGTAGGCGTTTTAAATTCTATAGCGAAACCACTATAATTTTTATGATAATTATGAATTATTATATCAGGTTGACCTTTTGTATATCCTTTTGCCCAGGAGGAGATTCTTTTTTCTGACGTATCCTGAAGTTCTCCCAATCCTGCAGATATCAACGCATTAGGATAAAATCTTCTGATGTAAGAAACAACTTTTGTATGAAGATCATATTCATTTTCTATTTTAAATCCAATCGATTTTGGATATTTCTTATGAATATAGCTTCCAGTTTTTCTAATTGTTGGAAGAACTTCTTCAAATACCCACCTTTTGAAAGATTTTGCATTTGGCAAATTAGATGAAAAGACTAAAGAATAAAATCCAACTTCATTAATATATATTGTATTTTTTTCATTTCCTTTCAACACCGTCGTTTCTATGGGGTTGAGTTTTTCCAATTTAATTTTATCTTCTTCATCAACATGTTTTCTTATTGCTTGTTTAGTATCTTGATATCCTAATGTAGTTGCAACTTCTTTACCTTTAAAATATATCTTTTTATCTTTAATTACCACATTTAAATTAAATTCTTCATTTTCAAACTGTATGATTTCCATATATCTATTTTAATCTAATTCACAATATGATTTTCAAAGGTGTATTTTTACACCCTTGTAATTTCATCACAATATCCTATTGCTCTTGTATTAATTCCATCTTCTAAAATTATTCTTTTGTCGTCATTAGAAGATAATGCAACTTTATTTACTGTCTCTGCATAAATATTATGTTGATAACTTCTTATTAAATTCATATTTCTATATTGCTCTTGGCCTGAAAATAAACAATTTCTATAATCATTGAAAGAAATATCAACATCAATAATATTTTTTCTAACACCTTTACACTTTTTATGTTCATCTTCTTCAACTTTGAATGCATATAATTTTGATCTGAGTCCAACAAATTCTGTTATTTCAATTCCATTTGTCTCATCTTTCATCATTCCAATAACTTTTTTATTTACTTTTTTATCAATGACTGCATGTTTCCCATAGGCTGAAGTATCAAACTTCTTTTCTAAGTCGTCATAAATATCTTTATAAAAATCTTCTGTCTTTATTTTATACATAAGTGAATCAGTGTCAGAAAACAATAATTCAGCTTTGCTTTCATATTTATTCTTAATGTAATTGTAATGGAAGTCATACATTAACTCTTTAGATAAATCTAAAATAGACATTCCAACATAAATTGGCTTATTAAATATTAACTCAGTCAAATTCATATGAACAGCAACAAGATTTTCTGAGAATATTGTTCTCCTTTTATAATTTGGTTTTCCTATAAGACTTTTAACTTGTTCCTCACTGTTGCAAAGTTTGATCTCCTGTCTATTTCTTATATTTTCCATGGTTTTACCAAATACACTATTATTCATCAACTTGAAGAAATCTTTTTCAAAGTCATTAGTTCCTTTAGTTCTCAGCTGAGTATTCAAATCAATATACTCAGCCAACCATGGCTTTTCTAAGAATAAAATACCTCTGTGGATCTTTTTAATTTTTAAACCAAGAGAAAGATATTTCTTTAAAGTTGAATGATGAACTACATATTTTTCTTTATCCTTCAGATTTGGAATTAGTTTTTCAACTTTATTTACAATCAAAGGCTCTGGTGCAAGGGGATATTCATTATGCAACTCATGAAGTTCCTTGGGATATTCTAAATCCACTTCTAAGATACAAGAACGTTTATGCCAATATTTAATATCTTCTTTACCCATCCACTTAAATCCAGCATAAGGCATATTTTGACTCATTGCCCAACCATAAAGATTATTAGCATCCAAATATTTTATATAAATGTCTTCTTCCTGAGGAGAATAATCTTTCATATATTTATTATTTGCCTTTGCATATCGTTTACTAATCATTGAAATTCCTCCTCTAATTCCTTTTTCAATCATCAACAACATATTAGAATCATGAAGTAAATCTAATTCTATTTTAGTTTTCTTTAACATTGCATCCCATGAAAGCCCAGGTGAAGTATAATACCAACAAGGATCTAACTTATAATTCTTCATACAAACATCTCTGAAGGTCTCAAACACATCAGACAATAGAAGAACATCGGTTTTCATATAAAGATCGTGATAATCTTTAAAAGTTGACATATTAAACTTTTTCCAAACATTTACTGCATGTTCATAATCTGATGTGGAAATATTTTTATTATTTAATCTGCTGTAGAATTCTTCAATGGGCGGAAGCTTAGTTTCAGTTAATTTCTCTAAACTATCAAAATAATCATAAGGAAATACACCTTTCCGCAATAATAAATCTAACTTATCCGCCTCATAATATTTTGTCATATTTTTAAAATCATTTTTTGACAAATTCGAAACTAATTTATCTAAAGATGAAGCCATAAACTTAAAACTATCAATAAATCTGATTTCTCTTTTAACATTAAATTCTTTTCCATTCTTATCTGTAAATCTATCAACAATAATTTCCTTTTTAAAACTAATATATTTTTCTTCATTCTTTGGAATACAATCTATCTTTCCTTGAGAAACGCCAAGATTTTTTATAAACAGATGAGCATCATAACCAGATAAATTATGAAATATCACTGGAATATGTTTTGGTATTTTATAATTTAAATTACATGAATTATGCGCTGCACCTCTATATTTACCAGTTAAATGATCGTGATCTAAAACCTTATCTCCGTTAAGTGGAAGGGAACAAATATGACAATCAGTTGCACTTTTATAATTCTCATCGTCTTCTTCTGTTAATCTAACTTTCTTATACCAAATTTTATTATAAATCTCCCTAACTTTATTTTCAATCGAATCAACAAATATTTGTCCAATATCTTCATCAGGATCTGAACTAGTATAACTTTCCACGTCCAATGGAAATAAATCTTCAACCGTAGATTTTACAGCATAGCAAAATCCAGATGGTTTATGCTTTTGGAATTTATTCGTCCAAGAATGATCATTATCTTCCATTGAACTTTCTATCTTTTCGGTTATACATTCAAAATCAGCATAAATTACAAATGGAACACGCATTGAATGATGATAATTTTTAAACTTCAACTTTGAACCTTTGCTTGGCATATTTATTTTAACTACTGATTTGTCTTTGCAATATTCTTCATGTTTATCTAAAGCATCCTGCTTTTGAAACGAATTCAAACAACGTAAACAAATAAATCTTTTATGTTGTTTATTATTAATCTGTGAAGAAAGAAGTCCAGACATATTTCTAATCCAGCAATAATGATTTTTATCAGAATCTGAAATAAGAAGAAGATTAATTCTTTCGCCATTTGTATTCGAAATCCTCAACGGATAAACCTCTTCTTTAGTTTCATTATAGCCAAATACATTTACACTAACATTTGAATTATTTTCTTCAAATATATCAATATCTTGTAGCTCAACTGGAAAAGTTAATCCATACCAATTCAACTCTTCAGAGTTCTGTTTTAACTCTTTAGAAATTCGCTCTTTATTTTTTCCTTCAGGCTTTGTAACTGCTAACGTCACTGCCCACTTAAAACATTCTAAATCTTTATTTCTAGGGTTCACAATAGATTTTTTAAAAGATAATTTCCTCGGCAAAGGAATATATGAACTTCCAGAAATTGGATTGAATTTATCAATATGAAGACTTAATAAAAGCACCTTACTAAAAATCCATCCGGAGCCCATATTTTGAAATGTTTCTATTTTCTCTAAAATTCTCTCTGTATTTTTCTCATAAATTTCATTTAACTTACTAGTTTCAGTTATAATTTCAATATCACTATGGAAATATGAAATTGTATAAATTTTCTTCTTTTTAAATTCAACTTCAAGAACCATTTTAAATTTAACTGGCTTTTCTTTCTCTTTCAAAAGATTTAAAACCTGAACTTTATGCCGTTGAAAATAAATCTTAGGATCAACTTTTGCTTGTCCTTTAATCTCATAAGAAGTTAAAAAACCCTTGATAGCAGATGCTTTCTTTGTTACTTTATGTTGATTGAATATCTTATTAATTGAAGATTGTAACTTTTTAATTTTTTCATTAGCTATTTTCTTTTTTTCTTTTGGAATGAAATTCAAAAACCAGTCGGCAAATTTATTTAATTTCTTTTTTGCAATATCCTGTAATTTTTTCACATTATAAACTGGAGCTTTATAAACTTGTGGTTTTAATATTGGCGTTTTGATAGCGGGAACAGGTGAATCTAAAATATTATTGTTTTGACTCATCTTGTATATAATAGGAAATTTAAAAATCCTAATATCTTATCTCCTTTCCATTCTAGTTTAAAAAAAACAGACTGACCTCTGTATCAGGATGTTGAATCTTATTCATCTTCGTAAACTGGCTTATGCAATAAGTCATTAGTATTCATATTTGCGAAAAAAAAACTAATTAGCATATTCACTAGACAAATACGTAATTTTGTCTCTTGAATAGTTGTGTAGTTCTGGTGGCGCGGTGGCTTAGCGCGCGGATTTGGAGTCTGAGGGGAGCTCTGAATTCATGTGTTTGAGTCCGGGTGGTGCCAGAATACACCCTTGTACATAGGAGAATCCCCTCCTTCTATGTACATTGTAGGAGTAGAAGTCTAAGGACCAATGTAAAACTACTCCGGGGACAACTCCGCGACGGAGGGTCCTCACAGGGCGCGGAATGAAATCAAAGTCTCGTTAGCCCAAAAAAAAAAAAAAACCCGTCAGGGAAAAGAGTTGTGTCGTGCATTGTTCAAATCCCTGGCGGGTTTCTGGCAACACGCCAGTTTTGCTTTTGTCAACACCCACCCTGATTCAAAGGTCGCGGGTTCGAGCCCCACAGCAAGCACTTTTTTTTTCTTCTTTTTCCCAATATAAATATTTTTTTTTCAGAAGTTATCTTTTTTTTTTTTGGTTTTCTCTAATGCGTTATGCGTCTGTATTCTGTAAAAATTAAAATAAAACTTTTTATAATTTTCAGAAAAAAAAAATTAAAGAATAATAAACAAAATTTATATATTTTTTTTTCTCTAATGCGTTATGCGTCTGTATTCTGTAAAAATTAAAATAAAACTTTTTATAAAATATATTTATCTTGCCATACAATATTTGCAAGACATAATTACATTACTTTTTATAAATCCCTTTTTAGGATTAGTGCGCTTTACTTGGCCAAAATTAGGCAAAGATAATAGTTTATATTGTATTAATCTTCCACACACATCACAATTATTATTCTTTCTCATTTCCAATACGTAATTTAAATCAATAAATTCTTTTTCATTATATAACTTCTTTAAAATATCGTGTTTCTTATAATTGCTTAAATCTTCTTTTATTTCATCTAAATTTATCTTTTTTTCTCTACATGAATTACATGTTTTCATTAAATATCCGTTTTTCTTAAAGTCTATATATTCTTTATAACAACGACATCGAGAGCAGCATCTTTTATTTAAACGATTATTAGGTTTTTCTTTCTTTCCCTTCCTGCAACCATTGCAAAGTTTAAATATATGTTCATTTAAAATAAATGTATAATCTTCTTTCAAATTATGACATCGACTACATCTCTTCATTATAATATAAAAATGCTTATTCACAATATGAAATATTTCCTGAAATTATAAAAAGTTTTATTTTTGATTTTACAGAATACAGACGCATGACGCATTAGGAATTTTCTTTTCACAATATTAAAAATCATCTCACATTTTTTTTTTTCCTGAAATTATAAAAAGTTTTATTTTTGATTTTACAGGATACAGACGCATGACGCATTAGGATTTATTTTTTTTCTTTTAATATAATATGACAGAAAATAAAGCAGTTAAAATTGTAATGGACTCCGCTGTTATAGTTGGACTTTCAGCGGGGATTGGCTATGTAGCTAAGAAAATCCTTAAAGAAAATTTCCTCGGCGATCCCAGTTCAAATTTAGGTAATTATGGTAAACTTACTCTTGTCGTTGCGACCAGTGTGGCGGCAAAAGAATATTTAGAAAAACAAAAAATAATTCCTTCAAATATATAAAAATGGCAAGCATAATTATGATGGGGGTAGCAGCAGTTCTGTTCGCCTCGGCAAATACAGGAATAAGCTATTTAGCAAAATATTTAGACGGTAAACATATAGATACTGAGAGAATTAGGCATGATAAAGCATTAGAAAAAATATATCAGAATATAAGCATATATATCAAAATATCAGCATGACATGGGCGAGTGGGAAAAAGAACAAAAAAAATATCAAGATTGGTTAAATCAACAATATTTAAATAAGAAGCAAGCTGATGAAAATCTCCAGAGCACCGATGAAGCTTTTGTTCTATATAGCAAGGCGCATCCAGAATTTGCCCAAAGATTGGAAAATAAACCTAATTTCAAAAACTATTATTCCCCATCTTCAAAACAAAAACAATATGAACTTTTATATGTGGCTGGTGGAATGTTAGCAGCAGGATATATAACTGCTAAATATATATAATGGAAATGGAACCTATAGATTTTGACCCAACCACTGAAGAAGGTCGTGTAGATATAAATGAAGAAGTAGATAATGAATATGATACATTACTTCCAAGAGAAAATGAAACAGTAGACAGTTTTTCTTCTCGTTTTAGACAAAAGTTCGGAAGGGGATGGAGAAATGCATTTGATAGATTTTCAGATTTATGGAAAACAAGAAACCCTGGAAAACAACTTCCTGAATACATGGAATTAAAAAATATGGATGAAGAAATTGATAGTCCTTCTACTGATAGACTAAGAGTAAGTACTTTACTTACAAAATACCAAGATCTTGATGAAAATCTAATTAAGATAACAGTAGATAGAAATGGAAATCAATTAATATCATTTTGGTCAGGCAGATTAAATGGATGGACAAAACCAGAAAGACTTTATAATGAGGATAAAACTGTAAGAAAAAGTGTCAATGATAAAATAAAAAGTGGAAAATATAATGAAATCCCTACTGATCTTTTAATAATGGAAAATAAAAATGAAGAAATTGAAAATGAAATTAGAACACGAGATGAAGAAATAGGAAGAAATAATGAAGAAATAGCGTCAACTTCAGATCAAGATAGAATTAGAACACTTGATACTAGAAATCAGGAATTAGAAAATCAAAATGCTGCAGATAGAGAAACAATAGAAGAAAATAATCAGGAAATTGAGCAGATAGAAGAAAGAATGAGTTTAAGAAATAGAATAAAATATATTTTCAAAAAATATGGTTTTACTGTTGCTGCAGTTGCAACCGCAGTTGCTATAACAATAGGCGTCCTCGTCAGTCAATTAAAATCAGGACTTTCATCAGTAGCCAAAGGTGTTGGCAATGGACTTAAAACACTGGGTAAAAAACTGGGTGAAATGCTGCCGGGTATGATTGGCGCCATAGCTAGTTTTATTTTTAAAACTGCAGGCCAAGTTGTTTCCTTTGTGGCTGAGCATGCTTGGCTATTGATTGTGGCCGTTGTGGCCTTCATGATTGAAAAAATGAAAAAATAAACTATATATGCAATTAACAATAAAATCAACAACAAATAATTTTACGATCTATCTTGATCAACCACCGGCGGTGGGAAAAATATCTCTGCTTGGTGCTGTAATTAATTTTCCTTCTTCAACGATTCCTTCAGAAATCTACATTTATTGCGATAAAATAGATTCTGAAAAACGATTATACAACGGCAAAAGAGATACTTTATTTGCAGTAATCTGCCGCAGAACAGCCAATCAAATTTCCTATGACACCAAACCAAAAATATCTATACCATTGTCAACAACATCCGCCATTGGAAGTCTTACTTTTAAAGTCAAAGATGCAGATAAAAAAGATATAAACTTTTCTAGCATTGTTCTTGAAGTTGATTTAATATAATGATAGCTGAAGATCTTACCAGTGAGCAAATAATAGAAAAAAATATAAAAAGAATAAATATTTATAGAGATTGGTATTATAAAGCTATTAGTCAACCAGGATATGCAACGCATCCAGAAATTATCGAAGGTTCTAGTTGTATATATACCATTCCAAATGAAACCTCTCACATTTTAATAAAAACTTTAACTTCTGATGATGATGGACATAGCCGCCGCGTCCCTAGATTAACTTCAGATGATACTGTAGATTTTGGAATTCAATATACAACAACAACAAGTAATGGCAGTACAATTCATCATATGTTTTCAGTTGATCTATCAACTTGTACAAAATATAAGATTATTGATGGTCAGGGTGTAAAATATGTTTTTCCCATAAACCTTAGTTGGCCACTTTCAAATATAACAAATTATAAAAATATCAGAGTTTTTTCTATTTATATAGTACAAAGTAAAGGTAAAAATAAAGGTAATGAAACAAGCGTTATAGTTAATTATACTCAAGATATAGAATGATAGCTGAAGAACTGAATAGTAAACAAATAACAGAAAAAATTTTAAATAGAGTGGATATTTGGCGAGATTGGTTTTATGAGACTATTAAAAAATCAGTTGCAAGATATCCAAAAAGCTATACAATTGGTGATACCGTATCATGTTGTATGCTTGTATATCCAAATGAAACCTCTGAAGTCAACATTCATACTTTAACTTCAGACAACGATGGCGGTGGATTAAATGCTAATGATAGTTTAACTTTTGCACTTCAATACACTACAAGTGATGATGTAACAAACCCTAAAACTCATCCAATGTTTTCTGTTGATTTGAAAAATTATCCGAAATATAAACTTTGGAATAGTGTACTAAGCACCGGAGTTGCTCATATTTTTCCTTTAAACAAAAAATTCAAACTTTCAAAAATACCAAACTATGAAAAAATTCGTATTTTCAATATTTCCATAAAGCAATCCAAAGGAACAGAAAAAGGTAATGAATGTAGTTTAATGGTTAATTTCACACAACAAAATTAATTCCACAATAAATTTTTTCCAAAAATTTATTATATATAATGACCGACTCAATATATCCAACTTTACCTTCCGGAGAAAACTTTCGTATGAATAAAGTTAGTATGGTTCTTTCACAACTTGATGACGAACTTAAACATTATGAAAAAGTTAGAAAAAAATATGCAAGAGTCCGATCCTTAATACATGGAACTGCAGTAATCAGCGGCGGATTATCAGCTGTACTAACTGCATCTGGCATTGGCACTTCACTTACAGGACCAGGAATTATTGTTGGCATTCCCTTATCAGCCGTTGGTGGTATTCTTGGTTTGGTTTCCGCAACTTTTGGAATGGTAACAAAAAGATTAACAAAAAAAGTATCAAAGCACGAGAAAACAATTCAACTCATTAAGTCAAAACATAATAGCATAGCTGATCTTGTTTCAAAAGCACTCCGTGATAATTCTATTGATGAAAAGGAATTTACACTGATTATGACAGAGTTGGATAAATATGAAGCTCTGAAAAATGAAATAAGAATGACTTTTCAAAAAAAAGAAGAACCCCAAGTCAACATAGAAAAGCTGAGAGAGGAAATAAAAAAAGAACTTCTACAACAGCTATCCACCGGAGTGAAAAAGAATTAACTTTCTCTTTTGATAGAACTCCCTATGGCGGATACATGTACAAACTTAGATATAATAAATATATAGAATGAAGTGGACATATTTTTTTTTTTTTCATCTTTGTAGAAATGAATAAACTTAAATATAAAGATTTGACAAAAAATTAAAAAATAAAGATATATAATGTTCTCGCCAGATTTGGAAGAATACCTTCTTCACGGCAAACAACCTGCTATTAAAAAATCCACTGAAAAAAAATTGCCGCATCCTCATGACAAACCGGCTATTAAAAAATCCGCAAAAGAAGTAAATGAAATGGAATTCCCTAAAGATTACCGCCTAAATAAAAACGCAAATTATAAATTCCTCTCATGGACTTCTTATCCAGCACATTTAAATTATTATTCTTTTGATATTTATATCACACCAAATGTTAGAACAAATTTCACATTTAGAAACATATTTGACGATAGTGGATTTAAATTAAAAAAAATGACCGATATCAGAAAATGGTTAGAAGGCCCAAATTTATCATTTTGGAACCAAGCTCTTAATTTTGCAGTATGGTGCGCAACAGCTGGTTGTGGCGTAAGCAGAGAAATGTTTAGAGCTGAAGTACCCCAAATTAATAGTTTTTATAAGTTTCATGTTTATTTTACTATAAGACGCATTTTAAATGAACTTCAATGTCCATTACCAAAAAATAGTCATTTTTCAAAAATAAATAATTTCTATAACAAAAACGCATTCGAAAAGTTAAAAACAGAATTCTCCACCCCTAATGATTTTAGATACCGTGGATCATCAGAACTTCACTATTTTAAAAGTGATAATATTGGTAAACCAAAATTCGATCCATGGACATATGAACCTATAGAAAAGTCTGTCTCCGATCCAAAAATGAAACATTCCTATGATTATTTCTTTCCTTATGATCCTGATGGTTTAACTAAAGCCGGATTGTCAAGAATAAATCAATCTATAGAAGCATTTGTCTATTGTATTCTAGGAAGTCAAGTTCAAACAAGAAGTAGTATTATTGGTGGTAGCGGCAGCGCTGAAGAAACTAAAAAAGTATTTTTACAACTGTTTGAAAGCTCTGTGATAGAAAGTGATATTTCAAAATCTATTCAAAGATATCAATTCGCTCTTCAACAAGCCAAACAAAAACTAGATCTTGTCGTTGCGCTCGGGTGTTGGCTCTGTCCATCATATTTAGTTTTAAATAATTCCCCCATTGTTGGCTACAACAACAAATTGCAAAAAGCCACAGAGGATATGATACTTGGTATAAATGATATCAATAAAGAAATAATTCCTATAATTAAACATAATTTAGGCCCATCAAAGAAAAATCCGCCTGAGAAAAAACCATCTCCACCAGAAAAACATGAACCAAAATCACCTATTCCTAAAATAAAAAAACAGAAACCAAAAATAGAAAAACATGAAGACAATAAAGCAGCTATAATAATTGTCATTGCTGGAGTGACTTGGTTTCTATTTAGGTAGATATATAAAATTTATATAATGGACTGTAATTGTGAAAACAAAATCTTAGACTATGAAAATTATTTTTATTATTGTCAAGAGTGTGGAAAAATATTTGATATTTGCCCAACTTTAATTTTAAATCCAGAAAACTTATTTAAACAAGAAGGCAGATCTGTCCGGCCATCCAAAATTAACCCATCCAAACATTTTAGAAATTGGATTTATTTAATCCTTGGTCGATCTCCATATATTCCCCAAAGTATTATAAAAAAATGTAGAGATGATCTTCCCGATTCAAATATAAAACAACAAATATTTTCCATAAGAAAATCCTTAAAGGAAATTCGCAGAACAGAATTAAATAAATTTACCAGTGCTATTTGGTCTATGGCCACAGGAAAAAATCTTCCCACCGTGGATGGAAATCTTCTTTATAAAAGTGAAATGATATTTCTAAATGTGTTAAAAAATATAAAACATAAAAAGACATATTATCCCTATTTCATTTATAAAATCTGGGATCTAATCCTGCCACAGGAAGACCGTGAAATATTAGATTTTATTTATTTGAAAAGTAGTTTTGTAATAAAGAAAAATGATGCAACTTGGAAAAAAGTTTGTGAAAAAACAAAACTTGAATTCAGAGAAACAGCAGACCCACCCCTCCCCTATTGATTTTGCCAACTGAGCCAGAAATAAATCATTTTTTTTTTACCACCCCTCCCCTATTGATTTTGCCAAGGTGATGACGTCATCATGTATATTAATTTTTTTAATATGGCTATAGTGAGTTATGAGTTCATATCGGCCCCTCTATACTACTCGTTTGGTTTTAACTAGTTTTCATCTGTGTTATCCTAGAATGCACATACAGTTGTTTAGTAGATACAATGTTGGTCCGCAAACAACACATGGAACACATTTTTAAGGGTAATTCCTATTTATCTATTCTCTACCCTCTGGAATTTGTACCACTGTTAAGTTTTATAGCTAATTTTGATGTTCCGTTTCTTTGCTAGAGCTCTGTATATATCGCTTTATTACACAGGGTTGGCAATCAGTTCATGATTTTCAGCTCGCAATTTAGTTAGATACATATTCGCAATAAAACTCTTTTATTATTACAGCTATAAAAATAAGCAATCTAATGATTCCCGTATACATATCTCATGACTTCATTATAGAACGAAGTTGATTCTTTATATAAAAGTCCTCAAATGACGTTATCATCAACACTATTCTTCCATACTAGTTCTATGCGTTCTATACGATCTACACGTTCTGTGCGTTCTATATGGAGCCGCTCATTTCGATTTGTGCCCCTCCCGGGCTGTATATTTGATAAACAACCTTTACGCACATGCGCTCTTAAATTGTTAATCGCTTTCATCACCGCCTCATTCAAGATCGGACGTCATCTCACATTTGATGAGCGCCACTGTTTGACAAATTTGTTTAAATTTTTTAAGCTTTTTTCTGGATCTGGTGTGGGTGCATTTCGAATTTCACAAGTAAACGATCAAGCATAATTCGCACATTACTTCCAAATATGTTTTTCAGTTTATTTCTTGATTTACAGCAATCTTCAGCGAATTTCCCCCAACCCTTTCTCCCTTTTTAGAAAGTCTGTCTTTCAACTCAGTTAGTACAATCTCAACATTGTCAAAAGATGTACTTCTTGTCAAATTCCAGGTTAAAACCTGTGCGTCACTGTTGATAACGATGAAAATACAGTCGTATTGCTTGATCCATTTTCGCTGCTCTCCATTAATAGAATAAGTACTATGAAGTACGGCAAAGTACTATGAAGTTCGGCCAAGTACGATGGAGCACTATGAAGTACGATGAAGTACGGCCGAGTACTTTGAAGTACGGCCAAGTACTATTGAGTACGACCAAGTACTATGGAGTACGGCCAAGTACGATGAAGTACGATCAAGTGCTATGAAGGACGCTGTAGTACGATGGAGTACTATGAAGTATGGCCAAGTACGATGAAGTACGGCCGAGTACTATGAAGTACGGCCAAGTACCATGGAGTATGGCCAAGTACTATGGAGTACGTCCAAGTACGATGAAGTACGGCCAAGTACGGTGAAGTATGGACAAGTACTATGAAGTATGGTCAAGTACGATGAAGTACGGCCAAGTACGATGAAGTACGGTCAAGTACGATGAAGTACGGTCAAGTACGATGAAGTACGGTCAAATAGGATGAAGTACGGCCAAGTACGATGAAGTACGAACATGTACGATGAAGTACGGCCAAGTACTATGAAGTACGGTCAAGTACGATGAAGTACGGCCAAGTACTATGAAGTACGGTCAAGTACGATGAAGTACGCCCAAGTACCATGAAGTACGGATAAGTACTATGAAGTACGGTCAAGTACGATGAAGTACGGTCAAGTACGATGAAGTACGACCATGTACGATGAAGTACGGACAAGTACTATGAAGTACGGTCAAGTACGATGAAGTACGGCCAAGTACTATGAAGTACGGTCAAGTACGATGAAGTACGCCCAAGTACCATGAAGTACGGATAAGTACTATGAAGTACGGTCAAGTACGATGAAGTACGGTCAAGTACGATGAAGTACGACCATGTACGATGAAGTACGGACAAGTACTATGGAGTATGGCCAAGTACGATGAAGTACGGCCGACTACGATGAAGTACGGATAAGTACGATGAAGTACGGCCAAGTACTATGAAGTACGGCCAGATACTATGAAGTACGGCCAAGTACTATGAAGTACGGCCAAGTACTATGAAGTACGGTCAAGTACTATGATGTACGGCCAAGTACTATAAAGTACGGCCAAGTACTATGAAGTACGACCAAGTACTATGAAGTACGGCCAAGTACTATGAAGTACGGCCAAGTACTATGAAGTACAGCCGAGTACTATGAAGTACGGCCAAGTACTATGGAGTACGGCCAAGTACTATAGAGTACGGCCAAGTACTATGGAGTATTATGAAGTACGGACAAGTGCTATGGAGTACGGTCAAGTACTATGAAGTACGGCCGAGTACGATAAAGTACGATCAAGTACTATGAAGTACGCACAAGTACGATGGAGTACTATGAAGTACGGACAAGTACGATGAAGTACGGCCAAGTACTATGAAGTACAGCCGAGTACTATGAAGTACGGCCAAGTACTATGGAGTACGGCCAAGTACTATAGAGTACGGCCAAGTACTATGGAGTACTATGAAGTACGGACAAGTGCTATGGAGTAAGGTCAAGTACTATGAAGTACGGCCGAGTACGATAAAGTACGATCAAGTACTATGAAGTACGCACAAGTACGATGGAGTACTGTAAAGTACGGACAAGTACGATGAAGTACGGCCAAGTACTATGGAGTACGGCCAAGTACTATGGAGTACGCCCAAGTACTATGGAGTACGGCCAAGTACTATGGAGTACGGCCAAGTACTATGAAGAACGGCCAAGTACGATGGAGTACTATGAAGTACGATGAAGTACGGCCGAGTACTTTGAGGTACGGCCAAGTACTATGGAGTACGGTCAAGTACTATGAAGTACGGCCAAGTACTATGAAGCACGGTCAAGTATTATGATGTACGGCCAAGTACTATGAAGTACGGCCAAGTACTATGAAGTACGGTCAAGTACTATGAAGTACGGCCAAGTACGATGAAGTACGGCCGAGTACTATGAAGTACGGCCAAGTACTATGGAGTACGGCCAAGTACTATGAAGTACGGTCAAGTACTATGAAGTACGGCCAAGTACGATGAAGTACGGCTAAGTACTATGAAGCAAGGCCAAGTACGATGAAGTACGGCCGAGTACTATGAAGTACGGCCAAGTACTATGGAGTACGGCCAAGTACTATGAAGTACGGTCAAGTACTATGAAGTACGGACAAGTACGATGAAGTACGGCCAAGTACTATGAAGTACAGCCGAGTACTATGAAGTACGGCCAAGTACTATGGAGTACGGCCAAGTACTATAGAGTACGGCCAAGTACTATGGAGTACTATGAAGTACGGACAAGTGCTATGGAGTAAGGTCAAGTACTATGAAGTACGGCCGAGTACGATAAAGTACGATCAAGTACTATGAAGTACGCACAAGTACGATGGAGTACTGTAAAGTACGGACAAGTACGATGAAGTACGGCCAAGTACTATGGAGTACGGCCAAGTACTATGGAGTACGCCCAAGTACTATGGAGTACGGCCAAGTACTATGGAGTACGGCCAAGTACTATGAAGAACGGCCAAGTACGATGGAGTACTATGAAGTACGATGAAGTACGGCCGAGTACTTTGAGGTACGGCCAAGTACTATGGAGTACGGTCAAGTACTATGAAGTACGGCCAAGTACTATGAAGCACGGTCAAGTATTATGATGTACGGCCAAGTACTATGAAGTACGGCCAAGTACTATGAAGTACGGTCAAGTACTATGAAGTACGGCCAAGTACGATGAAGTACGGCCGAGTACTATGAAGTACGGCCAAGTACTATGGAGTACGGCCAAGTACTATGAAGTACGGTCAAGTACTATGAAGTACGGCCAAGTACGATGAAGTACGGCTAAGTACTATGAAGCAAGGCCAAGTACGATGAAGTACGGCCGAGTACTATGAAGTACGGCCAAGTACTATGGAGTACGGCCAAGTACTATGAAGTACGGTCAAGTACTATGAAGTACGGCCAAGTACGATGAAGTACGACTAAGTACTATGAAGCAAGGCCAAGTACGATGAAGTACGGCCAAGTACTATGCAGTACGGTCAAGTACTATGAAGTACGGCCAAGTACTATGAAGCACGGTCAAGTACTATGAAGTACGGCCAAGTACGATGGAGTACTATGAAGTACGATGAAGTACGGCCGAGTACTTTGAAGTACGGCCAAGTACTATGGAGTACGGCCAAGTACTATGAAGTACGGTCAAGTACTATGAAGTACGGCCAAGTACGATGAAGTACGGCTAAGTACTATGAAGCAAGGCCAAGTACGATGAAGTACGGCCGAGTACTATGAAGTACGGCCAAGTACTATGGAGTACGGCCAAGTACTATGAAGTACGGTCAAGTACTATGGAGTACGGCCAAGTACTATGAAGTACGGTCAAGTACTATGAAGTACGGCCAAGTACGATGAAGTACGACTAAGTACTATGAAGCAAGGCCAAGTACGATGAAGTACGGCCAAGTACTATGGAGTACGGTCAAGTACTATGAAGTACGGCCAAGTACTATGAAGCACGGTCAAGTACTATGAAGTACGGCCAAGTACGATGGAGTACTATGAAGTACGATGAAGTACGGCCGAGTACTTTGAAGTACGGCCAAGTACTATGGAGTACGGTCAAGTACTATGAAGTACGGCCAAGTACTATGAAGCACGGTCAAGTACTATGATGTACGGCCAAGTACTATGAAGTACGGCCAAGTACTATGAAGTACGGCCAAGTACTAAGAAGTACGGCCAAGTACTATGAAGTACGGCCAAGTACGATGAAGTACGGCCGAGTACTATGGAGTACGGCCAAGTACTATGAAGTACGATCAAGTACTATGAAGTACGGCCAAGTACGATGAAGTACGGCTAAGTACTATGAAGCAAGGCCAAGTACTATGAAGTACGGCCAAGTACTATGAAGTATGGCCAAGTACGATGAAGTACGGCCAAGTACTATGAAGTACGGCCAAGTGCTATGAAGTACGGCCAAGTACGATGAAGTACGGCTAAGTACTATGAAGCAAGGCCAAGTACGATGAAGTACGGCCAAGTACGATGAAGTACGGCCAAGTACGATGAAGTACGGTCAAGTACGATGAAGTACGCCCAATTACCATGAAGTACGGATAAGTACGATGAAGTACGGCCAAGTACTATGAAGTACGACCAAGTACGATGAAGTACGGCCAAGTACGGTGAAGTATGGGCAAGTACTATGAAGTACGGTCAAGTACGATGACGTACGGCCAAGTACGATGAAGTACGGTCAAGTACGATGAAGTACGGTCAAGTACGATGAAGTACGGTCAAATAGGATGAAGTACGGCCAAGTACGATGAAGTACGAACATGTACGATGAAGTACGGCCAAGTACTATGAAGTACGGTCAAGTACGATGAAGTACGGCCAAGTACTATGAAGTACGGTCAAGTACGATGAAGTACGCCCAAGTACCATGAAGTACGGATAAGTACTATGAAGTACGGTCAAGTACGATGGAGTACTATGAAGTACGGCCGAGTACTTTGAAGTACGGCCAAGTACTATGGAGTACGGCCAAGTACTATGAAGTACGGTCAAGTACTATGAAGTACGGCCAAGTACGATGAAGTACGGCTAAGTACTATGAAGCAAGGCCAAGTACGATGAAGTACGGCCGAGTACTATGAAGTACGGCCAAGTACTATGGAGTACGGCCAAGTACTATGAAGTACGGTCAAGTACTATGAAGTACGGCCAAGTACGATGAAGTACGGCTAAGTACTATGAAGTACGGTCAAGTACTATGAAGTACGACCAAGTACGATGAAGTACGATTAAGTACTATGAAGCAAGGCCAAGTACGATGAAGTACGGCCAAGTACTATGGAGTACGGTCAAGTACTATGAAGTACGGCCAAGTACTATGAAGTACGGCCAAGTACGATGAAGTACGGCCGAGTACTATGAAGTACGGCCAAGTACTATGGAGTACGGCCAAGTACTATGAAGTACGGTCAAGTACTATGAAGTACGGCCAAGTACGATGAAGTACGGCTAAGTACTATGAAGCAAGGCCAAGTACTATGAAGTACGGCCAAGTACTATGGAGTACGGCCAAGTACTATGAAGTACGGTCAAGTACTATGAAGTACGGCCAAGTACGATGAAGTACGGCTAAGTACTATGAAGCAAGGCCAAGTACGATGAAGTACGGCCGAGTACTATGAAGTACGGCCAAGTACTATGGAGTACGGCCAAGTACTATGGAGTACGGCCAAGTACTATGAAGTACGGTCAAGTACTATGAAGTACGGCCAAGTACGATGAAGTACGACTAAGTACTATGAAGCAAGGCCAAGTACGATGAAGTACGGCCAAGTACTATGAAGCAAGGCCAAGTACTATGAAGTACGGCCAAGTACTATGAAGTACGGCCAAGTACTATGAAGTACGGCCAAGTACTATGAAGTACGGCCAAGTACGATGAAGTACGGCCGAGTACTATGAAGTACGGCCAAGTACTATGGAGTACGGCCAAGTACTATGAAGTACGGTCAAGTACTATGAAGTACGGCCAAGTACGATGAAGTACGGCTAAGTACTATGAAGCAAGGCCAAGTACTATGAAGTACGGCCAAGTACTATGAAGTACGGCCAAGTACGATGAAGTACGGCCGAGTACTATGAAGTACGGCCAAGTACTATGAAGTACGGCCAAGTACGATGAAGTACGGCTAAGTACTATGAAGCAAGGCCAAGTACGATGAAGTACGGCCAAGTACGATGAAGTACGGCCAAGTACGATGAAGTACGATGAAGTACGGCCAAGTACGATGAAGTACGAACATGTACGATGAAGTACGGCCAAGTACTATGAAGTACGGTCAAGTACGATGAAGTACGGCCAAGTACTATGAAGTACGGTCAAGTGCGATGAAGTACGCCCAAGTACCATGAAGTACGGATAAGTACTATGAAGTACGATCAAGTACGATGAAGTACGGTCAAGTACGATGAATTACGACCATGTACGATGAAGTACGGACAAGTACTATGAAGTACGGTCAAGTACGATGATGTACGGTCAAGTACGATGAAGTACGGTCAAGTACGATGAAGTACGACCATGTACGATGAAGTACGGCCAAGTACTATGAAGTACGGTCAAGTACGATGAAGTACGGTCAAGTACGATGAAGTACGGTCAAGTACGATGAAGTACGGTCAAGTACGATGAAGTACGACCATGTACGATGAAGTACGGCCAAGTACTATGAAGTACGGTCAAGTACGATGAAGTACGGCCAAGTACTATGAAGTACGGCCAAGTACGATGAAGTACGGTCAAGTACGATGAAGTACGACCATGTGCGATGAAGTACGGCCAAGTACTATGAAGTACGGTCAAGTACGATGAAGTACGGTCAAGTACGATGAAGTACGGTCAAGTACGATGAAGTACGGTCAAGTACGATGAAGTACGACCATGTACGATGAAGTACGGCCAAGTACTATGAAGTACGGTCAAGTACGATGAAGTACGGCCAAGTACTATGAAGTACGGTCAAGTACGATGAAGTACGCCCAAGTAGCATGAAGTACGGATAAGTACTATGAAGTACGGCCAAGTACTATGAAGTACTATGGTGTACGGGCAAGTACTATGAAGTACGGCTGAGTATGATAAAGTATGGACAAGTACGATGAACTAGGGCCAAGTACTATGAAGTATGGTAAAGTACAATGTAGTACGGCGAAGTAGCAGAAAGTACTACGAAGTGCAGAGAAGTACTAGTAAGTACAAGTAAGTACTGATAATTACACTATAACAATATAAAAATATATAAAAAATATTTCATATTGGTGTACTTGGACATGGAATTATAACCTTTACTTCGTCCGCCATTTTGGATTTTACTAGGTCCGAGTCTTTTCCGGCACATTTGGCACAGGGAAACCAAAAAAGGACACAGGGAAACCAAAAACCAGATGTTGGAATACAACGATTATTTTAGGAATAGAACATATATGTAAAGAGATCCTCAAGAGATCATCCTTTGTTTTTTGTCTTCTTGGATTTTCGTATATTCAAATAACACAAACGCTTATAGATGAATTTCCATAATGTTAAGCCAAAAGCCATGTTTTCAATGACGTCTCAGAAACTTGAACGCGCACTTCTTACCCGCTGTTGAAAATTGATCGCAGGGACGCGTTTACGGTTTGTGATAAAACAAACAAAAAGCAAGATAAACAAATATAAATATAATTTTTATTTCAAGTACTACGAAATGAATAAGTTAATAAGTACACATGAAAAGATACAAATGGTTATATATTATAAGTTCCGTACCACGAGAGTATGAGATAAAAGAGCTTATCCCCCGTATTGGGCTTTACACTCATCAGGGGATCTTTTCATTCCATTTTTAAACTGAAGTTATTTCGGGAACGGAACGTGATTGGCAGATTGCAGGAGGCGCGGTCGGATCGTCAAAACATCTCAAGACAAAAGTGCGGAGATTGTTAACAAGTTTCTAAAAATAACACGACGAGTATAGCCCCTGATGGGGTCCGGGTATAAGCTCTCGTACCTCATGCTTTCTTGTCCGTACGTAATTGCAATGCTATTGCGTATTTTTGCATAGAACGTTTAACACCCTATCCGCCTGCTCAGGGAATACATCCAGGACAGCATTTAAAATATTGGCTTGACAATTCTGCTTCATTCTTCGTAGACAGTTGTATTTGAACGGGATAAACTCGCACAGATCTGCTTTTTCTCTCATGCGTTTGACAAATGACCTGATACAATACTTATCAACTTGTCTCGCACATGGGGAATATTTGCAATGGTATACTGCAACAAAAAAGAACAAGCATAGAAAGTGATCCACACTGAACAAAGAGGCAAGAAGCCTTGTAAGCTAAGCAGAAGTGAAACTACGTAACTAGAAGAGAAAACCGCATCACATTGAGTAAATATCATTTTTGTCAGTGAGTGCATTGAATGAAATGTAAATGAACGACAAATCAATCTGGCTATTGTAAATAAATAGACAAATGAATCAGTTAGTGAGTTAGAAAAAAATGAATTAATAAATGAAATAATGAACGATTGAGTGAGATATATATATAATTTGTAAAATCACTGAACACAATACTGAATAAGCTATCGCTTACCTAAGAAATCGTATTTTCGTATCCAAAGCATATTGACATCATCTATAGTGAGAAAACGAATATGGATATTGTCGGGTGAAATGTATCATGCCGTTTATTTTTAAACTTAAAATATGCATTTGTTTCTGATTTCCGCAACTGAATCAGTATGAAATAGCTGTTGCACTTTTTACATGCACAAGTTCAAATACGAGTCTTTCATGAGGGGATCCTATTAAAGTGACTTTTTTCGATTCCTCAATATTGTACACAAACCACAAACACTTACCAGAAACAAGCTTTTTTAACAATGGGTAATACCCAGGCCATCTGCAGAGACCATTTTGACGGTCAAATCTGGCGTAGGAGAGGACTGCTCTACCGAGAGACTTCAACACTTCACCTGAACAGTTGCGTTCCAAATACTTGTCGGAGCATCGCGCTAGATCCTGTACATAGTACAAAATAGCAAACCCTGACGATCTTGTCTACTAATATTGCGAGCGTAGTAAGCTTTAATCAAAATAATTGTTTATTTAGAGAAATTTTAATCGTGGCAATGATTCTAAACGTGGCAATGGTCATAACATTCCTTTCCCTTCCCCACGTCCCCAGTCCCCATCCCTTCTCACCTCCCCCCACCCCGACAGCCGGGCTACACAGGCTAATAAATTAAAATTTTGGCGACTGTAGTGTGATCACTTAGAGACTCTATATCTGGTTTTCGACCATTCCCAGGAGACAATTTAATGAAAACACATGGCAGCCATGCTGGTGGACTTTTCAAAAGAAATTAAAAACCACCACAGTGACCGTATTTTGTTCCACTCACTCTCTTGCGAATGATGGTTTGAAACTATCATCCATCGCTATGCCTTTACACTTTATACCTCGAAACTTATATAGTAGGTATGATAGGTTTTTATGTTAGCAGGCTTCCGTCCAAGATTTCCACTTTACGCATAGAAACTTTGGTGTAATTGTTTTTTTTTTTTTGTTTTTTTTTTGTTGTTTTTTTTTGTGCTACCAGCCTTTCGTCCATTGCAACCGATATATATAAACCCGATACAATATCTATTTACGACAATTTTGCAATGACGTAGTTTATGATATTTGGTCTTTGTTTTTCCTGATCCACAAATCGGGTTTCACAGATTTCATTTTTTGTGTCTATTTATTTATTTATTTAATTTTTTTCTTTAATTTACGATTTCCATGAAAAATTGCAGGACCAATTTATCAAAGTTTTCGGATTCTAAACAGTCGATATTCATCTCTTCTCTCCCCTCCCCCAACCTTCTCCTGATTTATTTACGTTTCAGTTTTTCACAGTGCAGACGAAACATGTTTGATTTACCAAATATCAAAAGTGACGTTATAAACTTACAAAATTACTGAAACTTAATTACCTCGTCCAACATGCAGTGAAGTCTAACTGGACCATATCCTGAATATGATTTATTTTGAAAGCCTTGGACGTACGCCGACAAACATTCATTGACAGCATCCAATTCGCACTGCTTTTGAGATAAGGATACAGTTGCTAAGCAACCAAATATGAATGTCGTCAAAGTGATTGACAGGTTTAAACGAGGCATGATTGATATCTGGCAAGAAATCAGAATACATGGACATCAATGATATAGATTGAAAACACATTGTAGACACATAGACCAGCAACCAGAGGATCATGTATGAAGATTTCCACTAAACAATTGCATTTTTTGTAGCTACTATAAAGCAATGCATAGAGTGCTCGCACTAAAAGTGTGCAACTGTTGTCACTATTTAGTAGTAAATAACACTAATTAAACAAAAGGAAACAATAGAATTATCATGAACTAGCACGATTTAGTGGTATTTATGTTGCACACTTTTAGTGCGTGCACTCTAATGCAAGAGGACCGGCTTTCTACACGTATAAACACTTTTAGTACCAGCTTCGCACACATCCTTTTCATTAGGTCTAGTGTATATACTGAAAATGCGACTTCATTCACATTCGATCCTTCACATAACTAAAAATAGGTCAATTGTTGTTTTATTGTGTTGTTATCATCAAACTACGCCCTCGCTATAGTTCCCACGCCTAATGTTACTAGAAACAAATTAAATAAGAGTCGCTTATACATCATCTATTATCACAATCATAACTACAGACACGTGATTTTACAGCGCAAATGCGCAAGCTGTTTATCTTTGTTGTTGTTAGTTTAATTAATGAGTAATTGTACCAATTCAAATTGTGTATAGAAACAATTGCCCAAATATAATAGAGTCATTTCTATCTAAACAATGAGCAATATTTAGTTTCCCTGGGGGTAGGGGTGGTGGTGTTGGAGCCCTAGAGCTGTGCGTGATTTTTTCTCCTGAGCCCTGAAGCCCTTTCCATTAGCCTGAATATTGGTTACTCCTTTTGTAGAGTGGTTTTTCATGAGTCCGTGATTTAAAGTGTAACAAATAATTATATCAAGTGTATTGACAGCAAACAATACTAGTTCGGTGTATATAGACAATACAGCAACAACCCCCACATTTGGACCCACTTTTGCGATCATGTCTATCACATCTTGTGGAACGTAATCCACTTATGTAGTGAACAAGACTCTAGCAAATTGAAATCGAAGACATTTTTAAAGTGACTTTTTACTGAGTTCACTCAATTCAACTAAAAAGTGCAAGGTGTTTCAAAATACAATACAATGAAGACACGAAACAAGATATGAAAAATAACGTTTATCAAAGTGTATTCCACTGCAATACAGCAGAGTGTACTTTTATAAAACCACTCTATATTGTCGTTGTGCAAAATATCCTCATCACCATCTGCGCAATTATTAATGTTTGTAGTGAAATCTTATGTAATTAAAATAAAAAAAAAACAAATAGCTTTGATGTTCTTTGCTACACAAGAATGAGAAAACAAGTGGGCGGAAAACAAAAAAGGAATTAGTTTCATAATTTCAAACGATTTTTTTTCAAGTGTTCGAAATTCATTCGAAAATATTGCTATCTTTGTAAATGAAATTAAAGAGAGAGAAAGTGAAAAACGAAGAGTAAAGAAGACAACAAAGTTGAACTAGTTCCACAATAATTTCACTATCTTAACTGTAAATATACGTAGAGCACGGCTCATAGACTTTTAAGAAATTGTATGTTATTTCCGCGTTCGTAATATATAATTCAAGTTTTGATAAGCAAATAGACTAAATAATTGCCATTCAAATTTCGCGAAACTAATTTCACACTTAATAACATTCATTTAACGGATGTGTGGAATATATTTTAAAAGTAAATAAAACTTACCAAAAGCACAACTGGCCTTTGAACGCGGTGATCTCAGAATCTTTTGTTAATCTATCTCTTATGAGTTGATTGCTATAAAGTGTTTTCGAACATTTGGGCATATGTAAGAAATGTTGTAATTAGTATGATTGACAACGTATCAGATTTGATAGCTATATGTATCCAACGTTGAAAAAGGTTATTGTTATAAAACAATATTGACATGGGAGGAGAAAGGAGTATAGTCGTTGACTGACTGAGAGTAAGCACTTTACCGAAACGAAAAACATTAATTACAAATTTTAAAAATTTGAGGTTCGCAAAAATACCAAGTAAACAACGGCGACAAAACAAAACCTAAAAATAGACAAATTCATAAACGCACAAATAATCACGTTTTTAATCAATGTTCTATTTGTGTTACAATAAAAATATATGAATGACAAAATAACAAGGTCTTTTTTTATTTCCGGAACTAATGATGAATTAATAACAGAACAAAGGCCTTGAACACTCACTCCCACAGTCCCCCATAGTTACATGGTCAATTACATCAGACAAACAAACTCATCCAAGCAATATTGTTACCTTGACGTCATGATCTGATATTTAACGGGCAAGATGACGCCATATAATGTAAATATGTACATAAACATATGCTATAAACATATTGGTTTATCTGTACTGTCCACTTCAATGTGTACCTTTTACGTACAAAACAAAATGTTAGTAAAATTGAAAGGCTTTAACATTTTTCTACTTGTTCTTCTTCACAAAATTCGCCAGATTACCACAAGTTGAAAATTTCGATCGCATTTCAACACTCACTCACACTGAAATGCACGAACTTACGATAGAGATTGGTGTTTTGGTTCCATTCAGAACCTCGTCACAAATCTTCGCTATCCCTAGCAATGGGGTCCCGGGGGGGGGGGGGACTCCGAGTGTAAACGATCGGGGATGCTAGTCGTATCTTTTAGGGGTAAAAATCGACGATTTGGTATCTTTTAGGGTTTAAAAATATGGAATTTGCCAAATTCTTACTTTTTGGTATCTTTAAGGGGTTGAAAGCCACTGAAACTCGTGCTTTTGGTATCTTTTAGGTATGAAAAAGTTGTGAAGCCACGCCCTTTTGAAAAACGTCCGGTATCTCTTAGGGGTATTTTAAAAAATTCCGACGAGCATCCCCGATCATTTATCACACCCAAACGCTAACACAAGTCTAACGTAATGTAAATTTACATGCAATCACTTGAAAGGTCTTGTGGGGTTTTAGCGTGTTTGATATCCTTCACAAGTCTTTGTAAGCACGCGCAAGTCAATATGAAGGGGGGTGTTCAAACGACAACGCAAGTCAACGCAAGCTATTGCGACTGCTTACGAGGACTTGCCAGTCTCGTTAGAGACGTATACGTTACCATTTTATTCTTCATAACAAGAAACGGAAAAAGACGCACTAAAAAGGCATTTTTAAGTAGCATCTGGAAACGAAAATTGCAGGAAAGATGGGTTCAAACAGTTGAAACTTCAAACAATAATATAACGCCAACAATGGCAAGAGATCAACACTGCTTTTACCTGGTTTCTCACGGGTAAAGGTAAAATGCTCTTTCAGAACCTTGATGGTGCACACTTCTTGCACTCTCAAAATGCTTCCAAAAGCTTCACAACGCCAGCCAAATTCAAAACAAGGATATATAAATTCTTTGGGAGCCACAAATGAAAAAGTGACTAACAGGCACTAATTAGTGCAGTCACCATGAATCGACCAATGAGAACATTTTCGCGTTAACCAAAAGTTCAAGCAGATATTTCAAGCACAATTGGGCAGTCTACTTTCGTAAGACTGTATATGAACCTACTGCCCCCCACCTCAAAGTTGGTCTTCAATGGGATCCTACACCACACAGTTCACTTTGTCGAAGGAAACAAATGCAACATATCGGCAAACCAGTCGCCCCTAAATCTTGCAGTGCAGCGCGGCCTTAAATTTGTCTTTTTGGTTTTATAACACGACGTCACGCTTTTCAGCTTTTGCATTTGATCAAGAAGCGTGGGGTCTTTACATGGGTTTTCTTCGCTTCTCTTGTTATGATCAACATGGCAATTTGCCATGGTACTCGATCCAACACGAAGTGTTTTCAGCGCGTTCCATCCATGTGGTCGCCTCACACAAAGACCAGTTGACAGAGAAAATAGTTATTAATTACAGAAAAGTGACATTTTTTTTAATTGAGTACGATTACTGGTTTTCACTAACGCAGAAGCCTTAGCAAAAAATGATCATTTAGAGATTCCAGGATTTTTTTTCGTCGTCCCTTTGTGTTCAATTCAGTTCATGCTTGTATCTATGCTTATGCAATATGCTGGACTCCACTTCTTTGTCTTTCCTTTGTTTGCGCTTTTGCTTGCGTCTATTTTGCTAGTGGGAGTCTGGCTTTGTAGACACTAGTAATCGAACAAGTGCGCTAAATCAAATTGATAAGCCACTGATAGCCGAACTACAATTGATACAAAACCATTTGAGTCCAAGGTTCAAAATTGTTTAGTGTTATTCCAAGAAACGAAGACACCACTCAGTAAAGAAAACATCTCCTAAAATCATTTATCAACATCAAGCACCCACTCAATAAATCGGACTTAAATTGCACGTTTCCAAGGAAAAATTAAGAAGTTCCACATTTTTAGTTAATTTTCAGCTTTTTAGTGTTATCGAAAATATGATGAGAATCTTTGAGAAAAATAATTGATTGTGCAGATGTCTAAAAGCACTTTTCACCTCTCACAGATAACTAGAGAGTATTTTGTCTTCAATACATTGGCAGTTATTAAAAAACACAATGGCAATCTGAACCCGCCTGACCGATGCGGGAACAAAAATTATTAGTATTTTGAAAAAAAAGTATTTCCCATGCCCTTATTTTGCCACGGTGTCTTACCAATGGTTAGAAACATTGTCAAAAGACCAAACATATTTTGACAAATAAAGATAGTACTTTCAATTATTTAAAAATCACAAATTCAATTTTGTTTGAGAAAACTAACTTTTAGTCGTGAATATACGTAAATTCAATAGCCAAAAAAAACGAAAATTAAGAAAATGCCAAATGAAAGTTCTACTGCGCTAGAATAAAAACATCCAAATATTGTTGAAGACTGAGAATGTCAGTACTTTGCTGGATGCCGAAAAAAATCAGAATTTGTTATGGGGATGTCAAAGTAAAAATTAGGTATATAAAGCATTTCAGAAGGCTCACAAAGCGGACACATTTGGGACCATAAAAGAGAGTATCCATAATAGCGAGCGATTGTTCGATGCATTTCTTTTTAAGCGCGGATTGGCAGCTGCTGTGCGTATAGATCTTTTCAGACTACGTGACACTCTCTATGGAATTATGGAATTCTTGCGAAAAATGTGTTGAAATATGAGTAGCTTTCAAACAACCTATCTTGAAGGTGCTGTACAAGTTCAAACGTGTCCATTATCATTTTCTCAATTTTGAAAAACGTTACGCATATTTATCTTTCTCACATACAGGGAAATCTTATGAAAATTACTTAACAATATCGTGATAAAAATAAAGCTTTTCACAACTAGTTGCCAGAAATTGATATTCAAAAAGAAAAGAATTCATTTCGTGAAACTGTGAGAAAAAGGAAAATTTTCAGTAACGTTCTTTCTTTTTTTTACGTATATTTTGTATTTCTTTTTTTATGTATTTCTTTTCAATTATACCTTGTTTTTTATGTTCTATCTATTTATTTGTTTATTTAGATATATCAATGGATTTGTTTTTTATTTCATTGTTCACGTTTCCTTGCTTTTCTATAATTCGCCCAAGGACAAAGTTTATTCAGAGTCGACGCTACACCTCATGGGACCCAAGAATGAAACCGGAGGATACCATAGCTAAAGCATTAGAATCTTGTAAAAAAAATTGCAAACCAACAAAAAAGATTCTATAAAACACAATTTCTTTCGGCGTCTTGACGGAATTCGATCTACTTTTTTTTCCGAAAACGGTTTTTTGAATACGTATACAAGGTAAACAGAGGGCTGGAGCTAAGTAGAAAACTTTAATAAACTCAGCCTCCAGGCCTAAAACAGAATGTACATCAATTTTGTATAGATGTTTATCATGAATCATGAATGATAATTAATTTCGAAAGAAAGAGCTATAACAAATAAACTATTATTTTATGACAAGCCGCATGGTTCTCTTGATAATATGATGGTGGCTTGTTGACATTTAATATCCGAAACAAATTAGCTAGCCGCAAATTCTTATATAGGGTAAATCTCAAGAATCCTAAATCTACCCAGGTTACAGAGGCGCAAAACCCGTTTTTTCTTCTTTTATAGCTTTTTTGGTTTGTGTTTCCATTGGGCAAACGTTTGTAAAAACGTAAATACAGAAAATGTACAGGCAGATTTAGTAAGAAACTGCAAAAGCAAGAGTCTCAACCAAGGAAATTAAAATCTGCAACATTTCAACTCTGACAACAAAATACAGCGAATAATTAATGGAACCGGGTCATTTGGAATGGGGAGATACAATGGAACAGCGTAGATTTTGATCTTAGATTTTTTTGCTCTCACTTGAAATTATTCTTTTTATTGTATGGAATTCAAAAGTATTTTGTACCTGTATTGTGTAGGCTGTACATACCTTTATAGCAAAAGGAATTAGTTCAAAGGCAGCTTAAATTGAAGAACGAAAAGGATAAATAAATAAATAACCATGAGTTCGTCCAAAGCAAGCGCGCTTTCTAAATTGCGAAATGCTACTGCACATTTTTTTTAATGTTCAATAAAACATTTTTAATAGCGCCTTAGCTGTCGAGATATTTTCAAAACATGATAGTTCGTTTTAGATCATCTATCCTATAATGACGAATGAATTTCGATCTCATTGTTATAAATAGCTTATAGAAACAGTGTTTCCACTTTACGTGAACGAATAGGTAAATATTAGTTGAAAGCCACAAGACAATCCATTGCTTTGCATACACATTACCTCAACAAGTAATGTGTTTTTAAATAAACCTATTCTATTGTATAAATGACCGACCTATTTTTTGCTCTTTATGTTTGTAATTAGGAAGTTATTAACAGAATAGAATTCACTCGACTAAAAAGGTTTTTGCTAAGCCTTCGAGTTTTCTGCACGAATGTATAAATTGCTCTTCTTTCGTTGAGAGTTTGAAATTGTTTTTCAGAAATAAAGCGTTGAGGAGGTGGTAAGCTAGAACGTTGGCCATCACGCTATGAATATCAAAAGCTTTGCATGTAAATAGAAAATATAGTTTCATAATATATAAATGAGTGAGTAAGTGAATGACTGAATGAACGAGGGAAAGAAAAAAAGAGAGAAAGGGAGAAAGAACAAAAGAAAGAAAGAAAGAACGAAAGAAATAGTGAGTGAATGGATGAATGAATGAATTTAAGAATGAGTGAGTGAGTGAGTGAGTGAGTGAGTGTGTGAGCGAGTGAGTGAATGAATGAATAAGAGAGTAAACGGATGGATAAATAAACCAAAATAATGAAAGAACAGCACATTAGCCCCATATATGCATGCAATATCTATAAGGAAATCAGCCAATCGATCAGTTATAGCATAACTAAACACAAAATCGTAGAAACAAACAAAGGAAGAGTTAACACGGGACTTTCAAATAAATATTACCATGTTAGGTCTTAAATTTGTTTAACTGAAAGTTGGCAACCACAAATGAAACACTTGAATAAAAGTAATGAGACCACAATATAATTACAGCAAAAAGACACACAAAAGAAATGTATAAATATATGTTAAACAACAACTCGAGGCATAAAATCAAAGGACCAAACAAGTTTCAATTAAGAAAGAAAGGAAGTTACAGCCATTGCTTAAACAGTTTCATAACTAAAACAACTTTCCTTTAGTACCAGAAATGCGTCGGTTTTGAAACTACATTGATACTGACACTGAGAAAAAAAAAGAAAAATTCCGTCTAAATAATGAATGAATTAATCTAAGCTTTTTTTACTAATAAAGAAAAGATCTGAAAGATGGAAAAAGGTAAGAACTATTCAATAACATAGAAGGATAAATACAAGACGGAGATAAAAAGAGTCGCCAAGCGCAGGAAAGAAAAAAAAACGAATACGTGAAAATCACTATTTAATGTCGAAAAATACTTGAAAAATAAATGGAAATTTCAAACGTTTAATTTATAAAACAGATTTGAAACGATCGTTAACTAGAGTGTAAAATGAACAGTCGATAAAACAATGGTGTCAATTAAAAAGTGCTTACCCCAATTCTAAAACAGATCCTACACTATCAAAAAATATTTATGTATACATCACCAAACCCCAATAACGTAAGCATATTTCAAAAGCATGTTAATTGATGTGGGTAAAACGATGATAAAACAACGTGCAGGAAACACGCCTTAAAATAAGGAAATGGAATAGCAAATTAGCATCACATTTCTAATTAACATTTTACAAAACTTTTCTACATTAAACACGTTGTCTTGGGAAATATAAACCGTCCCGGAGTAGTGGTCACTTCACTCTCAAGCACACCTTACAAGCAGTGACATATACGAGTCGTCCTGCGCTATCTAAGACTTAATAGCTCACTATGAAGTCCATATCAGTGGTTCTAGTACTACTTATTGCATTGTTATCTATAGAAGACAGCAAAGCTAAGCCAGCTAATGAATTAAGAGAACTCTTCATGAATTTGGACAGCAGTGGCTGCTGTATCGTGAACTGCCACAAGTTTTGTCCATGTTGTCCGAATAACAAGAGAAAAAGAGAGGTAGGTCCCGATCAGTGATGAGATTTTACCGACGCGCGAGCCACCATTACTTCTTTTCTTAAAATACGTTTTTATTTTCAAAGATTTCTATTGCTTCGAACCTTTTAAAAAAGGATTAAACTCAAATCTACTAAGTGATCAAAATAAAACTTATCTCTAAAGGATACATGTATTTATAAAAGCAATACGTGCTCACGGTCAGTGTCCTCAGCGATATGTTTGAATTCTTTTCGGCCAATACAAGTTCTATGAAGTAGTATGCTTAAATTTGTGTTTAGTTTAAGTTTGTGTCAAAAATAAGAATGATACATATAAATGAAAAAAAAATTGACATTAAGGCTGATTTATTATAGGTTTTTGTCTATCTACAAGTGGTGGAAGGAGGTTTTGGGTGATTCGTGTTTCCTCTAATATGTACAACTGAATCGTGAAACGGAGAAAATTTTTGCCGTGATTCATGAATGTGCGTAAAATCGAAAAATCCGTAGTTTTAGGTGTGTGATTCGCTAATCGATCCAAAAAGTGCGCCACCAATGATGGACTTGACCAGAGTAGTTTCTGTTGAAGTGTTTGACTTGAATCAGAATGGTATTAATTCTATTGGAATTTCCGATTTTTTGATTGACTTATCCAATTCAGTTCCTTTAACAAGCAAAAAGACGGTCTATAAATCTTCCTCTTTGATTTAACTCCGAATTCTCTAAGATTTTCTTGAGTGGCCAAGACAAACTATAATACAATCTTGCAGTGAAATTGTTCACATTCACTTCCTCTTTTTTATACAAATATAAAATCGCCCTAGGACTTCTTTGCAATACATTTAGTTGGGGGGAATACTGCTTGGTCAGTGAAATGTGTAGAGGCTATCAAGTTTGCCGTTGAATCGTATATGATAGACTGTGGATGAATAGACTTCCATAGAAAGCTGGGCCGGGTCATCATTAATACTGTAGACTAGAGGGTACTGGTTCTAATAAACGTTTCTCTCGACAAGCGTCCCGATAAAATCAATTGTGATAGACTTTATTCATTGTCCTCGATGTTTTCCAGTACAATATTATAGTGATAACATTTAAAAGATAGAGGCATTATTTACTTGCATTCCGATATAAACACATATTAATAGACGATAATTTTTATTCACTTGCCTCGATGGTTTAATTCTTATTAGTATTGCATGCAAATTACGCAACTGGTATACCTAAATGTTTCTACAACACAGATATCCTATTGGAATAAATATAGACCTTATTAATTCCACTGTTTTCCAAATACACACCGGACTCTTGGCAGATAGACTTTGCCTAAATGATTTCCAAATACATTTCTCTTGAAAGATCGGATCCGGAATTTTCAACGGAGGTGTATTTTGGTTTTGAAAATAAAAATCTGGAAGAAAATTTCTAATGTTTGAGCGATCATCACAGATGCTTGATGCAATTTTCTAATATCAGAAATATATTTTTTTCTAAAAGTACAAATTTGTAGTCTTCCACACACGAAACATATTTAAAAAAAATGAAAATATAAAAACCATAAGATAATATGAAACGACAGCCAATTCACCTTCTTGGATACGCCCCTGAAAGACATCGATAACTTGCCTCAATGCTTCATGTTTGTGTTTCATTTATTAAATAAAATTTATAGCTTTCCCCAATATTATTTCGCTCTCTTTTAATATAATCCATGCGATATGTCACATCATATAAAAAAAATAGAAGACAAATTATGTCTAGTTGAGGCAATTTCCTGCATTTCCTTAATAGCTACAATTGTAAAAAGCTGCGCAAAGTGATGTAAACTAATTGCGATTAAAATTGAGACGGCAAATGCCACAAAATAATAAAGTCTGAAAATAGGAATAAAAGCGGATTTGAGAATCGCGATAATTAGTGTCGTTGATCTAGAGACAGATCGATGGGGTAAACTTGAACGCAAGATGCTTTGAATAAGCCACGCGATCGGTTATAAGTAAATGAGATATCATCCAAGATTATCGGATTATATTGGCTATTATTAGAGAAGAGAAGAGAAGAGAAGAGAAGAGAAGAGAAGAGAAGAGAAGAGAAGAGAAGAGAAGAGAAGAGAAGAGAAGAGAAGAGAAGAGAAGAGAAGAGAAGAGAAGAGAAGAGAAGAGAAGAGAAGAGAAGAGAAGAGAAGAGAAGAGAAGAGAAGAGAAGAGAAGAGATATTCACAAAAAAGAGAAATTTATAATGAAAGAGAAATTTACAATAGAAAAGAAAAGCAATTCAAATAAAGTAGAGAAGAAATCTGAAAAAGGACAATCAACACATAGGGGGAAAAAAGGAAGAGTAAAAGATGCTCACAGTTCCTAATGAGTGGTCCTAATTTATCCCTCCTTTCAATGGAAAGCCCTAAGGCGACCACAGCTGATCACCGCATACGTTCCATATTCAGCTAAAAGCATTTAAGTGGTGTTTAACACGATTTATCTTTTTTGTCGTAGGAAAACTACGAAAAAAGCAACAGTATTCCATGGTCAATGACGTAATGAGCAGACAAGAAGCCTCCAAGTCATGAAAATTCAAATACAGATTAAAGAACACTATGCTTTAAAAACCAACTAAACATAAACTATCTTCAAATGATACTATATTTGTAATGCACCCAGAGACTGTTTATAGTAATGTGTAGTCTAACACAAAGGTAGTTTACCAATTCTGTTTACATTAGAGATTTGGTGAGCTAATTTGAGAAATCATAACAATGTAGTGGATAGTTCTAAAACTACACATAGTCACGTTTTATGTCTATTATATTTAATAACAATAAAATGTTTTCCCAAAGTCGTGTTGAAAATTGCATATTTAAAGCTAGCTTGGCTTCTAGAGTCGCTTTCAAAAACACACGGCGAAATACCCTTTAGCGTATTATAACTTTTCATTCTACTCATCATGTTGTTTTCATTTTCTTACGGTTTTTTTTAACAAATCTATTTCGTGCCGTGAATCATTCATAAGCAACAAACGCAAACTCAGCACCAAAATCAATAGATTGATTTTCAAAAATTCGTGAAACTGAAAGTGTATTTTTAAAGATTAAACTCAATTTTATTAACATTTACGCGGATTTTTGTAAACAACTCTTAAAAAGACGAAAACTGTTGCTAAGCAACACACTGCTCAGGCCACACTATGCCGGAAAATTTGAAAACGCGACTTTAATTTGCACCGCAACAACGCAACAAAAACTTAAATTAAATAATAGCATTTAAATAAAATTGTTCAGTTCAGTTTCGTTTTCAAATTCAACCGGCATAGCTAGTTTCGCCATTTCCTGAGTTGACATATCTATGTTTCTTGTGGACGCAGCTTCTATCGCAGGTGGAAACAGGCACGAGACGAAGCTCTTCGAATGGCGGGCATGACTGTAGGCAGATTCAAATAGTCGCAATGCGAACCCGCACGCGTCAGCAACAATTGCTAGAAATTATTGTTTCTAAACCGACAAATTTGTTTGTTTGGCGTGGTGTTGGTGGAGTAGGCGTTCGAAATGAAAATTGATAATTGGTTATGTTTTCAGTCTCGGTAATTTTTTTTCCCTCTCGTTTTAAATGTTTCCAAGGAAAGGACAGTGATTATGTACAAAACTAAGGATGAATGGTATAAATGTGTTTGTCCTCACAAAATACCTCATTTTGAAAAAAAAAAAATATGATTTTTAGTTTTCAGATGCTCAAAACGTACAACAACAACAACAACAACAGATTTATAGTAAATGATTATTTTTTTGCGACTAAATATATTGATAGACAAATCAAATCAGTCATGTATTAATGTATGGCTAAAGATTGACTGACTTCAATTTACGTAATTTGATTCGGCGTTTTACATCCCCATGAAACAATTAAAGGCCATTAATATCATAAGAAAACCCCCTCCCCTCCCCCAAAGAAAAAATTCTAACCCCCGCAAGAGAACTGAACATGACCGACGTCTTTCTCCCGCCCAGGGCAGGGGTAGATAACGCCATTTTTGCGTACGCTGCTTTTGAACTAAAATATGAATCTCAATAAATAATTGTAGACGCACTAATATCAGCGTATCAAATTCAAAGACCAATTCAAAACATAAAAATAAAAATTGGCGTGATTTTCCTGTAATCTTCATTTTTTGCACTTTGCAAATAGAGCTTAAAGGCTTAAAGTCACAGAACATTTTGAGTCAAGAAATTAGCGCTAAAATTGAATTCAACTTTTAACCAAATTGGATTTAGTTTCGTTACTTAGTTTTTTCCTTTTTTTTTTGGAAATTGTTGTTGAGTGGGGCATAAAATTGAAACGTAAAAACAAAGAACATATGTTGCTTTTCTTACCACTGAATTCCAGCGTGCAAGCAGACTGCGAGAACTCGGCCATGAATGAATTCTCCACCTTTTTCATCAGTTTCTCGACCTTAGAGTGCAAACAATAAATCCGTGAAACTTTAGTAATACTAAATAGTGCTATTTTATGCAAATTCTTTTGTTTCCTTTTGTTTAATTAGCACTATTTTGTACTATTTAGTAATTAGTATTTCACGGGTATATTGTTTGCACTCTAGAAATAGTTTTTGTAAATATACACAAAAGAAAGAATAATGTATCATGGTTGGTGATTTAGCGGGATTTTTGCGCACGTTCCTTTCTGGACGCGTCAAACTTACAGCCAGAATTTTGCTTAATTGCAAATGCAAACTACTCTGTGGATGTTGTCATTAGAAACTGGAGATTAAAATGAAAACTGAAAAAGGCAAGACGTTTAAAAAGTTTGGTAAAAAGTTATCGTTCAAGCATCTTTGGCCTACCTTCCCTGCCGGCGAATGGAGCGCGTTTACCATTTTAATGGTAAAAACCAATCAGAAGCGTGAAATCAGCATGGAAAATACACACAGACCAATCAGAATCAAGGGCGCTAAATTTAACGGGTGGACTCATACAGACCCAAGGGCTGAGCTTTTTAAAGCACAGGAAGCCCATCGAGCGGTATAGGGCGCTATCAGTTGAGCAACTTTCAAATAAAACAATTTGAGATACAGAATTAGAATTAAATAATAATAATTCAAGTCTAATGTTTTGAATTGTTTTAATAATATTTACAATAGCCACACAAGTTGGACTACATGTACCACCATAATTTAGACAATCAAAAGTTATTACGAAAAGACAGTTTTTAGAAAATGCAGATTGTAGATTTTCAGACCTGGTACTTTGGTAGACATCAATCAAAAAGCCAACAAAGTGTTCATTGTGAAACAAACACAGTCTACCACAAACTTTGTCAGCTTTTTTTATTGACGTCCACCCAAATGCCATGTTCTAGAGGAGACTTTAGCTTTGAGGGTCACACTTTAACAAAAATGGTTGTGAATAAGTCCAGATTCAAAAGAAAACGAAGGATTAAAAAGTAATACTCCTTGTTTTTCCACAATATGTGACTTTATCACACAACGAGCACAGCCAGTGTAAGTGACTACAAGGGCAACTGTTTTTAGACTGTCATCATTTTGTTCTATTGTTTACATTTTTGTTATAATAATTTATTAGTATTATTGTGATCCTCACATGTGTGACGTGATCATTCTTGCTTTCTTTTTGCTTTGATCTGTAAACCATTCAACACGATGTTCACACTGCTGCTCAAAACGTTAATGGGTTGATAGATCTAATAAAATAATTCTATTATACATATTATCATACAAATTATTTTTATTATTATTATCACTCATTTGGTGTCTTCTGTGACTATATTCATCATTGCATTACATATTGCACTTTTTATATCTGTACCTAACCACTTTTAAAAATATGAGGGTCTATGAGTGTAACTTTGAAAATTAAGGTTATGTGACAGAAATATTATCCTTAGCCCTTTTATGAATACATGTATTAAGTTTGATTGGCTAACCTTTTTCAAAAGTACAAATCGTAACAGGCAAGTTAGTATAGATTTAAATGTTATTACAGAACTCATTGTTACTCTGTCTCATTTTCCTTCAACATTGCTTCTAATTCCTGACTTCTTTTCTTGTCAATCACTTCTAATTCTCTTATTTTCTGAAATGAAACATGAAACTTTCTTTAAGTACCATGAGATTGTGAAACCCAAATGCTATAACAAACTTAATGAAATGGTATTGACTACACATCTGTTAACAACAAGAGCAAGTTACACAAAGACTAGAAAAATGATGAAGTAGGAAGATTGTCAGGTTGAGATAAGTCTTGAGAAAGACTGTTTGTGTGGGGAAACATTTTGGAAACCTGCACAGAAGCTATCTGTATTTATCAGTATTGTTCAGTCAGTTTCCTTTGACAATACACTGCAGCAGAACAATGAAAAAAAAGATAAATAGAAAATATCCAATACCTGTGAGATCTCAGTGTTAATGATTGTCCTGTATTGATCGCCTTTCCCAGTAGATTCCATGTCTTGAAGGAATTGCTTTCTGTCTTCAATCTCTTGCAACACTAAAAATTAGTTCAATGGACACATTAAGAAGCTTTCCTCATGCATTTTCCAAGAATTTCCCCAAATAAAGGTAACTCTAGGCACTCCATGTGGTATGAAGGCCAAACTAGTTCTGATAAAATGCACTAACTGAACTTCTTTTTTTATCTGAATGCATATGGGAATACTTCCAGTCCCTCTATGCAATAAAAACTGCATGGAATAAGCTAATGCATTTTTGTGATGTTTCTGTTACTGATAAGATCTTTTTTACCTTCATCAAATCTGTCTGGTTCTTCTTTAGGTGGTGTTGATGATTTCTGCTCTGCTTTTGGTTTGGGATTCAGGTTAATGTTTTTACCATATTCACCATATGCCATCACATTCTGTAGTCTTCTTTTATCAGTAGCTGTTATTTGTTCTATTGCACAAATAGAAAACCAACTAATTTGATTGACTTGATTTGAAGATTTTGTCATTATTATTGATAAATGAATGAATGAATGAATGAACGAATGAATGAATGAATGAATGAATGAATGAATGAATGAATAGATGAGTAAATGAATGAATGAAGGAATGAATGAATGAATGAATGAATGAATGAATGAATGAATGAATGAATGAATGAATGAGTGAATGAGTGAATGAGTGAATGAGTGAATGAGTGAGGGAATGAATGAATGGATGAATGAATGAATGAATGAATGAATGAATGAATGAATGAATAAATGAATGAATGAATGGCTGAATGAAAAATGAATAAATGAGTAAATAAGTGAATGAGTGAGTGAGTAAATGAATGAATGAACAAATGAATAAATGGATGGATGGATCAATGGATGGATAAATGATTTAATGAAATTTGAACTGTCAAAGATGTACAGTGTTTTTAATTAACACTTACTTCCAGGAGTTGGCACAAACTTGCTACCCTTCTGTTTCTCCTGTATCTGTTCAATTTGTTCTTTTTTTCTCTTCCCAGCTGGCCCTAAATGTCTTGCATTAAGTACCTTGGGAAGGGGTTGAGCTCCAGGTGACGATTTACGAGGTTGTTCAGTTCTACTACTGGTAGGATTGACCTTTGTAGGTAACGGCTGACCCTCTAGACAGAAACAAGAGAAGATGTTAGTGTCAGATGTACAATCTCAAGGATGAAATAATCCAAATTGAAACAGTAAAGTAGTTATTTATGAATGAATTGGTGTGTACTAATGAAAGAAATGTTAAAAGAAGAATATCATATGCCCTTGGCAGGATTGAAACATACATCATTTGAAAAGATATTAACTTTCTGACTCTCTGGAAACAAGAAAACATGCCACATACAATCTCAAGGAAGAATTAATCGAAATGGAAATGCATATAAAAAGATATTAACTCGTTTAAAGTGTTTGCCGCATGAAAATATGCAAGGAACATGACTTAGTGACTCAGTGAAAGAACATGTACACTTACTTCTTGGTTTATGTGCAAAAGTAGTTTGCAAAATTCTAGTGCAATTGTATTTTCAATATTATATTTTATGAATTTAATATTTGAGGTGTTCTAAGTGCACTTGATTTAGTTAAAGGAGCCGACTCAACCACAATGTTTTGCACACCTCTAGTCTATCATGTGCTTAGAAAGGCTATTTTTGAGGTCACCCAAAACAGTGTGGTAGAGAAATACAAATCTCTTTGATATTCTTTAGCATCAATCTCACTCACTCAAAAAGAGTAAATTCCTAAGTCCCTTATTGGTTATTGGCATTTATGTTGAATACATTTTGTAAATTTCTTTATTTAGCTTTTACCATGCAACATGTGCTTGCCTCAAAAGTCTTGTGACAAATTTTTTGACATTTTTATGACACATTTTTACAAAAGTTATCTCTAAATCCATGTTGAAGTTCAAGCTACTAAAGGTGGACAGGGAAAAAGCATATAAAATACATAAAAAATATGTCAAAAATCTTTCTTTATTACTACAGTAGCATGTGTCACACTGTGGATCTCGATTTACACGGCTACATGTATATACGACTAGTCGTAACTTCCAAAACTAGTCGCACATGCCCTAAACATGTTTTAAAATGTCCTACGACTAGTTTTAGAAGGTTTTACCTCCTGACTAGTTGTATACTACAAACGGCATACAACAAATTGCACTGTGTAAATCAGCCGTAAGAGACCTACTTACAAAGACTCCTTTAAATTTTATCATCATTTCTTACTTGACAATTTATCATTCAGTTGTCTTCGTTGGAAGTTTGTCAGTTTTGATTCTTCCATCATCACTATACAAATGTACCAAAAAAAATACAATAAATAAACAAAGCAATGAATGAATATTATAATAAACAAACAATTAAGTAAGTAAGGTAAGTAAATAAATCAATGAATAAATGAATACATAAATAAACGAGTAAAGTTTAAGTTAGAAAGCAACTAAGTAAGTAAGTAAATAAATCAATGAATAAATAAACGAATGAATAAAACTATATAAAATTATTATGTTACAAAATCATATAAGTTAACTTATAAGCTCTTTTATTTTTTTCAGCTTAACAACACAATATACTAGTTCTCACGCATTTTCACTAGAAATCAAGACCATAAAGTTACCTTTTAATAACTGTTGAGTGTCTTTACTGACTGGAGCAGCTTGTGTGCTCCACATTCCTCCCTTAGCAACGGGCTGTCGATTAGCCGCCATCTTGGTGATCGGAAATTTTGTGTTTTCCACTTAAAGAGACATCAAAAACGTCAACTTTTCGTATACAAATATAAATAGCAGTTGTTGTTTACATATTTTTCACAAGTTGCAAGTTCCAATGTCGTTAATACTTGAAATATTTGGGATGTAAAGACGTTATAGTTTAAACGGGAATCCAAGACGCTTTGAAATGAAAATAGTTTTAGCTAGGGCTTCCTGTGGTACCAAAGGAAACCCATTTCATTCAAATGCTAATACTTGACTTGTACCTATTCTTGTGTTTTTTAGTGTTCTATATTTTAAGATATTTGCTTATTATAAATGTAATTATCAAATTTAATCGATTTTTGCTTTGTATTTGTACTATTTTAATATTTTTAATATTTGGTTTTCCTTTGGAAAATTGAAAGCCAAACTTTTGGGCTTCCTGTTTTATTTTATCACTGGATCTTGATCTGAGTAATTCTTGGAGCATGTGGTGCAATTTTGGTCTAATTTTAACCCTTTCAAAATATTTACAGAGGCAGGAACTTGTGAACTTATTATTTATCGTGTATGAGATCCAGAAAACTATTTAACTCAATGGCAGCTGCGTTAAACAAAGTTTATTTGCAAGTTGTTGGCTGTGGAACTATCGACACCACACCATCCCTACTGCTATTCACTGATAGCAAAAGGTAGGGTTTGAACTATTGTAGTTTTGTTTGATTCTGAACTATTTTTGATATCTAAAAAGTACAACTTTAGTCTTGAGTTAGGCACTTTCATAAAGAGTAACAATTGGTAAAAAGAGTATGGATTAAAGTTTAAATAAATAATTTTTTTAAAACGACGTTATTTTGATAATGATCATCATTTGAAATTGTATCTTAATCATAGTTATTGTTATCTGCAGCAATCTATCAATATCATCATCAGAGTAGCTTTTATTACCATCATTGTGATATTTCATTGTCGTCATTATCATGATTACATGCAAGACTGATCACCACCATCATCATCATTATCATCGTTTATTGATTTGCAGTCCTCTGTGTCATCATTATCTTAATTATCATAACCATTAAGGAGACATTAGCATTATAGTTTTCAATAATCAATATTATATACTGCGATGCAAATTTGTATCATGACTTCGTTTTGATTTTGTCTTTTCTGATACAAGAACCATCAATCTATTTCAGGAGTGGAGAACCATTTCAAATTATATGTAAGCAATGACAGAATAAGTCTGAGCAAGCTCGACCTCATGAAATTGATTGACAGTTCAGAAAAGAACATTATCAAAACAAAGTTTTGAATGACAGTTTATAAGATGCTTCAGTTGAATTGGAGTTAACATATTAAGTTAACTTTTGATCATCATTATTATCATCATCAGTGTTTTCTTGTTATCATGATGTTGATTTTTTATGTTCTTTTCTTTTGTTTCTGTTTTTAAAATTACTATGATATACTGCACACTCTGATTGGTCAATGCAAGTGCTTTATGAGAGCACAAAGCACACATACGTCAGCTATTTTTTACTTCTACCTTCTACTTTGTCAATTTTTATTTTATAAAAGGAATAAAAAACTTGTTTCTGTGCTTTTTGAGAATAACGCACTTGGGGATAGGCAGAATACTTGAAAAGTATGCATCGTGCCTCTCCAGCACTTCTCTCATATTCTACCTATCCCCCCTTACTTTATTTATCAAAAAAAGCATCTTTTATTCCTTCAGTGTACATACATGCACAAACATGAAAAAAATTACAATGTTTTTGCATCTTTTTGTACACATATTATCTCAAAGTCCAGGCTGATCAATATTTTTTCATTACAGGTACTTGTTCAATTGTGGTGAGGGCACACAGAGATTATTCAATGAACATAAACTTCGTATTCACAAACTGAACAATATATTTTTTACAAGAATATCATGGGAATGCACTGGAGGCTTGCCTGGAATGGCAATGACCTTAAGAGATACTGGAAAAATAGAACTTGGACTGTATGGACCTCAAGGATTCATGGAATTTATGCATGCTACACGACACTTTTTATATCAAGAGAAATTACAAGTTAAATGCACAGAGTTGTCAAGCAGTGAGAATAAGTTTGAAGATGAAAATATTTCAATTTGTCCAGTACTTTTAGCAGGTATACATGGTCAAATCCAAATTGTCTCTTAATCGTTTCTAGATTAAAATCGCCTAATATCTTCTTTTTGGGAGTTGTCATGGTTGCATATCAAACTTTTGTTGTCGATTTTGGGCTTCCTGTGGTGAAATACACGGGTCCTGTTTTAGGTTAAGAGTCTATTTTCGGCTAGAAATCAAAATGTCATACTTGTTGTGTATGCTTTCATTCAAAAAAAGTTACAAATTTGAAGAATTTTGCGAGAAAAAAAACGCTTTTTTAAGGGAAAAGCTTGATATGTTATGATAATGGAATGTGAAATTACCCATCACCACCTTGGGGATATCACTAAGCACAGAACTAGGATTATAAGAAAAATCAATTGACTTAAAAAAATAGTAAAATGCCATGACCCTGCCATACCAGTTCCTGTTTTCTCCAGTTGACCATCATCGATATCATCATCATCATTATTATCATCATTGTTATCATTATCAATAAAAAAAAATTAAAAAAAACTCACCTACCACCAAATGTTTTTAAATCCAGGTAAAACACCAGTATTAGGAAATGACCTGACAATTTCAAAAGAAGATGATGATACAGAAGATATGCCTAGTAAGAGAATTAAGACACATCATGTGAAGAATATTGTTAGTTACATCTGTAGCTTACCAACAATTCCTGGAAAATTCCTGGTAAATAACGCAAAAGAGCTTGGTGTTCCAAAAGGCCCACTGTTTGGAAAACTGAAGTTAGGTGAAGATGTGTTTCTTAATGATGGAAGAAAGGTAAAGCATTGTGTACATCTTGTTATGTTTTTATGTAGTTGTTATCAAAACCATAACTTATTGGTTACTTATCAGTCATTAATCCATCCATTTTATTCATTTGCTCATTCATCCATCTGTCCATTCACTCACTCATTTATTTATTCATTCTTCTTGATCCATTCATCCACTCATTTATTTATTCATTCATTCATTCATTGATCCATTCACTCACCCATTTATTCATTCGTTCATTCATTCACTCACTCAATTACTCATTCACTTCCTCGCTCACTCGCTCGCTCGCTCACTCCTTCCCTTACTCATTCATTCATTCATTCATTCATTCATTCATTCATTCATTCATTCATTCATTCATTCATTCATTCATTCATACATCATACATTCATACATTCATACGTACATTCATTCATTTATTCATTCATTCATACATTCATTCATTCATTTATTCATATATCAATTAATTTGCTTATGTTTCTAGATTTTAGCCAAAGATGTTACTGAACCAGCCCAAACAGGACCAGTGTTTTTCATCATTGACTGCCCTTCTGTTGATTACATACCTACGTTGGTGATGTCAGACCAATTTGAACATTACAAAGATTCAGAAAATCATCCATGTTTAATTGTACATCTTGTACCAATGGAAGTATTTGATAACCAAAGATACAAGGAATGGAGATTAAGGTTGGTTGCAATTGCATTTGATTAGAATGCATAATTTTGAAGCATCTTCTTTTCCACAAAAAATAGAGGGATGATTATTTATTAGTAATTACAACCAAATTATGGTGAATGTTTTTTCAGTCGCAAGAGTTATATATTTATTAAAAATTGGTTTATTTTGTCATCAATCAATCACTTTCACAATTGAAGAGTTCAAAGCGAAAACGGCCTAAGTGCTCTTTTGGATAATTTTTTCGAATTTTCGAATTTTCACCAAATCAATCTAAAAAAGACATCTGACGATCTAATTTGGTCTAAAAACAAACATCTTCTATTTTTTTCCGAAGAAATTGTCCGAAAAAGGTGAAATTCGGCCCGTAGTTACGCTTTCGCTTTGCTTGACAACCGTTCACTCTTGCGTGAAAAGCACAAATTTGTATAGGACGATAAAAATACCCGAGTGAATATGCATAAGTACAAATCTTAGAGTGCGCGCACTAAATAAATACCACTAAATAGTGTTATTTTATGCTAATTCTATTTTTTTTTTTTTTTTTTCATAAACGCAATTTACTAATCTCGACATCAGTGTTCATGGGGACGAATAAACCTATTAATATATATGTATTTTTTGGCTAAAAACTTGGCCTTCGAGCAAAAAGTTTAATATCCTAAGAAAATTCAGTCCTTCTTCTAATCTTATGCAAGTTTTTCAAGTTTTACTTCATTCTACTTACACCGCTAAATCACTACGAACATGCCTATTTCGAACTACACGTGTTTCGACAAAAATACCACTGCAATGCATTCTGGGAAATCAACCAAATTTTCGGCAGCCGCCATAGCCTCCCCCCATTTCAAGTTTTTTTTTATAAGTCTAACGCTACCTCGGAATTCTGCCGAATTTTCAGGCTTGTTGTGTTCTTTGATCGCCAAAACTTGCAAAAATAGCCGCGGCAGTCCGAGAATTTGCCTCTAAAACAGTCTTTAAGTGATGATTCGGCTTCAACGGTCGCCAAGATTCACGAGTGCGAAAAAAACACTAATTTTTACTCGAAATCATCTCAACTGCTTGATTTCTTTCAAACAGTAGACTCATCACAACTAGAAAGCTTAATGATGCTGTTCCAGAAGCGTTTAGAGGCAAATTAATAGCAAAAAACAATGACGAAATCACGAATGATGCGACTTCGTCAAAGTTCTGATTAGACTGAAAGCCTGTTTCAAACGTGTTAAACATGTTTACCAGTTTCATGCCTCCCCAGTAACACAAAAACACAGGATTGTTGATCGAAGTCAAAAAGAAACTACCCTGGACGAGCTTAAGGTTTGTACGACTCAAAAAATCCCTAAAATCGCCAAAAATGTCCTTTTTCGGACAATTTCTTCGGAAAAAAATAGAAGATGTTTGTTTTTAGACCAAATTAGATCGTCAGATGCCTTTTTTAGATTGATTTGGTGAAAATTCGAAAATTCGAAAAAATTATCCAAAAGAGCACTTAGGCCGTTTTCGCTTTGAACCCTTCAATTACAATCCATTCATTCACTCATCCATTCACTCCATTCACTTTCATTCCTTTATTCATTCATTCATTCATTCATTCATTCATTCATTCATTCATTCATTCATTCATTCATTCATTCCTTCATTCCTTCCTTCCTTCCTTCCTTCCTTCATTCCTTCATTCATTCATTCGTTCATTCATTCATTCATTCATTCATTCATTCATTCATTCATTCATTCATTCATTCATTCATTCATTCATTACTTTATTCATTTTTTAGTTTTGGTGAGTCAACCCAGCACTTGTTAATCAGCAAAGAAGTGTCCTGTGGATCCTCAGTGTTTCGGTCTCAAGCCAGGATTCAAATGAAACTTCACACTGTTGACAAATTCTTGTTTCCCTTACTTTATTCATCAGACAAACCTGTAAGTATCTAAAAAGGTTTTTATTTCACTTTAAATATGATTTGATGGGTCTTGAGTTTGCATTGTAATTAATGAACAGTCTTCGTTTCATATTTCATACCAAAGCTGAAACATTCATGAAAATTTTGAGTGCTATAAAATCATAAAGGAAATGCCAACAATTGCATTAACTTTATTCACACTGTTTAATCACTCATTGCTTTGATGTGTATACATACAAATGGTATTCCCCCCAAGATTAAAAGGGGGTCCATAATGCAAAAGCTCTTGTCTTTATCAAATAGGTTTTACCTTCTGAATGATTCAAGTATATTAAGCCTGGTTCACATGAGCAACAGAAATGCAATGCAAATGCAAAGGCAAGAAATGAAAAATTTTCCATTTTCTTACACTTGCGCTTGCATCTTTTACAAGCAAATTGGTAAAAAAATGCAAACAAAAAAGTGCATTTTTTTTGCATTTGTGTTGCTCATTTAAACCAGGCCTAACAGTCACTTTTTCCTCACCAATTTCCCATCATAACTACTTTCTTTTCAGATACATGACTTAAATCTTTTACCAAAGACCATATTACCAGGGAAAACAATGTTGAAGTTCCATCTAAGACCTTTGAAACTTCAAGGGTTTGACAGTGAGGATATTCCAAGTGAACTAGACATTGATACAATCATGAGTGAAACAATCAATATTATCAAAGAAACAGGGAACAAACAACATATAGCTTTGATCAATAATAATCTTACAATTCAAGACAAACTGGAGGGAAATTTACTTGATGAGACTTGTTATGCAAATGATGGAAATTTGTCAAAAGGGACAGTTCAATGTGGAGTGAGTGACAACAAATGCTCAGACGATGATTTGAAAGTTTTACAGTCAAATGACAATCAGAAAACCCATGATAATAATTCAAAGTCAACCAAAGAAAATACTTTACAAGTGGCAAGCATTTCCAGGAATACACTACTAGAAGAACACTCTGTTCCCTTAAAAGACAATGACTCAGACATGAGTCTATCAACAGAACAATTACAGACTATTGACAATGAAAAAACATTTGAATCAGTCAAAAGCAGTAAAGGAGAACTTGGTACAAATGAGGGACCTTTAGCAGATGGATTGCATTTTGGTGCTTTGGAAAAGCAGGAGGACTGTAGCAAAAAGAAAGGAAACAATGACTTTCAAGTTGTATTCATTGGAACTGGCGCATCACTGCCATCAAAGTACAGAAATGTTAGTGCTACATTACTGCGTGTAAGGTAGGTAAAGTTGATGTCTTAACTGATATTATACAACATGGCCATCCCTTTATACAGTCTATAGAGTAGGGGAGAGTGCTCTTTCAGGCTGCTCCGTATTTTTGATCTGATATATAGCACTCTCTCTCTCTCTCATTCTGTTTAATATGGCTTCTAAAACTCGATGTAAGTTTATGTTTTACTAACAAAAATTAAAAAACTACAGAACTTGTCACAGGTATTGATTTGCTTTTAAAATTACTCTAAATCTTAATTCTTCTTGAGTTTCTGTCAAGAATAGTGTTTTATTTCAAGTTGTTTGCAGCCCACATAATGGTGTATACCGGTAGTTACTCTTTAACTAATATTTTTTGAAATTATATGAATTTTGAATATGCGAATTATCACATGTGAAAGATTTTTTTCAATTAAAATTTCTAATTTGTAATTTTCGAATGTCTTTGTTCTAGTGATTCAAGTTCAATTCTGTTTGACTGTGGTGAAGGTACACTGGGTCAATTGTACCGACACTATGGCAGTGATATGGACCACATTATCAACACAATAAACTGTATATTTATATCACATATACATGCTGATCATCATTTGGTAACTACGACAATACTGTTGATATTGATTATTGAAATGCTCAGTATAATCAGACAATCTAAATCAATCATAGACAGTAAATATAACTGTAGTTGATAAAACAATTAATCAATCAATCAATCAATCAATCAATTAATCAATCAATCAATTAGTCAGTCAATCAGTCATTCAATCAATCAGTCAATCAATCAAATAGTCAATCATTCATTCAATCAATTAGTCAATCAAATAATCAATCAATCATTTATTCAATCAATCAATCAATTAGTCAGTCAATCAGTCAATCAATTAATCAGTCTGTCAATCAGTCAATCAATTAATCAATCAATCAATCAATCAATGAATTTATCAATCAATCAATCAATCAATTAATCAATCAATCAATCAATTAGTCAGTCAATCAGTCATCCAATCAATCAATAAGTCAGTCAATCAGTCAATCAATTATTCCGTCAATCAATCAATATTAATAAAAGTAGTCAATCAGTCAGTCAATCAGTCAGTCAGTCAGTCAATTAGTCAGTCAATCAGTCAGTGAGTCAGTAAATTAATAGTCAGCCTGTGAATCAACCAACCAACCACTTTATCAATCAATTAATCGATCAATTAATCACTTAATCAATAAAAAATATTAATGAATCTTATGATCCATCAATTATCTCAATCAGGTAAACAATCAATCATTGTAATCACATATCAATCAATTGCATGTAATTCAAACTTGTAAAATATGACAGTAATGTTGCAAAGAGAGTGGATAACCCTTCTGTAACGCATAATTTGATGAATACATAAAATATTGTTTTATTTCAGGGTTTGATTCGTATTCTTCTTTACAAAAGCCAACTTAAAAATGTAAGTGGCTTCAAATAATTGCCTGACAGTGTTTAAAATGTTTTGTTACGTAAGTAAGCATTCAGTTATTAGTCAGTGATACCTGGTTTGTAAGAATTTAAAATGACATGTGAAGCAGCACATCTGTATCCTCAGCTGTCAAGAACCTATTGCCAATGGAATTACTGTTTATGTTGCTTTGTTCTGTAAAATACAAATATATATACTTTGAAGGTATAAAATTGAAGATTTGGTAATGAGGCTTCATGGTATAAATTGTATAAGAATGTTGTCTCTGATTATTTAATATTTAACAGACATTTCGATTGAGATACTACAATCTTCTTCGGTGGATGGATATATGCAAATTAAACAGAGTTCAAATACTCTTGGGAGATATATGTTATATATGGTATATGTTCATTGATGGAGTTTGAAGGTGTTTGTGTGTTACAGGAAAATAATGATGTCCTTACACCAGATGAGACAGTTGTCATTGGACCAAAGAAGGTTGGGCTATGGCTTCAGGAATACAGTTCTTTATTTGAGTATTTGAACTATAGGTAAATAATATAAAATCATTTAAAAATAATAAGAAATAATATATACAGTGTGAGCAGGAGATCTGTATGAGGATTTAAAACAGCAGGCTGCAAACCTCATACAGATCGGACATGAATATTGTGTATTACCTATCAAATGTCTAGATTAATGCTGCTATTTTAGATTTGTTTTTATATTAGATGTAATTTGGCTGAGATATTTCATGCTTTAGCTTTTGCAAATAAGGATGAAAAGAAATTTGTATCAATATTTACAGATGCACTCACTGTAGTGATTTTGCAATTTTCCTGTATTGTTCTAAATCATGCATTATCAATGAAGTGGATAAAAAGAAATAGAAAATAAATGAATTAAATATAATATTATTGATCGTTATTGCATTATTTCAACATTATAATAATTGATTATTTCTTTTTGGTTAATTCATTTTTATCTGGTTGTATTTTGTTTCATTGTAGATTTGTGCATTGCAGTGAGATAAACACAGATGGTCATTCATTTGTTGACTTGTTTAAGCAGAACCAAGAGTCAGAGGTAAAGAAGTGGTGCTTACAATATGAACAACTAATCTGTATGGGATTGACATTGATGAGCTGGCTGCAGGCAAAGCATATGATGAGACATAATATTATAAGAGATAATAAATAGTACTGGGTATACTCGTAGTCCAGGTGTATGATATGACATAGTATTAGACAAGGAAGTGAAAACTAGTTTAAAAAACTAGGTAGGACTGTGTCGGTGTGTTTCTAGAGAAACAGTTGTAAATGTAATGATAAGTTAGACACCGTTGAATGATAGTAGGGAAAACAGACGTTTCGAGTGTTAGTCCTCCGTCTAAGTATATAGTCTATAGTTACATAGTATTAGTATGGTATACTCATAGCACAAGTGTTATAGGGTATACTTAGTGATGTATTTTGTTTGCCTTTCAGTTAATAGCTGTTCCAGTAGTTCACTGTGCTGATGCTTATGGCTTAGTTCTTACACATGTCAGTGGCTGGAAGGTGGTGTACTCTGGTGATACCAGACCATGTCCTGATCTTGCAAGTGCAGGTACCTACCCTCCTGGTATCCTCCTATCCCCTGTTGACCTCTTACCCCCCCCCCCCCCCCCTGCATTCACACACTCCATTTTTCTCTACTTTTATCATTGGTAATGAAAATATCTTATCACTGCACTTTAAATCTTTGAAATATATTTAAGTAATGTATACAATATGAGTGAGATATATTTGTGAAGATTTAAAAATGTTATTTTGGTGATTTCTATGGGGCTTGAACTTGTGACTTTTCGATTAATAAGTCACAAGGAATTGGCCTGGTCCGCCAGGATAAAACAGATATATATGTTTTAATACTCAAATGTCTAGTGTAATGTAAATGTCTATTTCTAGTGTAAGGAGGAAAATATAATTTGGCTAAACTATTTTAAGGCAAACCTTAAGGCCACCACACACGGTGAGCATTCTGCCTCATGAGCCATTAGCTCACTGGCTCGCGAGGCAAAAAACTCACTGTGTGCAGCAGCCGTTAGGTTAACCAGGACAAATTCTATATCAGAATTTAAAGATGCCTTCATGGTAGTATTTTGTATTGTATAGGGTCCTGAATTATTGATGAATTTGATAATTGATAAATTTATATTTTGCGTAGGTCAAGGTGCAACTCTTCTTATTCATGAGGCAACATTTGAAGACGAACTTCAAGATGAGGCAGTGGATAAAAAGCACTGTACGACGACAGAGGCCATCAATATGGGCATCGAGATGAATGCTGACTTCATCATGCTGAACCACTTCAGTCAGCGCTATCCTAAAATACCAGTCATTAGTGAGCAGTTTACAAAGCATACTGGGATAGCTTTTGATCATATGAGGGTGAGTGAGGTTTGACTTGAGATATTCTTTGCTTTGCTTTCTTGTGATTTGCATGTTCTGTGCACTTTTTTACTGTGTTATGTTTTAGTGTGATACATATTGTTGGTATCACATGATCCAGATGGTCTGGTATGGTATATGGTATGGTATGGTATGGTATGGTATGGTATGGTATGGTATGGTATGGTATGGTATGGTATGGTATGGTATGGTATGGTATGGTATGGTATGGTATGGTGTGGAGTGGTATGGTCTGGTGTGGTCTAGTCTGGTGCAGTGAGGTCTAGCTATATAATGGTTTGGTATGGTGTGGTGTGGAGTGGTATGGTCTGGTGTGGTCTAGTCTGGTGCGTTGAGGACTAGCTATATAATGGTTTGGTATGGTGTGGTGTGGTGTGGAGTGGAGTGGTATGGTCTGGTGTGATCTAGTCTGGTGCGGTGAGGTCTAGATATATAATGGTATGGTATGGTGTGGAGTGGTATGGTCTGGTGTGGTCTTGTCTGGTGCGGTGAGGTGTAGCTATATAATGGTTTGGTATGGTGTGGTGTGGAGTGGTATGGCCTGGTGTGGTCTTGTCTGGTGCGGTGAGGTCTAGCTATATAATGGTTTGGTATGGTGTGGTGTGGTGTGGTCTAGTCTGATGCGGTGAGGTCTAGCTATATAATGGTTTGGTATGGTGTGGTATAGTGTGGTGTGGTGTGGAGCGGTATGGTCTGGTGTGGTCTAGTCTGGTGCGGTGAGGTCTAGCTATTATAATGGTATGTGGCATGGCACTATACGATATGGCATTGTATGGTATATGGTACCATACGGTACAAGATGACATAATATAGTGTGGTGTGGTTTGGTGGGTGTTGTGTGATGAGGGGTGTGGTGTGTGGTTTTGCATGATATGTTATGGTGTGGTGTGATATGGTGGCATGTTTTTTTTTTTTTTTTGTAGTGAAGATATTATTGAATCTTGATGACTTTAAACATCAAGAAAACACCATTCTTGTTTCTTTAATTTTGTTCAGGTCCGACCTAGAGACTTTGAGAGAATCCCGTCGCTTTTCAGTGTGCTGAATGTCATCTTTGCTGAGGAAGTGGAAGAAATGAGCAAAAAAACAGAAAATAAAAAAGAAGAAAAAAATAAAACTGCAATTCTGCAATGAAAAGAATTTATAGAATTCAGCTGATATATAGACCAGAAACGTCTAGAAAATTGCCTTTTAAATTATATGTAATGCCATCTCTGAGAAAGTCTGGAAAAATAAAATTTATTCATTTAATGAATAATGAAATTGTGCTTGTGATATCTGTAATTGTATACAAAATCGACATATTTATGAAGGGGAGCTGTTTTCGGCTTGTGTTACTCAATCACCTAGGGATGTCACGCAAAGCAGCTTTGTATTTTCCAACAAAAATATTGACAGATAGACAAAACGTGTTTGTCTCCCCAATTTGTAAAAATGCTAAATTACCTAGAGACTATAAAAACAGTTCATTATTATTGTTATTATTATTATTATGGAATATTTTTTTACAAGCGCGCCAAAACATCGAATTCTACACAAGAAGTTTTGAAGAAAGTCGCGTGTTACCAATTTTTTACAAATAATTTTCTTCCCTGTTTGCATCAATTCTATTTGTAATATTTCAATTTGAAAAATTTCTACAAACCTAGAGCAGTTGAAAAGATCCAATAATTTTAAATCGTCCGTTATGCAACGGTTATTTATAATTACATGCAAAATCAACAATACTGAATTAGACTTGCAAATTACCCTGTTTTGTTTCCAAAAGGAATTGTAAGTGACGCGTAAAGAGAGAGGCATTCGAACTACGCCAACCATAAAAACATCTGAAATTTTAGAGCTTAAACTGCAAAGGCTTACAGCTGAACTGCCTTAAGATTAATAATTTCACAAGGTAAGTAAATTTTTAACTAGATTGGACTTTGTTGCTGAAGTTGATTGCGTTGTTGAAGAAGACGAATTATGCTATAATGAATCGTTTTTTCAGCGCTAAAAATACTTATTACTAAATACATCAACCAATTCAATCAATTTCAGCAATGGAATAAGCGCAATTTGGATGTACAAAAGTATTTGAAAGCGTAAATTTTAGTTTTTGCGATAGAAATTTCTGTCGTGAGAGAGATACAGCGAACCTGAAAGTGCTATGGATGACTGGGGCATGAAATGATTCATAACTACTGGAAGTGCTTACAATTCATAGACCTGCTCTATCTTTAATTAAAGCGCATTCCAAATAAATAACCTTCCAAAAGATTTTTCTGAAAGTTTTGCTTCTTCTAGGCTCGATATAAGCAAGGATATTTACTTTTTTGACAAGTCATACAACGTGAAAATCTTAGCCACACTCGATTGATGCAGTTGTATAAACTTCGTTGAACAACAATCGAATATGTATGTCTGCAAAAGTTTAAGAAAATCGTTCTAGCCATATAGTGAAATAATAATAAAAAAGATATGGCATCAAAAGGATTTTAATTTCGTGTGGGAATGTTTTAGGAATAGTATGTGATTAATCCAAGTTTGATCTAGGCAAATATTTGGAGAAAGTTGTTCACCAAGCTTTTCTTCATCATTCATGGACTAAAAGGAAACAGAGGATAAAGTTTACGATCGTGATGGAACATGATTAAGCAAAGATTTTTGTCATTCCTTCCTCAACTATAAAGACAAATATGAGCAAGTTATTAAAAACGTTTATTTAAAAGCAATATTTTGTGTGAAAAAAATATAAATTGTGCATTGGCCAATTGCGTTACGCTATTTGCTTGCGGGTGACTCATTTGATGGACTTCATTCCATAGTCGAAAATAAATCAAGAAACATAACACTCAATTTCGAAAAGATAAAGAAACTTCAGTTATTTAATTATAGACCAATTTCATTTGGGGCCGAATTTTGCGATTTTTTTGTACAAAATGTTTTTAAATATGCGAATAAATTATGTGTATGAGCGAGTAATGTTAAAACCATTTTGATATTAAAATGACAACTAGCTGATGTAACAATTTGTACGTTGGCAAATACATATTGAAAAGCACTGATGATTGAATAAAAAACTTTTTGATAAACAGGAGCTCTAAAAATAATTGAAAATGTTACTCTCGCGCAGCTTTGAAAATTCATAACCATTCTCTGAAGATATCGACTTATTTTACGGGAATATTTTTATCTGCAAATTACTTGAGGAAAAAATGACACTATAAAACATATATGACCGTGCTAATAAATTAAATCTATTCATATATAACTGCCTATGTGTTTGATATTCGTTTTTATCAACAAAAATGTAAGTTGAAATATGCATATTTTTTTATTTTTCTACAGGAAACGTTTATTACAGTGACAAGATGAGATTTTCTATATTGTTGACGCTAGTAGTTGTATGCATAATCCCATCAGGTATTTATTAGAGATAGAAAACTACACAATCTATTATAATAATCATAATCATAATGTTATAACCATCATTATTATCTATGCATCCATCCATCCGCGTCATGCAAATTGATTCAATTTATTTGTTAGTACCTTATCTTGTAAGTGTTCCTCCTATAGCGGGAGAATTACAATAATCACCATTACGGTGTAATTCTTTAATGAATGTCCATTTACTCTTTCATTCATTTATTCATTCATTCCTTTATTCATTTTGCCTTCATCCATGCATTCCATCTATAGACTCCTTGTTGAAATGCAGCTCAACCTGAAGGACAAAACCATGGGTTTCAGCTCTCAAGAGAACCAAAATCGTTTGTTTTGTTCTCCAGATAGGGCTGCCTTGACGTCACATGCAAGAACTTTTTTTCACTCTTTCACTAGCTCAATGACCTAATTCAATAACTAATTTTTGATTATTTACAACTATTTCATCTCTATAGTAACAAGTTTAAAATGCCACTTCTGTGAGAGTCGTGTGTCAGATCTACACTGTTATCAGCAGCGAAGCAGAAAAGACTGCGATGGATCTTTCACCTGTGCGAAAACTGTCTCCAAAATCAAAGGGGTTGCACAGTATTTCCGCGGCTGCATTGCGCACAGCTACTGCGACGATCCTGACAGCTACTGTAGAGCGAACCCTGGTACAACGAACTGTGAAGTATATTGCTGTGAAGGCGACTATTGTAACAGTGGAAATGTTGTAAAAACCAGCTTTTTGTTCCTGCTTGCATGTGCAATACTTGCAATGATAGTTTAGTCTGATCGCGCGCGCATTATGATTGCAACAAGCTTTACAGATAAAAGGTCTTTAGTTTCCAGAAGAATCGTTTCAAAATTTTTGGAACAGCATCTAAACCATAAGCTTAACTTTCTTCTGAGAAATCGAGACTCTCAGTGGAATCCATACAGCTATAACCCAATCTGTATAAAGCTTATTGCAATCAATACGTTCACCAAATATTGCTTGTGTGACTGAAATAAATCTGTGAATCTCTGGGTTACCCATTCAAGAATGCAAACACAATTACGCATGCGCATAAATGTTTCATGTATGATTAATATCAAAATTGTGCTTGTGTCGCTATTAAAGACTGAACCTTACGATGTAATACTAAAAACGGGAATAGTACAGTTTCTCTGGTTTACACATCCTTAGCTTCGAAGGCGTGTAAATATATTATTTCATTTAGTAGCAGCCGCTGTAAATGCGGAGTGTGTGAAAAATACAAAAGGGAATTATTCACTACTTTTCATAAAATTCGGGTAAGGTTGTGTGAAAAAGAGGAATCAAAACTGGACTCATTCGTACATGTAACTTAACTTTAATATTTGTCTCCAAAACTCGGATGCACAGAAACAAGTTACGACAATATTTAAAACTTCCATGCTTATTTCTCGCCTTTTTTGAAGATGCCTCGTGCTTCACTCCCTATAGCCTTCTTGCAGGTAATTCGGTAAGCCTCGCGTTGCATCGGCTTCATTACAATCATCATAGTTATTATCATAAACATATTTTCTAAGTATAATTTAAAACTTGTAAAGTTACATGCCTTTGAGGATGTTGTAATTGGTTTATATGTATGATATAAAATCCTAAAACAATCTCCAACTAAAGCAAGTTCGCGTAATCATGATATTTTTAATCTAGTTTTATAAGCCAATTAAGTCCATTAAACCCCTATTGCATTAACTGTAACTATATGAAACAAACCTTTTTAGATTGTACATATAATGTTTGCAATAAAGATAATTTTAAACTTAAAATGAGATATCGTGATCAATCTAAGTATATGGATATGACACGCGCGGTGGCGTTGGAGGATTGTCTGGAAGATCGTGGGGTACGTTGGGGAGGTCACAAAAATAATAATTTCTAAAGGCAAAACAGAGGGGAACAATACCAACCCTGATGTATTATCCAGCCTTGGAATTAATAAATAAAGAGCAGCATTTAATTTTGGAGGCTTTACAAGCACATCAGCCCAGTAGATCGGTGATTTTGTCTCAACTCTTGATTATTCAATCAACAAGATGGTATCGAAAAAGTCATCAACTAATTCAGCATAACTATGATCAATTAAATGATGGGTGTTTTTTTCTTACCATTGTAAATTCAGCTACAAATTTGAAGTTCATTTCCTGACTCGCATTGCGATAAATTAAAAAGTTTTACTAGCTGCCCAAATTTAAATTTGACTTTTCATTGTCAAAGTATAAAAAACAATGGATTTGTTTCATTGGCTATAGCTGAGAGAGCTTTTGGCTTGACTAAAAAAATGCTACCGTGGGAGGCACTCTTTTCTTTTTGTTAATAGCCGATTTTCATTTTGGCGTCATTTTACTACCATTACCAGCATTCTTTGCGAATTCTCTTTCATATTCTAATTCTTAATCCCTTTGTAGATTTATAGAACAATTCACACTAATCTACGCTACAAAAGAAAGAAAAGCCAGCAAAACATCTTAGAAATTGTAGCATTCTACGTCATCATACAGACTGCCTATTATGCGCATCAAATTTTAAGTGTCGAGGGTATTTATTTTGCGCATGATCAACTAAGCTACACTTCGTTGACTGCATCGCTTTTACCACCAAAACGCTTCAAAATTCAGGTGCGTTTTTGTACTTTTTATGCAATTTTCTCCGTGGAAATAATGCTTTTTAAAACATACTGTACTTCCAGACAATGAATTCATTGTTTTCGAGCGGAGGAATTGTTACTTGTAGTGTTATTTTGTTCGCAACACTTTGTTATTTTCATCAAACAATCAACTTATTAACACTGGAATACAGAAATACATTTTCAGTTTTAGTTTGTTTATAACTTGACACCTCAACTGCAAATAGCGTAATTGCTAATCAAGGCAGATGAAGCGTCTGTAATGTTATGACAAAAAAGAAGTTTCAGACTGTTACAATTACTTATATACATGTACACACAATTGTTCTCAGACCATGCATTAATGAATTATAATGCATGTATATACACTTTTTGATCAGGCCGTTCACTCAGAAGATTTAAAGTATAATAGAGAAACCTGATCGTTTTGGTATGAAACTTTTTATTCAAAGTCGGTTAATTAGTTGCTAATTTTCAGCATTTGCGACAAGTGAAGCTGAGGCTGTGAATTAACCAAGCGTAGCTAGTGCTATGGGTGTGGAAATGAAGGTGGGGGTAAGTGAGGGGAATGGTTGGAGTAACTATAAGGAAAAAGTAAACAGAACGTGACTTGTGGTGATTATTTTCAGATAACTAAGACGATGAAAACATTGGCGCTACTAGCAGCAGTAATTGTGGTAATAATACCTGAAGGTTGGTCCTTACATTAAAATAATATCTCCTCTCTTCTCTTCTCTTCTCTTCTCTTCTCTTCTCTTCTCTTCTCTACTCTTCTCTTCTCTTCTCTTCTCTTCTCTTCTCTTCTCTTCTCTTCTCTTCTCTTCTCTTCTCTTCTCTTCTCTTCTCTTCCCTTCTCTTCTCTTCTCTTCTCTTCTCTTCCCTTCTCTTCTCTTCTCTTCTCTTCTCTTCTCTTCTCTTCTCTTCAGGTCTGGAGTCCTTAACTTATCAGCCCATTCTCCAACTAATTATAATTAAACATTGCTTTCAAAACTTGCCCTTTCTTCTATTGTCATTTCTCAGCTACAAGTCTCAGATGTCACGCGTGCACCAGTACCAAATCTGAACTCGATTGCTACCAAAAGAGTCTGCGAAGCGAAGTCTGCTACCAAGATGATACCTACAGATGCGCACGAGCTTCATACGTGATACACGACGAGCAAAGATATTTTCGCGGATGTCTGAAAGCTCACCAATGCCTACCAGACGAATATTGCAAAACGATGGAAGGAAAACGTGACTGTAAGACTGAATGTTGCAACGAAGATTTCTGTAATACAAGCAGCAATGATATGAACAGTACCAGCAGTAGTAATGTCGACGCGGATAATGCTGGCAATGTTGCAAAAACTAGCATTCTGATTCTAATCGTACCTGCAATACTTGCAATGCTTGTTTAATCTTGTTGCTAAATTACCCTATTTCACTATGACGTCACATCCAAAATAATCTATTGTTTAAAACGAAAAGATTCATTGTTATCGGAAGTAGTCAAATCAGCGCAAAATAACTAAAATGTCATTTCCATCTAAATATTAGGCAAAATATTAATATGAAATTAAACTGTCTCCTTTAGAGCAAATTGTTTTGAATTAGTTTCAGTAGTTTCAGCCTATCATATCTGAACAAGCCCAAACTTGATAATGCATAATTGGATGTGATGCAAGAAGTATTTTATCTATAGGTTTATAAGATAAACTAATTTATAATTTTTCATAGAAATAGCTATAGTTATAAAACATAGATTTTATATTTTGTACATGTTGTAATGTTTCCAATAAAGATAAATTTAAACAGTTATGAGAGATTATGGTCAAGTTTGAGTGTTGAATAAATGAGAAAAAAGGATGGAGGTTTTTCTTAGAAAATAGCTTGATTTTAGAAATATCCACCAATTCTTCATTATAAAAAATAGCAATTTTAGATCGATACAAATGTTGCAACAAGTTATGTAATAAATCCAAGCTATTTTTATCAATGATCGCCATTTATCGTTCTTGCCTGACATTTTATTTCTCGTATCTGATTGGCTAATCCAACAGCGCGTTAAACACTCTGTTATCCTTGCGTAACTCAAATTCCTTCTTGACAAAGTAGCCGTCACGCGCATTCCTTGCTAATACACCCAAAATAAAACTAAAAATCTAATGCTGAAAGAAGTTCAGTAGGTTGAAAGTTTAAGAGCGTAGTATTTGCTTTTTGTGACATTATTTAATCAAAAATTCAGTTTTACATTGATTTCAAACAAAGCGTGATTTGCTTCAATGAATCCAAACTGCGCATGAGCAAAGAAGAGCTTCACTACGTTTGAATCTGATTGCATCAATTTTAACGCTGAAAAGCAGCGAAATTTAGGTAAGTTTTTGTATCTTTTTGCTTTGTTATTGCGCAATAATACTCTTTTAGAGCATCTTTAAGGTAACAGGGGACAAAATCGACGTCACTTTTTAAAAGTCACGTATCAAGTACAGTTTAGAAGTTAACCCTAGAAAAAGTATATATTTTCTGAAAGCTAAAAGAACAAAAAATGTGGCTGTACAGTTTATATGATTGATAAAGTTTTAATAAGTAACTTATTAAATTTTGAACAATAAAAGAGTGGTCCGTTTTAAAAACTTTATTCTCACTCAAAAATTACTTAATCAATGAGAAAACTATTTTAGCCTGTCACCAAACTCATCAACTTAAAAACCGTGTCTCACTTTTTTGATTTAGGTCTTTGTTAATTTTAATTGATTTTTAAACATTTTTTGGTGATTTTTTCCCTGAAAAAGTCAATTTTTTGAACATTTTTTATATTACCTCTAAAACGAAAAACCAGTTTACAAAAATGAGACACGGTTTTTAAGTTGATGAGTTTGGTAACACGATAAAATAGTTTTCATGATGATTAAGTAATTTTTGGTGGAGAATAAACTTTTAAAAAAAGACCGCTATTTTTTTGTTCAAAATTTAATAAGTTACTTATTAAAACTTTATAAATCAGATAGACTATGCAATCACATTATTTGTTCTTTTAGCTTTCAGAAAATATATACGTTTCTGGGGTTAACTTCTAAACTGTACTTGCTACGTGACTTTCAAAAAGTCACCTAGATTTTGTCCCCTGCTACCTTAATCTCAGTTCTATTTATTTAGTGTAATGGATGTGTAAAATGAAGTGAAATGAATGAATAACTTTATTTAAGTGTCAATATACTTTAACATGAATACTAATTGGTGACACAAAGAAAAATTAAAGTTGCAATTTTCGCATTTCGCATTTTGCATTTCGGATGCATCTTTAATATCATCTCAACTTACAACTCTCACGAGGTTTTTGAATTAATCTTGTAAACTTTACTTTCAATGCTAAAAGTAAAGCAATAAGTCTTAAAAATTACAACGACTGACTTGATAATTTTCCGATAAAATGGATCCAAAATATCGCTAGCAGTATATACACAGATGAATTTGAAACTTGACGTTGCACGTCTGATAACTTTGAAAAGTTAATAAATTCAATTTGAATGTTATACTCGCTCGGATTCGTAACACTGGACAATTCATTATATAATAGATTCAGTAGAACCCCAAACACAGATTATGATCCATATTTTGTCTTTGAATATGAAAATGATACAAGTGGCTTGCAGATATTAGAAATATTAATGTTGAGTTTTAATCGGGAATTTCGTGCAAATAACGATAATAATATTAACGGCAAATGAATTCAAACTACGCAACAACACTCTGCAAAGTCACTTATGAAAGAACTAAAAACACTCTCTTTCTAATTTTAAATCAAACGTAGAAATTTTTAGACAAAATGCCTTGATCGATGTTACGTTGGGATGGAAATCGATGGAAAATTTATCAAATATTGGATAGTACGAATACAAGTGTTCTTTATATACCAATATTATAAATATATTATTACGGTCCAAAGCTTTCAGTCCGCATTAATTGAACATCCAATGGATGTATAAAATATAAAATATATACAAGAATATATACAACCACGATCGACTCTTATCTGAGAATGTTTCAATATAAGATACTCAATAACTTCCTTTATTTGAATTATGATCTCAATCGTTTTAAAATAATTGACAATTTCTCTTGCTCTCTTTGCAATACTAGTCCAGAAACAATAGATCATTTATTTGTGGAATGTATTGAAGCTAGAAATTATTATTTTGAAATAAGGAATTGGCTGGGAAACTATGGTATCTCATTACCAAATTCAAATAAAAAGAACATAATCTTAGGAGTGGATGAAATAACTATTAATTTCGTAATTTTGCTTTTTAAATACTTGCTTTATAAACAAATAGAAAAGGAAAAACCTCCATCGTTACAGCAATTTAAAAATGTTTTGAGACAATATGAATTCATAGAAAGAAAAGTGGCCATCAACAAAAATAAAACTCTCATCCATAATAAAAAGTGGGAAAAAATAGTTGAAGCATTAATGGAGTAGAAATATCTAAGGTTAAGTCATATTAATTTATATTTACGTTATTGTTTGTTTTTCCATTTTTTTTTTATGTGTGTGTGTGTGTGTGTGTGTGTGTGTGTGTGTGTGTGTGTGTGTGTGTTTTAGAGTGAATTGAGTAAAAAAAAATCTAAAGAGGGTTGCTCAGTGAGTCTCTCTCTATTTGTAAATAACTTAATCTTTTCATGCAATGTAACATCTAGAGAGACTCACTTAGTGAGTTTTCTCAATAAATGTAAACAATTTTTTTTGTAAGTTTTTTCGTTTGCACATTATATGTAAAGATTCTTATTTTGATTAAAACACATTATTATATAAAAAAAAAAAACATCCAATGGATGTTCCATCATTGAAGCATTATTTGACTTTGTCTTAACTTTTCAAACTTTCGAGACATGCCAAGGATGTTAAGATATATGTACATACATGTATATGATGCAAAAATGAATGAAGTGTTCATGCTATGATAAACAATTGGGTTTTATTTCCATGAAAAAACGACCTTGGAAATTCTTTGGTGTCTGTCTTTGGGTATTTCGTTTAAATCATTTTTCACTTATAACTGATATCAATAACACGATTTATTATTTCTAGACAAATTAACAATGAGAACATTGGTGCTACTGGCAGCAATAATTGCTGTAATAATACCAAAAGGTATGGTCCTATTAAAATAATTAAGCCTATTTTAAAAAAAAAACGCCAGAAAGAAATATGCATGTGGTGCTTGGTTATGGAATTCACTACCCAGTGACTTACGAAATTGTTACTGCCCAGTCTCATTCAATAAAAACCTACTGGCTTACAAACTTTATAGTGATAGTTAGCAATATTATCTGTTCATTAATTTAATTATTTATTTTTATATTTTAACACGTAAATTGTAGATATATAATATATTAATAACATATTGTAAAACGTATTATCTGTATTTATTGTAATAGTATTATTGAATTTAGTTTTACACGCCCATATTGGAAATCAGCTTTGTAACAGTTGAATATGCTAGCGTGTTTTAAATAAAGTTTATCATCATCATCATCTTCCCTCAGCTTCTCCTGCTTTTACACCTTCATCTTGCCCTTGTCCTTGGTAATTTAGATCTCATTTTTCTCTCACTTTCCTTTACCTTTGGATCTTTTCCTTCCCTTTTCCCTTTTTTCCCTTTTCGTCCTTCATTTCTGTCTCCTTCTCCTCCTCTTGCTCGTCCTGTTACCAACTAATCTCAATGCATTATCACCATCTAATCTAAATAATCTTTCTTCATAGCTGCAAGTCTCAGATGTCATGCGTGCGAAAGCACAACATCTGATCTCGATTGCTACCAAAACAGAAGAAACGAAGACTGCTACCAAGATGAAGCCCATAGATGCGCACGAGCTTCATATGTGATAGAAGGAAAGGATAGGTTTTATCGCGGATGCGTGAAAGCCACTCTATGTAATAAAGCCGATGAATATTGCAAAACGACTCCAGGGAAATCTAACTGCACGATCGATTGTTGTACTGGCGATTTCTGTAATGGAAGCAGTAGTAATGTCGACGCGGATAATGCTGGCAATGTTGCAAAAATTAGCATTCTGATTCTGATCGTACCTGCAATACTTGCAATGCTTGTTTAATCTTGTTGCTAAATTGCCCTATTTCACTATGACGTCACATCCAAAATAATCTATTGTTTAAAACGAAAAGGTTCATGGTTATGGGAAGGAGTCAAATCAGCGCAAAATAATTAAAATGTCATTACCATCTAAATATTAGGAAGAATATTAATATGAAATTAAACTGTCTCCTGTAGAGCAAATTGTTTTGAATTAGTTTCAGTAGTTTCAGCCTATCATATCTAAGCAAGCCCAAACTTGATAATGCATAATTGGATGTGATGCAAGAAGTATTATATCTATAGGTTTATAAGATAAACTAATTTATAATTTTTCATAGCAATAGCTATAGTTATAAAACATAGATTTTATATTTTGTACATGTTGTAATGTTTCCAATAAAGATAAATTTAAACAGTTATGAGAGTGTTTTTGAGTGTTGAATAATTATAAATGAGAAAAAAGAATGGAAGATTTTCTTAGAAAATAGCTTGATTTTAGAAATATCCACCAATTCTTCATTATAAAAAATATCAATTTTAGAACGATACAAATGTTGCAACAAGTTATGTAATAAATTCAAGCTATTTGTAATAAATGTAATAAATCCAGACTATTTCAACTGAAAACTCCCCTTGCGGGTTTCCTGTGTCGCACGATAATATCCGATTCAAAAGTCAATTTTTTCAAGTTTGTTGTGGCGATGGATGAATTTTACGGCGTACCTATTGATCAGCGGTCAATAGCTTTGGGCTGTACGGCGGTATAGTAGCTACGTAATCAGCGGTCGTCAACAAATGACATACGCCATATCTACGCACGAGGTCGATCTTTTGGATTTCTACACTTTGTAGAAAGTACTTTGAAACGAATTATCATGTTTTTTCATGTAGTTTTCGCTCGTGGGAGTATTCATCAAGGTGATATTTCCAGAGGAAGGCAGTGTACTTTCATGAGTCTTTCAGCTTTGTTGTGGGCTAATTCAAGCGATATTTTAACGTGGAAATCGCAAACCATTGACGAAATTCTGATCGAAGGGGATGCTATCAATCTCAAAGCTTTTGAAGATCGCCCTATACCCGATGAGGAAACTATATCTTTGGACTATTTTCCTGATCAAGTCCTTTTTCCAACGATTAGAACAGTCGTGGCAACAAATGCAAAACATAACTAACCTATCGATCTGGGTCAACAGTCCTTTATTATATTTTTAATGATTATATTTTTATTATAATTACTGTTTCAAGTTTATAGATTTTATATATTATAATTAAGTTTTTTTTTTTTTTTTTCAATAAAAAATTATTAAACCTAAAAAATACCTGACATTTTCTTTTGCTACCCTTTATCCTTGAATTACTTATGAAATCGCAGCATTTTCACCTTCTGAGAAGAAGCGCTAGTTTTATCAATGATCGCAATTCTGGAACGATACAAATGTTGCAACAAGTCATGTAATAAATTCAAGCTATTTTTATCAATGATCACCATTTATCGTTCTTGCCTGACATTTTATTTCTCGTATATCTGATTGGCTAATCCAACAGCGCGTAAAGCACTCTGTTACCTTGCATAACTCAAATTCCTTCTTGACAAAGTAGCCGTCACGCGCATTCCTTGCTAATAAACCCAAAATAAAACTAAAAATCTAATGCTGAAAGAAGTTCAGTAGGTTGAAAGTTTAAGAGCGTAGTATTTGCTTTTTGTGACATTATTTAGTCAAAAATTCAGTTTTACATTGTTTTCAAACAAAGCGTGATTTGCTTCAATGAATCCAAACTGCGCATGAGCAAAGAAGAGCTTCACTACGTTTGAATCTGATTGCATCAATTTTAACGCTGAAAAGCAGCAAAATTTAGGTAAGTTTTTGTATCTTTTTGCTTTGTTATTGAGCAATAATATTCTTTTAGAGCTTTTTTAATTTCAGTTCTATTTATTTAGTGCAATGAATGTGTAAAAGTTGCAATTTTCGCATTTCGGAAGCATCTATAATATCATCTCAACTTACAACTCTCACGAGCTTTTTGTATTAATCTTGTAAACTTTACTTTCAATGCTAAAAGTAAAACAATAAGTCTTAAAAATTATAACGACTGACTTGATAATTTTCCGATAAAATGGATCCAAAATATGGCTAGCAGTATATACACAGATGAATTTGAAACTTGACGTTGCACGTCTGATAACTTTGAAAAGTTAATAAATTCAATTTGAATGTTACTCGCTCGGATTCGTAACACTGGACAATTCATTATATAATAGATAAAGAACCCCAAACATAGATTATGATCCATATTTTGTCTTTGAATATGAAAATGATATAAGTGGATTGCAGATATTAGACAAATTAATGTTGAGTTTTAATCGGGAATTTCGTGCAAATAACGATAATAATAGTAACGACAAATGAATTCAAACAACGCAACAACACTCTGCAAAATCACTTATGAAAAAACTAAAAACACTCTCATCCTAATTTTAGTTCAAACGTAGAAATTTTTAGACAAAATGCCTTGATCGATGTTACGTTAGGATGGAAATCGATGGAAAATTTATCAAATATTGGATAGTACGAATACAAGTGTTCTTTATATACCAATAAATATATATTATTACGGTCCAAAGCTTTCGGTCATTAATTGAACATCCAATGGATGTTCCATCATCGAAGCATTTGACTTTGTCTAAACTTTTCAAACTTTCGAGACATGTAAACAGGCGATCTCAATGCGAATGAGGGTCATATTTCAGAGAACATTCATGAAATTAAGATGAATGCCAAGGAAGTTCAGATATATGTACATACATGTATATGATGCAAAAATGAATGAAGTGTTCATGCTATGATAAGCAATTGGGTTTTATTTCCATGAAAAAACGACCTTGGAAATTATTTGGTGTCTGTCTTTGGGTATTTCGTTTAAATCATTTCTACTGATATTAATAACACGATTTATTATTTCTAGACAAATTAACAATGAGAACATTGGTGCTACTGGCAGCAATAATTGCTGTAATAATACCAAAAGGTATGGTCCTATTAAAATAATTAAGCCTATTTAAAAAGAAAACGCCAGAAAGAAATATACATACTGTTTGCATTAGGGACATAAATTATTGGGAAGGGGGAGGGGTGGTGCAAAAAGGGGGTGGGTCACAAATGTTTTATGCAAAGACAAAATAATTTACATCATTCTAGTTAAAATTGTCCTTAAGAAGAGTGGTGGATGTAGAAAAATCATGCATGGGTTTTTACATTTGCACCAGCCCACCTGCTCAGATAATTACATGTAATGTCGACCGGTCCCTAGCTTATGTCGTACAATTGCACCCAAAAACGTTTATAGATAATTCTGTTTGTGCTAATATGAGCCTGTGATGCCACTGGTCTGCAGTTGGGTATTTTTAATTATCATGGTCTGCCACCAATGCAGGTTGTCATGATATACATTCTATAACTCATCATTCACCCCCCCCCCCCACTGTTTAGTGCTAAAGAATAGAAATACAAATAATCCAAATAATAATTATCCTCAAAAGTTCTTTTTTCCCTTCTTTTTAATATTATCATTTTTTTTAAATATGGATGCATGTCGTGGATGTCTTGTTCTTTGTGACCTAAGAAAAAAAGTGATTATCATTTGGCTGTCCCCCCCCCCCCCTCCCCACTTTTCAACATACGCCGTGGTCCCTGTCATTGAGTATCTTCTCTGAAAAAGATGGTGTTGATGTCAATGATATCACTACCAAAGATATAGAGTATAATACATGGGCAAGCAGAGATATGAAATTTATCTTCAAGTGTTCAACTCTATATGTCAAGAGTGAGCATAGCGAACGAGTGAGATATCAAGTTGAACACAGGAAGATAAATTTCATATCTCCAAGCGACCATGTATTATTCTGTTTATTATATAACTTAAAAAGTAAATCTCGCTTTGTGATTGGCCTAACAAAAATCCAAATTGATCAATAGGAATATCACCACTGAACACATGTGTTGATATGATTTTTATCACATGAGAGAAACACTGTATGCTATATAATAAAGTTGGTTATTTCACATTCATATGTCATGCAATTAATCTGCATTCTTCTAGTATTTCTTTCCTGTAATAGAGAATACTCTTTGCAGTTCGTTGGAATGCAGCTCAACCTGTAGGGCAAATAAATGGATTTCAGCTACTAAGAGAGCAAAAATCTTTTGTTTTGTCCTCCAGGTGGGGCTGCTTCTACATCATGTGCAAGGACTCTATAGATTTATATGGTTATATCATCAGATGTTCACCATCCAATATTTCACCAGGCCATACGGTTGTTGCCACTAAGTCACACTTTGCTCATTTTTATTGATTTTGCCTCATTTTATAATTCTATTTCTTTTTATCCTCTTTGTTATTATTTATAACTTCTTGGGTTTCTCTTCCTGCTTCTGACTTTTCCTCACTTGATCCTTTTTTTCTCTGACGTTGCTTCTCTTCTCATCTTTTCCCTCAACTTCTCCTGTTTTTCACCTTCATCTTGTCCTTCGTCTCTTAGATCTCATTTTTCTTTCACTTTCCTTCGCCTTTCCTTCTCTTTTCCTTCCCTTTTCCCTTCTTCTCCCTTTTCGTCCTTCATTTCTGTCTCCTTCTCCTCCTCTTGCTCGTCCTGTTACCAACTAATCTCAATGCATTATCACCATCTAATCTAAATAATCTTTCTTCATAGCTGCAAGTCTCAGATGTCATGCGTGCGAAAGCACAACATCTGATCTCGATTGCTACCAAAACAGAAGAAACGAAGACTGCTACCAAGATGAAGCCCATAGATGCGCACGAGCTTCATATGTGATAGAAGGAAAGGATAGGTTTTATCGCGGATGCTTGAAAGCTGCCCTATGTAATAAGGTTGAATATTGCAAAACGTCTCCAGGGAAATCTAACTGCGCAACCGATTGTTGTACTGGCGATTTCTGTAATGCAAGCAGCAAAGGGTTGGCCAGTGGACTTGTCGTTACGTTATGTGCTTTTATCGCTTCTTTGTTTGTACGATGGTGAACTACTGACGCTTTTAATTGTTAAACCTCGTCCTCAAGCGCGCCATAAAGATGAGCACAACCTGTATACTTAAAGTTTAAATAGTTTCACATACATGACAGATTTTCCAACTGCTCACTGCAAGTGAAAAGCCAAAAAGGCTACTCGCAATCTGTGCTGATTGTGGTCATTTTTACTCTGAATTGATTCGCATACAACAGCTTTCATATCAGTTTTAAATGCATTCATAAATATTTTTTGCTACCAGTGAATGCATGAATATAAAACTGTTGAACTCTATTTGAAAGAGAGATGTTGATCATCATTTGTGACCAATCTTCTTTTTCCTTAAACGCGATCTTACTTGATAGCTTGGGGGCTTAGGCATTGGGAAAATCAATAAATAACCAAATGATGCATATTTTCAAACAAAGTGTTTAAGCCTGTAAAACAATGTGCACGCATTTGTTATAGCATCGCGACAATGACAACGTTAATTTCCACATAACAGTGACACTTTCTTATTCCAGATAGTTTTTTTTTCAGTTTAGTTGGTTTATAATCTTAGTTATGGATTCCATGTATATTAGTTAAAAAAAATTGTCAAAACTATTTTAATCAGAGAAAGCAGGTAGATCGTTTGCTTGTCTATCCTGTTTTCTACTAAGTTCTATATGTAAACTTCTGTTGTTGAGTTAATTGTTTTGTATTAGTTCACAAGTTTGTAGGAAACCGTAATAAAATTAAATTTATAAGTAGTACTGAGATAATGAATAGTTTTATTGTTTGATTAGTACAAACTCATCTCTTCAGCTGTTGTTGCATGTTAATATAAGAAAGTCGAGGGATAATTTGTAATTTTCTATCGCGTTGAATGGGGTGCTTGCAGTAAGAAATCACATGATCCAATGTAAAGAGCATATCAAATATGATTAGTAACAGCTGCAAAATTTCAGCTTATCTGATACACAACACAACAAAAATGAGAAATATAAAGTCGTAAAATTTTACAATATTCGTACGCAGCCTATATAGACGCTGCTAAGTCAATGATAAAGGTGTGGTAATGGTTTATGAATTATTTTTTAAAAATCACTGCTTAAATTTCAAAGAGCATATCAGAATGAGGAAGATTTCAAAATTTCGTCAAAGCTTTGAATGATAATTAGAATGGTGGCCCTACCAGCCTCGTTTTCGTGTTTTCCATACATTGCAAAAGCTCACAGCTCTGCAGTCATTCAACATATAAAATTAAAACTCTGTCAAACTAACAGCCCCCTATGTAGGATAACCTTTATCCAGTGGATAACCAGGCTTTGTGCAACTGACCCCATTGTCTCACACTTTATTACGCCACTTTATTACACTTTAGGAGTTTATGAAAACCACTCCAAGGCCTAGTTTGTAAGCGTTTTTCATATGCGTCGAATACAAACATCTGAATAAAAGTTGCATTTTCAAATTTATCTGCATTAGAGTGTATGAGGCATGAAATCATCATGATAACAATGCACTGAATTTGAAAGCTCCCAGCAAATTCTCCGGAGAAATTATTTACGAGGGCTAGATTGCCGGTAAGCGATCATCTTGTATGCTTTACAACTACCGATATGTTTGCTCAAAAAGTACACTGGAATAAATAAAATTAATAAATGTGAGGTGCTTCTATAGCGCATTTCATACATCTCAATGCGCTTTACAATTTTTTTTATTATTATTATTTATGACAATTCCATACACAAACTGAATAAATCAATTTGTTTTCTTTACAGAAGGCTGCAGAAAATACAACGTTTATATTGTGAGCTTTTTAAATTGCTTTGCAAATTCAGCAGCATTAGCACGTGAAAATTCCCGCCATCCAGCAAAACTAATTAGTGCGCCCGTGCACCGCTAAATCTCGAACCAATCAAAACATATCATGATGCCCCTCCTCCCTCTTCTCTCTCTCTCATTGGTTGGGAGCTTTTGATTGACATGTTGAAACCATTTGAAACATTGACATATCAAAGGTTGTGCTTGCGTCCATTACGCACTTTATGCATTTTCAAGTTTCTTGACGGTGGAAATGGTAAGTTGTATACTGAAAACTCATTGAAAATGTCAATTTTATTAGTATTGTCCTCAAACTGTATCATAAAAAAGAGAAACATTTTAATTTATTTTGCTATTTATGTTTTGGAATGAAGATTTTGTTCAAAAAGGGAGAATTTATTAATTCAGGAGTAAGCCGAAGAGTTTTCGCCATGTTCCGGCAAGCGAAGGTGTTCGCGAACGAGTCAAAATTATCTCTTTTTTTACTATTTTCTTGTTGCTTTTGAATACTTTAATTCAGGCATAGAGCCATTAAGCTGGATTTTCCAAGGAGGACGCTGTATTTTATTTTCAATTGTCCAGGAAATTTTGATTTTTGATGACGAGGTGAATTTGCTGCAACTTTAAAAAGTGCACTACATGCAGCTTTAAAGGCCGGTACACACTAGGCGCAGCGACTTGTCGTCACGACATGTCGCCTCAGTGTGCATTGGTTCAATATTTGTCGCCAATACATCTGATTTTGTCGCTGCGACAATTTCCGCCAAAAATACCTAGTACACACGGGGGGAAATTGTCGCTACGACCTATCGTGGGAACAAGTCGCTGCGACTTGTCGCCTAGTGTGTGCCGGCCTTAAGAGTTTGGTTGGTAAAACGTTATTATTAGAATCCTGCAACAGAACGAGGAATGAAATAGAAATACTTCACAAATAAGTTATTTAATTCCCACCTTTTAGAGTGCAAACACTCCAACCGGGACCATTTGGCATTATTCCTTTTATTTTCTGCGCTTAATTTCTACTGCTTCGAACCTTCTGAGAAACTAGGATTCAATTTAAATACATTGAGTGATCAAAATAATATTTCTATTCAATTCACTTAAAGGATTCAAGTTTTAAAAGTATTGAAAAAAAACGCAACGTGGACCCGGTTGGAGTGTCCTCACTGTAAATGAAGTGCTTATTCAAATTCTAAATTTTCATTCAGATTTCTCTGGTTATGTTTCTACCAAAATTATCAAATGTAATACGCTTCTCTTTTGTATTGTGTTATATGTTGGGTTTTTTAATGACCTTCCACCCTTTGAATCTCTTCTCTTTTTATGAAAAGCTTTTTAGGGCCGGTTTACATGAGGCTAGCCAGCCCGGTTTAGCGGGCTGGTTTCTTTTGTGTTCAAGGTAGCAGAGCGTAAAAGAAAAAGAAACCTAAACCCGCTAAACCGGGCTGGCTCACTCCATATAAACAGCCCTTCCGTCAAGAATTCTGATAAAACAAAACAAATGCTTCTGGTGTTGAGTGCATAAACTAAATAATTAGCTGTGTTGTTTATATATTTTCTCTTTCAATTTCACCAACAGGCTCGAGGACAGATCCTACTTGATGCGGCGTCCATATTAAGGTTCATTTGTTACAACGCATCTCGAGGAAGCCAAAATGTATCGCAATTTATATCATTCAGTTGATTAGATTTGTTTTATTAGATTCCTCGAGGTGCTTGGTATTTTGTTATATCTGCTCCTAATTCGAATAGGAGAACTATTCATCCCGCCGAATAGAATAAAATGAATTCCTTTCACTTGCGTTGGAATGAAGTAATCCTTATGTACTTTTGATGCTGAGTTGATTGTACTATGTACTGTTGTCTTCTGTGTTTATTGTTCGTTTGTAAACGTGTTTGTTTGTTGTGTGTGATGGTAAGGTGGAATACATACGTTTTATTTTGACGTGCAATTCTGTACCTCGTAAGTTAAAAGGAATTCATTATGCCCAAATTTTTAAGGTTAGCTAGGATAGTTGGGTCATCGTGCTTTCGAGTACAGACCCAGGGATGAATGAACTAGACAAGCTACCACTTTAGCCTAGGATTAGCCAACTTACACACACATTGGTCGATGGTCACTACTTGGGACCAACACTAGGTTAGCTAGGAGGTCATTTTCTGGACCAGTATCAGGTTAGGCCTACGAGATATCAACGAGGGATTGCAATGGAGGCATGGACAACTGGACTACCCACTGGACCTGGAAATCGCATTTTTCAAAAAATGTTTTTCCTTTGTTTTTTGTTGTTGTCTTTGTCTTTAATTAGGTCCAAGGTTTTGACCACTTTTTACGCGATTCTGATCGGTTTGACATACAACGCACACATGTAAACTACTTAAAATATAGTTTTTGCCTGTCTTAGGTCCTAAGGTTAGCGCTGGTCAGATCGCACCAACATATAACGCTGGCGGGCATCGACACTGAGATGTGATTGAACGTTCATATTTGAACATTCCAAACCTCGATTGTCTCACCCCATCTCCACCCCACCCTTCCGCGGTCTCCATCGATCACAACTCGGTAGTGCTTCCTGGCGAGTGGTCATTATCTCTGGATTAGCTTAATATATAATCAAGGATAGTGCAAATTTAGTACATCTCATCAGTGAGAATTGCATTGTTAATTGGCTTTCCCAGCTTAGGTTATCATAAATAGCGCATAGGCTAAGTTAAGCACGCAGTAAAATGGGTAAACGGGGGAAATGCTGTGAGTATGTCCTAACGTGACTGCCATGGCATTTCACTTATCATTGCTACTTGTAGGGATGGCTAAAGGTATCTGGAAAAAACATCTGCAACCAGATTCACTTAAATTCAACTGGTATTTTTAGTCAAAACGTTTTGGTGTTTTATTCGGTGTTTTTGGTTGTAATACCATATTCGCCACCCCTACACATAGTGGCTTCAAGATCTACCAAGGGCAACCAAACTCGGTTGTTTCGACGAGCATCGCTTCCAAGTAGAATCAGTGTTGTTTTTTGCAAATGGTAGCTTTAGCTTAGGGTGAGAAAAATATCAAAGATATGAATTGGCTTATTGTCTAAATGTTGTTGTTGTTTTTGTATATTGTTATCATTGTTGTTATGCTATTTGAACATTGTGTTAAATGGGCGCCGCAAATAAACCTTCCCGCGTTCCGTGCTTCTCCTCGCATAAGCGTTAGAAATAGAATTCCTTTAGGCATGTGTTTTCGAACGTTTCTACTCAACAGACAAGGACGTTTCTGCTAAACTCTTTTCTGTATATGGTAATTTCCCATTTTCTTAACAACCTTCGTTATTGGAAAGAGTTGCGGATTTTCTATGAAACAATTCTATGAGATGGCTTGCTCTTCTATTCATGACTTTACTATAGAACTAGCTAGGCATGTGTTTCCGGACTTCTATTTTTTTCCTGTTTGGACTTTTTTGTTCCTGTTTATTCCAGACAGTTGATCTTTAATATAAGGATACATTGTGTGATCGAAGTGTTGAGTCATTGCGTACTTGATAAGCGATTTTATATCTCCGGTAATGTGTGTGAGCGTGTGTGCACAATAGAGCTAGTTAGATAGATTTTAGGGAATTCGCGCTCGTGAATGTTCCTTGATTGATCCGACTATTGTCTAGCTGTTCCGCACTCGTTTTTGGGAAAAAATGAACATTTGGATGGACTAGATTATATTTATCCCATTTCTCACATTCCATGTCGATTATTCTCATTATTTCATCGTTATTTATAATTCTCAGTATTTCATTCTCATTTTAAATTCTTATTATTTCATTCTCGTTGTTTCATTTTTATTTTCCATTTTCATATTCATGTTTTTCATCATATTCATGATATTGATTATATTTGATGATTCTTGCTTGTCATCTATTAAACGTTTATCTATTTCTTCAAATTGTTGCATATTACTTCCCACCTTATTGTCAGCCCATAGTAATGGTATGTTCATCTTCGTGAATTTTTCTGACTTTTTATATTTTTTATTTTCTAGGTTCACTTGATACTAAAGTGCACTTTGCAGTGCAATAAAGGATTCATGAAGTTGCAAAACCTTTTCATCCCACTGTACACCACAGCCCTCCCCCTCTTGCGTATAATCTTACCTCTCTTTTACAAATTTATAAGAAAATTTTCATATCTAACTTTTTGTAAATATTTTTTAGGCATTTCCATTAAGAGCACCCAGAGAATCCATAAAGTACACCACGGCTCTTGTTGGCAGGGAATATGCCTGGAAATACTTAAATAAAGTCGGTCCAATTGGAATGTACCATATTAATGCAGATATTTCCAGACACTTTAGTGTAAATTGAGACTGCAAGAAATTTTCATTAGGTTTTCTCTTATTTTTCAGACGAACTTCTACCAGCGACGGAATATGAACAAAGTAGGACTGAGATCTGGTTTGATAGACGATAGTAGAACAAATATATGTAGATTTTCAAACGAAACAACTATTTCCTGAAGCATAATTCTATCAATGTTATGTATTACTATTGTTATTTATTTGTCTTTATTATATAATTCTAGTTTGTTTTACTAAATGTTTTTCTCAAGCCCTGATTACATGAATATTTTTAGTCCGGTATCAGTAGATGGGAGAAGTCTTGTGTTTTTTAATCCCAGCGGACACAAAATCAAAAGACTTATTTTTTTTAGCCCAGGTTGAACATATTTATGTAATCGGGGCCTTAGTGTTATTTGTAGATGTTATCTACCCTCTAATGTACACCTTTGAAGAGACACACACTGCTTGAAACCAGAATACCATGCTGATAGACAACCAATGTACCCGTTCAAGGAGACACGCCCTCGACTATGATACAAGTCCAAGACCATGCTGTTAGACAGGAGATCAGAGTTGGAACCACTGTACCCATATAGAGAACCGCGACTTAAACCAGACTACCAGACCAAGACCATGCCGTTAGACAAGAGAGGAAGAACCACGGTACCCATGAAGAGAGCCGCGACCTAAACCAGACTACCAGACCAAGACCATGACGTTGGACAAGATAGGAGGAACGACATAAACCATGATACCAGATCCAAGACACAAGTCCCCGCACAGCTTGCCATTTTGAGGTAAGTAGGATATTTTTAAGTCCATGCTACAACAAATATCATGTTTATGATTGTCATTGTCATTGTTTATCCTTTTTTCGCATTGCTTTCTCTATTCATTGTTTTCTTCCTCTTGCTATTTCTTTCCTTTCCTTTATTTCTTGTTCTTGAAAATATACCGTTTTTCTTTATCATTTCAGTTTTATAAATTATTTTTTGTTCATACATTTCAGGAATTGCACAAGTCCCTACGGAACAATGATGGTGATATAAAACCATATCTTGGGATTTACAGATGGACACATTGAAACTAGCTTAGCTTTAGCTATTATTATACACTTATGATTACTTAAAAAACACCCGGCAGTTGTCGATTCGAGATAGAGTGCACGCACTAAAAGTGTGCAACATAAATACCACTAAATAGTGCTATTTTATGCTAATTCTATTGTTTTCTTCTGTTTAATTAGTGCTATTTACTACTAAATAGTGATAGCTGCTGCACACATTTAGCGTTTGCACTCTATTCTCGAATAGTTACAGCAACAGCTTATATTTTAAACTTTTGAAAGTGCTGCTTAGCTTAGATATCATATATTATAGTTAAATAAAAGTTGGATACTATGGGTCCTCTAACTGGTTTAAGTTAACATCCTCTATCTCCATCGCTCTTCGTTAGTTGTGTAAAAGATGGTAATAAACGTAGAGACGGAAGTTTGCGTTATGCATACGTTGCATTTATAACCGTAACACTAACGTAACATTAACCTAACCAAGCAACGTATGCATAACGTAAATAAACGTCTTCGCGTCGAGTACCTCTTTAGACTTGCCTCATGTTAGGGAGTTTGGCAGCGCAACGGGTAAAGTTCACATTACGCAAATGTTTCACTTCTAACGTAACAAACTAACTTTGCGCGTAGCTAAGGGACGTATGCGTAACGTGAATTGAACCCTTTGCGTAACGTTCTATACGTCGTCGGATCTTTTCCTTTTCTGTATCGGTTGCACTAAATGAAGGGATCCACTGTATTCACTAATTTAAGAGAGCTCTCTCAGTATAAAATAAACCATTTACTATAATATTTAGATAAATAAATAGCAATTATTAATTAGATTTATAAGCGCAAATATAAAGCATTCTCGATTGCGCTGAAACAAAAAAATAGAAAATATATATTATTTCATCAGTTATCACATATGTATTTATAAAATTGATTCAAAGACAAAACATTGTCTTTCTGTCGACTATGATTAATGTTCCTGTTGTCTTGTGTGATGGTTGTTTCTGTGGGGTAAAGGGACTATTAAATAGAGATAGATCGTCAAAATACAAAACCGATACTCTTTGTCACACGTTTTTTTGGATGTATTTTCGATTTTCCCTAAAAAGGCGCAACTAAATTTTTTGCACTCTGTCTAAGTACACTCCACAAATACCACATTCCCTGCGAATAACTTTTCACTCTTGAGAAATACCATTCCCTATGACGATCATCCCTATAAGGCAAACACCTGGACTACGATTATACCGTATAATAACAATGCCATATCATACACTTGGACTACGAGTATACCGTATAATAACACTGTCATATCATACACCTGGACTACGAGTATATCGTATAATAACAATGCCATATCCTACACCTGGACTACGAGTATACCGTATAATTACAATGCCATATCCTACACCTGGACTACGAGTATACCGTATAATAACACTGTCGTATCATACACCTGGACTACGAGTATACCGTATAACAACACTGTCATATCATACACCTGGACTACGAGTATACCGTATAATAACACTGCCATATCATACACCTGTACTGCGAGTATACCGTATAATAACACTGTCGTATCATATCTGGACTACGAGTATACCGTATAATAGAAGTACTTCATTTATCATCAAGTACTATCCAAGGTTCATGCAGCCCTCCCCCGGATTTATTAGTATAAAAAACGTGTAACATGTAAAACGATACTGATAATTTTTATTCAGTTGACTACATGTACATAAACGTTATACAAAACTAACCATCCCCACCTTATTTCTCACAGGTTGTTCAGTTACGTCCACTAATTGCAGTTATTATTTACATATTTCGTTCAACATCTGAGATGAAACTGAAATGCTAGAGTCCATCTGTTTAACTGTTCATCAAATCTTAGCATATCAATTTCGGCTTCAATCTTCCTGCTCACCAGGCCCTTCAAATTGAACCTTGGGTTCCTTCGATAAGTTCATACCTTCCTTTCTGTTTGCAACCCAAATCAAAGGGATACTTTCCTCTCCCTTTGGGAAATGTTTCTGCATAACAATTGCATTGAAATTATATTGTGTTCTGTATGCGTATATTTGGACGCAAATTTGGAAAAACGACCGTTTTGCAACTTATAGACTTGTAATGATACCCAGCGCGATACACTAGGATCCACACTAGTCCCTTGTGGCACACCACAACAACATCTATGCACTAATAAAGGAAAAGTCAAATTATTGAGAGTTCTAGTAATCAGTTATTTACTGCCAGAAATCATCATCATCATCTTCACCAACAGATGATTCCTGAAAGAAGTACTCATCGCCCTCGATTTCGCCTTCTTGCTGTTCTGCAATGAATTCTTCCTCGTCTTTCTGTTGTTGCGCAACTCTAGCTCTGAGCTTCTTTGCGTATGACTCACGTAACTGTTGCTTTTGGACAATTTTTTGCAGATTTCTATCTCTGTTAATCTTCGCACTGGCTGCCCTTCTTTGTAACTCTTGGTCTTTTTCTTGTACTTTAGAAATGCGTTCTGCTTCTATGTTCTGATAGCGCTGATTAAAAGTAACAGCAGCTTTGTTGGCTTTAGTTTTTATGATTTCAAGCTGTTCTTTTCTTTTCTCTTCAGCTCGCAATTGCTTCTGAAGTATGTGAACGGCTTTATTCGTCTTTTCTGCGTATTCGGCAGCATAATTTCTCGGGTTCGCTACTTTGACGGACCTCCTAGCTTTCTCTTTCCTTTTCTCAATCAGTTCTTGTCTGTTCTGTGAGGCTTTGCGTTCTCTCTCAGCAATCTTTGCCGCCAGGGATTCTCTGCTGGTTTGTTTACGCAATACGCATTTTGCTTTCAAGGTTTTGCTCACTATTGCAGACTTCTCTTTTCTGCAGTCAGTTTCTTCGGTTGGTTTCTTCTCTGCCTTTGCTTGTTTTTCCAATAACATCTCCCGAGTTAAGACTGGTAGTTGAGAATCTTTCTCCAATTTGCATGGACGCTGTCTTTTTAAACCATCGGCTACGATGTTACCATCTAAATCAATGTCGTAACTAAACCAAGTTGGTGTCTCACGTCTTTGGTTTTCAACCAAGTTTGTTAGGCTGGCTGTAGTTTGTGTTGAGAATTCTTTTCTCAACAACGCGTTTTCTCTTTCGATTTCACGCTCTGCAAAGCTCATCAAACGCTGGCTGTATCGATGCACAGTCAAGGGGACTGGCGCGACCTTGTTTTTTCAAGTAAGTCTATCTTGATCAACTACTTCGCAAAAATGATGGTTCGAATGGAAAACGTCACTTTTTTCCTTTGTGACAAAACGTCTTGCGCGCGCTACTGGACTTGAGTGCGCGAATTCGTTAAGCACGCTAAGCATGTCGGTATTTCTATACTGTGAAAACTGGCAGCAAATAGGCGATTTACATTATGGCGTCATATACTATCAATACCAGAATGCTTTGCCGATTTTTTTTCTAATCGCAATTAGTGCAAATTGTTTACTAATCTCCGAAGGCTAGGGATTAAACATTTGAATATGAAAGAAAATTTGCAAAGAATGCTGGTCTTGGTAGTAAAATGACGCCGTAATGAAAATCGGTTATAGTCGTTTTCACATGTATATTGCTACGATATGATGCGGGACTGTTTCCCACTTACAGGAAAACGACTTTATCAAGTCTTCAATCACTCTGCTCTGCTACCTCTTTCTCTGAAATTCCAATGAATAGAGAATAATGAAACGCTCTATCGAGTTCAAAAGCACGCAGTAGTGTAGATTCGTTGGGAAGCACGACGCGATAATGGATATTTCAATGGTATAGAGTGTACGCCACATAAGCGCGACACGATTCTTAACATTTAGTGCCAGATAAGATTTTCAGTAATTCAGCTAGATGACCAGCTTACGCGCAAGTCAATGCAGAGTGGTGTTCAAATTGAATCAACATAGCTACTTCATCAAATAAAACGAGACACTAACAACTTATCATACTAAGTTCAAAAATCTATTTATTAATTTTTTACATTCTTTCAATTTGATTCTAATAGAGCTACATATCATCACATCTTTTTCACAAGACCTATTAACTCACTTAAAGTACAGTGTTTATTAGTTATACAGATAAATATAAATAGTTATATTCTTATATGGGATCAGTTTCAAGCAGCAACGAGGCTTAGCTTCACGACTGGAAACTGAGCCCAACTAGCCTGTTTTTCACTTTTCAATGCATCCAGTACTGATATAGATCCCTTGCATGTGACGTCAAATCAGTCCCATCTGGAGTACAAAACATTTTTGTTCTCTTGGGAGCTGAAATCCATTGTTTTGTCCTCCAGGTTAAGCTGCATTCAAACGAACTGCAAGAGGTTTATTGATTTCACGTACATTAACAAAATAGCCTTCAGTATTTCTACTGTCTGTTAAATTGGTGCATTAAATGTGCTTAATACGAACCTTATGCTTTCGAGAATTAGCCTAGTTTCTAATTCGAATCTCTTATGTGCCCAACTCAATCCAAAAGCGACGCCGAGCACGAACAAAATATTGGACTAGTAAATCTGCATTGAATTCGGCACAAGCGAAATTCGACTTGATAAACTCTAGTCCTATTACAGAGTAATCAAGAACGCAAAAGAGTAATATTCTTATACATGTACAGTGTAAAAATATCTTCATTTGATTTTCTAATTTATTTGATTCGAGGGAGTTTTTAAAATCACGTCTGTATATTTTAATCACGAATAGTGCTATACTTTCCCTGCTATAGCAGCGATTCTCTTGTTGATTCACCAACGAGACTCTGCTAGCAGAGAACACTATATAAATGGCTCTAAATCGGGCCGAGCACGCAGTGTGGACGATCAGCGGTATCACCACGAACACAGTAACATAAAACCGAGGCTATCGGGAAGATAAATTTTTATTTTAGAAAACATTTTACGAATAAGACTGCCGTTTTGGATTTTTGTAAAAGAAATATCAAAGTAGATCGAGTCTTAAAACAAAGAATATCAAAAGCCTTAATTACAACATGGTGACGCTGGATTGTCCTTTAAAGTGCTCACCCGACATTTATTTATTTATCTATTTACAAAGCTTTACCTCTTACTAATCCACAATAACAAACAAACAAACAAACAAACAAACAGACAGACAGACAGACAGACAAACAAATCGACATATGACAAGAAAAAAATACAAAGCACAACAAAGCGTTGTTCCAAACTGATAGCCTGTGTACATCCCTTCTCACCCCTCCCCCCTAGGGGGAAAATCGATTTTCTCCCTGTAGGGGGGAGGGGGTGAGAACGGATGTACACAGGCTACAAGCTAAGTACTTAATGAAACAAAGTTTCCAATGTATTTTAACTGGTAGGGCAGCAGATAGCGCAGTTGTACATACAATAATTATTCTTTGTATAATTCTAACTTTTACTCCTGCTTGGAGATACGATGCATATATTTGTTTGTTAATTTAAAATATAAAAGTTTATATCTCCTCAGCTTAGTTTGATTCTAAATGAGTAGAGTTCCATAGGATCAATATCTACCGGCGTCGAAGGGTCTTTAGTTTCATGTTCGTGTAGCATTGTCAGTGATACTGACTTGAGTTGTGACATGGAGAGGTCTTTGAATAAACTGCCAAGTAGGACCTACAAGTAATAGAAACAATTGGTTCATAAAATGATGAACTTTCGTGATAGCTGCCTGTGATGTGGAAAAGAGTGCTTTCCTTGTGACCAGAGAGGAGCATCGGATTGGACAAAATGGTCAATAATTTTTTTTAAGGTCTATAAAAATAACAGAATAAAGGGCTTTTTTGCGTGGAACTATTACATTGTACAATATCCTCAAAATGAAAACAAAATATTCAGAGGTCCGTGACCACGCTAAGACGGACCAAATTTGAAAACGCAACAGTCACAACGAAATCTTCAGTAAAATGTTCAATTAAACAATAGAATTCGCATAACATTATTGCGGATACATGCCTGTTTGAGGTTCTTTCATTTGAGCGTGAGCAGCTTGCTCCAATAGATCTAAGAATGCTCACTGCTTCAGTTACTTTATAATCTACAATAAGTCTGAAGCGTGATGTCGTCTTACCCCCGTGTCTAGACCAGAATCCTTTCCACATCGCTTTTGATCACTAATTATGACTATTGTTTCTGTATTCTCGAGGGATTATAAAAACTTGAATATGAAAGGATTTTTAAAACTATTATGGTATAGAGCCGGGGGTGAAACGTCATCTCGCTTTAGGGCTATTCGATGTAATTTCTGATACCTTTCCACCACTAGTGTTCTTCAGACATTTATTCACCAAGTTACAATCGTAGCCCCTCCTGTGCAATATCATAAGGGCCTCGTCTGAGGGTCTAGAATCAGCACTTAGGACCTGAATGGTCCTTAGGTTTAATAGTGACACATCACATGGAAGAGGTGTGAGTAATCCAGAAAAGCTTGGCAGCAGTTTTCTAGCAGCTGTTGTTTTCATGATAAAAGTGAACTGAGGCCGAAGTAGTTCATCTGACAAACGGTGACTGAGTAGGGAGGGGTAGGCGAGTGGTTCACGTTTTGTCTGTAGAAAGAAAAGGAGTAATAAATCAAAAATCACCCCAGTAAAGAAATCAATATTTTCTAGGTTTCCTCCACATAGTTGCTATTCTGGAGACACTTACTCTTACATTTTTTTGAACATTCACTACAAGATATTTATATATAAGAGCGCATGGTGACGCAGTACCCTTTGAATCCTGTTTTAGTTTTTGGGCTGCCTGTTTCACCCGCAACACATACCCAGAAACAGGAAGCCCGACAATCAAAATAGGATATGAGGCGAAGTAATGATGATAGTGACTTACAAATTCTTTCGTGTTTTTGAACTTTTCCAAGAGTATTTTAAAGTTGGCGGGTGTTCTCTTGTTGTCTAGGACACCCTGACCAAGCCCACGGTTATCATCTTGAGTAAGACGTCGATCCAGCACTATCTCTAGTTGACCTGGAAAGAAAAACAAGAACAAAAACGATTTAGTATGGTTATTCTGCTAACATTACGTCATCATGCAAATAGCTTTTTGATGGCATTCATTAAGAACCATAATGCCTTTTCTATTATGCAAATAAAATCAATACTTGTGTTTCGTATTCTCCTTTACGCTGTATTAGCCTCGACTCAACACAAAGCCTACAGACAGTATTTCTATTGTTTGTGGACAGATGCATGGATGCACGGGATGTCCTCAATACAAAAGAATATATATATATCTTGCTATTGAGGCTAATACAGTGTAAAGAAAAACGTGAAACTGTCTTAATGTTATTCAAATACAAATGGGTTCAATAACAATAATTACCCCCCAAAATCAGAAGGTATTATGGGATGTGAAAGTAGAGAATGTTAGAATGTAGAAGGAGATCTTACTCAAGGGTACATACAAGAAAGACTGCCAGACGGAAATCAAACTCAGATCATCCTTAAAGCCTGAATCCAATCCAATCCATCACTAAACCATCACATCTTTCATTCAAATACATATCATAGGGTTGTGCAGGAGACTGGAACCAAACCTCTATACAATGAATTGTGGGAAGACTTACCTGTTTGTAACGAAGCCACGCCATTGGGTTGTTCTGATAATATTGACAATCTAGCATTTTTATCCTGTAAAAATGCCATGGTCGGCATCGGATAGAAGTTAGCTTGGATTGGAAGCTTATCTAGAGTCTTGCGCTTTTGAATCTAACACAAAGATAATGAAGAATTTTTAGAAAATCGTTGAAAGGAACATGGAGCAAAGGAGAAAACCTGATAGGGTCGTTAGGTCTGGATATTGATGAGGCGTAGGGAGTGGATCCTTGATTGTTTCCAGGAGGGGGTGCATCATCTTCTGGAGGGAGTGCACTTCCCAGAAAACATGAAATACTGAGGTTATTTGGAAAAATTATTTTAGAAAACAAGGACACATTTTAGAAAACAAGGAGGGGGTGTGCACCCCCTGCACCTCTCCCATAGATCCGCCACTGAGGTGGGGCAAGATATAGACTTGTCAAGACAGGATATTGTAGAAGAGGACAAGAAAGGCTATAGTAGAGGTCAGAACATGGCACAGGACAGAACAAGGTTTGGCAATAACAGAAAGAATAAGGATGGAAGGGATTTTTACCGTTAAACCATTCAGATCTGTGTAAAATTCTCGGTTGGGATTTTGAATGCCACTGTTGATTTTCATGACAAACTCCTACAAAGCAAATAATGAAAATATTATAAAAAAAGCATGTTATCAGAAAGGAAGCATAATGGTACAAGCTTGTTTGCAAGTGATACATTAATTGGATGTAAATAATTAACTATAAAAAACACACACAAATCAACAAATAAACAGACAAATAAACAGACAGACAGACAATGAAACAAACAAACAAATAGACATACAAATAAACAAACAAACAAATAAACAGACAGACAGATCAACAAACAAACAAATAAACAGACAGACAAACAAATAAACAGACAGACAGATAAACAAACACACAAATAAACACTGAGACAAATACACAAACAAACAAAAAACAACAAATCTAGTTAACCATCAAAATACTGGTGTCAGTACTCACTCTGTTTGCCATATTACGTATATCAACAATGTTATTAACATCGAGACTTCTTGCTTGTGGACCTGTATGGCAGTGAGACAACAATTATTGCTTATCAAAAAGTCATTTACTAACTAAAGGCACTTATAATGTCAACCCTTCAAAGCTGTCCTACATGGTACATGATAGAGGCTTTTCGGAATGACAGCCATGACTGGAGGAAGAAACAAAGTTTTTCTCAGGTAGACTTAAACCTTTCTTGTTTAAATGATTTTCGTACACATTTAATTGTTTCTTCCAACTGTCACTGCCATGATGTGAAGGTGCAGAGCCTGTCAAGGCCAGTACACATGAGGGAGATTGCTCCTGCAACAGGCTCCTGCAACATGCTCCAGGAGCGAAGCTCCCTCATATGTACCAACGATTTCACGGGAAAAATGTGACAACAAATGGAGCAAGAGTCGGGAGCAAAATTCTTCTTGTGCAAGATATTTTTTCTTGTGAAATTGCTGGTACACACGAGGGAATTTTGCTCCGGGAGTACGTTGCGAGAGCGTGTTGCGGGAGCAAGCTCCCTTGTGTGTACTGGCCTTAAATGTTTGATTTTGACTTACCATCTACATTATACAAACGCACAACATGGATGACATTATTTAGTTTGACACGAACTTCTTGCATCTAGTGAGAAAGTTACAAAAATATTATGAATTACCAAATGTACAAAAAATTAAAAAAAACATCGTTTATCACCAAATGATGTAAAGTAAATAATACTATTAACTAAGATATATCCACCTGTTTATTATTTTTTTCTTTTCTTGAAACTAGTCTATTCAAGTTTTGCATCTTTTTCACAATACACTATACACAGTACTTACTATTTTTCCCATACAGCTGTAAATGGTAATGTCCTCTCCAAGACGATGTGGCTGAAACACATAATTTATAAAAAAAATGATTTTTTCTCAATGGTTAACATGGCTTTTGGAAGGCTGTTCAATTGTATTACTGTATGTGCTATGTGCTGTAATTGTATCTTATAAAATAACTATGATATACCGCTTGCTCTGATTGGTCAACACTTTTTGTGCTTTATGAGAGCACAAAACATGCATATGGCAGCTACTTTGACTTCTTGCTTCTACTTTGTCAATTTGTATTTTATAAAAGGAAAAAACTTGCTTGCTGCATGCTACGCATGGTGCTTCTCTAGCACTCCTCTCGTGTTCTGCCTATCCCCGTGTGCTTTATTTCTCGCATCTTTTATTCCTTCAATATACTACATTAATCAAGTGCTTTACATGTTGTGTATGTCATATGGCCTCTTCCACTTATCTGGACAACCCATAAATGAACATGTAGAGTGCAAACAATAAATCTGTGAAACACTAATTACTGAATGGTACAAAATAGTGCTAATTAAACAAAAGAAAACAATAGAATTGGCATACAATTGCACTATTTAGTACAACTAAAGTTTCATGGATTAATTGTTTCACTCTATAAACCATTTTCTATATTATTGAATACCTGAGCAGGCCCTCCTGGAAGGAATAGATAAGCACCACTCCTATCCCCATACCCCTTAGTACCGTATGTTACAAACTCTATATTAACATCAGTACGTGTGTTGTCATTCTTGTTGGTCATACTCTGGAAATGGCAAAAGAAAAATAATTGTAACTTCTGAATTTGAAATATTGTTGATACTACAATAATAGTGGTTTTTATTAAGCGCCATGAGCACAGGATATGTGCGCTATATAAATAAAGATTATTATTTTATTTGAAAAGAGAGTTCTGCACGACAAGACAGTGAAATCCAAAAATCCACCTTGATATGAATGGCAACTGCTGAACACATGTTCTGGGATTCATCACCAGTAATAATATCAAGAAATGTTGGTTGGTCAAGAATATTGGTCTGCTTTAATACAGATGCTTGCGGCAATAACATATCTAATCACCATCATCATCATTGTTATCACCATCACCATTGTCATTATCATCATTATCACCATCAACTTTGTCATTAGCATCATCATCACCATCATCATTATTATCATCATCATCACCATCATCATTTTTATAACCACCATCATCACCATCATCATTCTTATAACTACCATCATCATCATCATTATCAACATCATCATTGTCATCACCACCATCATCACCATCACCATCATCATCACCATCATCACAATCACCATCATCATTAGCATCATCATCATCACCATCATCATTTTTATAACCACCATCATCACCATCATCATTTTTATAACCAACATCATCACCATCACCATCATCATCATCACAATCACCACCATCATCACCACCATCATCACCATCATCACCATCACCACCATCACCATCATCACAATCACCATCATCATTAGCATCATCATCATCATCATTTTTATAACCACCATCATCACCATCACCACCATCATCACCATCACCATCATCATCATCACAATCATCACCATCACCATCATCATCACCATCATCACAATCACCATCATCATTCCCCAAAATTTCAGTTCCTTTTACTTTAGCACCCCCTTTTGAGCTTCAAGTTATCTTTTTAAGTAAACTTGGAGATTATGAAGATCTCATTCTTTATGGACTTGGTCACCGAAAAGGTTTTACTAGAATCCGAGTATCGTAGTCAGTAATATAAACAGTTTTTACTAGTCGAAGTACAAAGTAAACGGAACATGATAAATAGGTACATGTGTTCCTAATTCAACCGAAAATTGATTTCATCTCAATAATAAATAGTTACTGGTGTTAATGTCAAAACATAAATCCGCTCAGTGATTGTAAAGGAAATACTTAAACAATACTTTTAATATGACCATGCAAACAGCAAACAAAACATACTTGCAGATCTATATTAAAACGAATACAAGGTTGCATCCCTCCCTGTCTATATGATAATATATACAATACATCATATATTCATATATACAGGGAAATATCTTCCGTGCCTATTAAAGCATTTTTTAGAACGGGAATAACGTGACCACGGGGATATACTTGCAGATCAATAGGTCTGTTCCCGGTTTCCCTTATTCCCCACTATGTTTAATATTTTCTCAATACAGGGAATGTCTTCCCGTGGTAAGGAAACATTTTGTAGGATGGGAATAAAGGGAATAACGGGAACACGGGGAAGCACTTGCAGATCAATTGGTCTGTTCCCGGTTTCCCTTATTCCCCACTATGTCTAATATTTTCTCAATACAGGGAATGTCTCCCCGTGGTAAAAAAACATTTTGTAGGATGGGAATAGAGGGAATAACGGGAACACGGGGAAGCACTTGCAGATCAATTGGTCTGTTCCCGGTTTCCCTTATTCCCCAATATGTTTAATATTTTCTCAATACAGGGAATGTTTTCCCGTGGTAAGAAAACATTTTGTAGGATGGGAATAAAGGGAATAACGGGAACACGGGGAAGCACTTGCAGATCAATTGGTCTGTTCCCTATTTCCCTTATACCCCAATATGTTTAATATTTTCTCAATACAGGGAATGTCTTCCCGTGGTAAGAAAACATTTTGTAGGATGGGAATAAAGGGAATAACGGGAACACGGGGAAGCACTTGCAGATCAATTGGTCTGTTCCCAGTTTCCCTTATTACCCTTATATAAAATATATATATAATATATTATTAAATAATATATATTATTATTATTATTATATAATATATATTATTATTATTAATATTATTATTATTATTATTATAATTATATAATATGTATATAGAATAGAATAGAATAGAATGTTTATTTTGCTCAATACAAGCTATAGTTACATTTTATATAAGTGTACAATAATAATAATAAAAAAGTCTTTTTTACAGTATGTTTTTTGTACATAAAATAAAATGAGCCTGGGGGCTAAATAAACTGTTAAGTTTTCTAGTTATATAATATATATTATATATATATATATATATATATATATATATATATATATATATATATACAGCCAACTGCATAAATTCTGTCGCCAAGAGCATATATAAATATATATATTTCTAACCGAAGAAATTATGGGATACCTCCCAATATATTTTTTTCGAGTTGCCCAGCATGAGTACTATCTGAAAAAAATATAGTGGTTGATATCCCATAATTTCTTCTTTGAAAAATATATATATTTATATATGTTTTTGGCGACAGAATTTATGCAGTTGGCTATATATATATATTATATATATATATATATATTATATATATATATATATATATATATATATATATATATATATATATATATATATATATATATATATTTATATATATTATATATATATAATATATAATATATAATATATATAATATATATAATATATAATATACATATTATATAATTATAATAATAATAATAATATTAATAATAATAATATATATTATATAGTAATAATAATAATAATATATATATTATTTAATAATATATTACATATATATTATATATATAAGGGTAATAAGGGAAACTGGGAACAGACCAATTGATCTGCAAGTGCTTTCCCGTGTTCCCGTTATTCCCTGTATTCCCATCCTACAAAATGTTTTTTTACCACGGGAAGACATTCCCTGTATTGAGAAAATATTAAACATAGTGGGGAATAAGGGAAACCGGGAACAGACCAATTAATCTGCAAGTGCTTCCCCGTGTTCCCGTTATTCCCTTTATTCCCATCCTACAAAATGTTTTTAACCACGGGAAGGCATTCCCTGTATTAAAAAATATTGAACATAGTGGGGAATAAGGGAAACCGGGAACAGACCAATTGATCTGCAAGTGCTTCCCCGTGTTCCCGTTATTCCCTTTATTCCCATCCTACAAAATGTTTTCTTACCACGGGAAGACATTCCCTGTATTGAGAAAATATTAAACATAGTAGGGAATAAGGGAAACCGGGAACAGACCAATTGATCTGCAAGTGCTTCCCCGTGTTCCCGTTATTCCCTTTATTCCCATCCTACAAAATGTTTTCTTACCACGGGAAGACATTCCCTGTATTGAGAAAATATTAAACATAGTGGGGAATAAGGGAAACCGGGAACAGACCAATCGTCTGCAAGTTCTGCCCCTTTTGGTGTTATTCGCCGTTGTATGAAATGCTTGTCAACTTAGAAATACCAAGGGAACTTGGTGATCAAGGGATCATGATTCATGAGATAGGCAATACAGATTTGCAAGTCGAGCGTTATTCATAGTTTTGTTTTTTTGTTTATTTGTGAATAAACTATATATACGATTGTGGTCGCCAAATATTTTACTTGAATTTGATAATATTCAGTTATATTCAAGTATTTGGCCCTATCGATGTCAATTTAGTATGAAGTTATTTGTGCCTAATCTATTGCTAGTTGTAATTTATTCTGCATTGTTTGTTGTTGTTAATTCAGTAAATATTCAATTTTCAACTGACAAAAGAAAGAAAGAAATTACTATAGTTAATGAAAAATATTTCTATGCCTGAATAAATGGCAATATACCACGAAGGCTCTTAGATTTATAATGATTGGCCAATCAATGTTGCTTTATGCATAGCAGTTGCAATAGTACAAACGGAATGGTAACAAACAAACACGAATCGAAGCTATTCAATAGTTTTCTAATTGATTTTTTGGTATAATAGCATATTTTGTATCTCTGCAAAAATATCTAATGCATTGAGTAAAAGAATAAACGCAATGAATATTAAGTACTAACAATTAGAATATTGTTCAACAAAGTACAGCGTTATTGAATCGCAACCTTGTTTACTCAATTACTTTAGTATACCGTTATTTTTGGCTGGCCTGTAGCTAGTTGGAATGCATTCCACACTGTTTGCTGTTGTTTCGTCCCCTAGCATCTTATAGTTCCACAAAAATGCAAAGGAATAAACACGAGGAATATCAAGTACTAACATGTAGAATATTGTTCAAGAAAGTATGGTGTTATTGAATCGGAACCTTGTTTATCAATCACTTTAGTATAAAGTTACTATGACTGGTCTATAGCCAGTTGGAATGCATTCGACAGTGTTTGCTGTTGTTGTTTCGTCTCATAGCATATTCTATAGCTCTACCAAAAATGCATTGAATATAGGAATAAATACGAGAAAAATCAATATCAGCTTCTAGACTATTGTTTTAGAACAAAGTATCGATTCATTACAAATGTAAATCATCGAGGCTAAGTTGTATAAATACTGCTATCCAACAAACATTCTTTCTCACTGTCATCAAGAGGTCGTTGCAATGGCAAGTCAGCCAGCAAAACAGCTCAGCAGTAAGGTAAGTAAAAATATGACTTAGAACTAAACCATTTCACTTCAAAGCTCATGCTGATTAATTAATTTCTTGGCTCTTTTCATTCACAGAAAATTCGAAGTGCTTTAATAAGTCAAGTTCTACCGGCTACTAAAGGCAGCTCTCTTATTACAGCAAAGGTTTCTCTGAGTGCAAATGGAGACTGTGATCAGCGAAATGCAAATTGGTTAGATGTATGTACAAAGCGGGACGATTGCGATGAAGCGCTAAAAAATATTCCAGGAATGTCGTTCTTCTTCTCTTCCATTTCCACCATTGAAAGAAAACGCAAACCAATACAACGCCTAGAGGGCACGACAGACGAATGTGTCGACGAACAAATACAAGAAAGTGAAGTGTTTCACCCAGCAATAACGTACTGGATGACCATAAATTCGCAAAATGGCTCACGAGTTTCCACCATCCCTATCCATGCGGCTTTTTTAGAAGTAGGCGTGGAAGCCGAGCCAAAATGTATTCAAAGTTGGATAGCCGGAAAAGAAAATGCATTGGCAGGGCCATTATGCACCATTGTGAAAGACCACAAGAATGCTTTTCTACAAAGCAAGGTGGACAATTCCTTCATGCACCATCTAAATATTCTTAGTGATCAGATGATAGACGAGCCAATGGCATCACCGCATGGAAGCGAGCGCGTGGTCCGCCTTCAAGTTGTCTCACCTCACATAAAAGCTGTGCTACGAACAAAAGTTGTTCCAACCCTAACACGTGCTGGACTTGTATTTGATGTGTTTGGAATAGAGGTTACCGAGGACCAACAAGTCTCAAAATCTGATAAAACACGTGATCTGGCCTCTCCATTAGTTATTGCACTGAATGATATCGAGAGAGCAATGGAGCGCCTCCATTATGCAATATATCGAGGAGATGTCTTCAGAAAAGTACCCACAGCAATATACACATACCAACATTGCTGTTCGGTCAAGAAATTCCTGTCCATTTTGGCTTCAAATCCCAGCTTGAAAGAAGCTATAATCAAGCACATGGCAAAACTGGAATCGTTACTGGCAGATCCGGACAACGAGCTGGTTAAGCAACTGAAAATTAACTTTGACTTAATAGAAGTCAATGATGGATGGTGCTTTAGCTTAAAGCAGAGAAAGTTTGTTAAATATCGCCAAGAAGACGAGGCAGAATTGTTATCTCCACGAGCGTTTGTTCCCTACGACCGTTTCAAGACTCCGGAGCCAGGATTTTTTAAAGAAATATTGACAAACAGCCTCGACGAAACTGAGATTGGTCACTTTTGCGAATATTATGTTCGACTGTTAAACCACAAAGGTAAACAGCATAAAGAGAAAGTCCTATGCCTTGTGGGAGAGCCCAACAGTGGTAAAACAAGTCTATTCACGCCCATCACAGCCATTGTTCCAACTAGGTAAGTATAAGACAATTGTTTTGCAAACTTGGCAACTGGTCATCTAACATATCGTTGTTTGATCACTGTGTGCAGGTACATTGCCATGATTTCCAAACAGAAAGCCTTTAACAAGAGCATGATTAATGAAGATACACAAGTCATCTTTCTCGATGAAGCGTATGCGAAATTGATGGACACAGATGATTGGAAGGTATACTATTTTCCTGAAGTTTATTTTGATGATGATGACATGCACTTACATGATTGGAACGAGAAAACGAAAAGTGGTTTCATTGATTGCAATAACTATTTAATAGTTTTGATTTTGCTTTTACAGAACATCACTCAGGGAGGACTAATGGCCCACGACAAGAAGTATAGATCTGCCGCACCAATGGAAATACACAGTCCAGTCTTCATTACATCACAGACGCGAATGGAATTTGGCCAAGACCACCAAAACGCCATGGAAGTGCGACTCCGGACTTTCGAGTTTAAGAAATTGCAGGGAGATGTCAGGCCAGGGGTCCAAGAATTTCTCATTGAGCACGCTATGGACTGCATAGTTTGGGCCAGCCAGCAAGCAGTGAAGCCAGATGACGAGCTACCACTTCGCCTCGAAGAAGATCGTCGACCACCACAACAGGTCATGATGGACAAGGAAGAGAAAGAAAGAATTCGCTGCCTCAATATTGACAGTGAGGGTGAGCTCGACGAGCATATTGAAAATACTGAACAAAACAGCGACGAAGAGAGCCACGACAGTGAAGCAGATGCAAGTGAAGACAACATGTGCACACAAAGTCAACTCCAAAAGATCTGTGCACTTCGAGATCGCCAACCAAAACAAGGCCTTAAACAGAGACAGTTGGATATTCTGACTTCAGAAGTTCAACGAATTTCTAGCGAATGCCAAAAAGAATTAGAGCAGATGGATGTGAACTTCTTTGAAAAGACAAAGTCTCGTTGGATTGAAGTAGGCATGATTGACAAAGATGATGCGCACCTCGTCACCTCTTTACAAGAACCTTTCCATCCTGTCATCGAGCAGAGCCGCCGAAGATACTTTGCAAGGAAAAAAGAAGAAGAGCTCAAGACACTACAAAAAAAAGCACTAGAATACTACAAGAACCGCTGGATATTAGAAAGAGAAGAAGACTTGAGGGAGCTGCAGAGGAATGAAGACATGTGCTCTGACCAAGATGTTAAAATGTCCATTCATTACAGAATCCAGGTGATAGTAGATGCCCTGCGTGCACACTACCAAAAGCATGAAGAAGAAGGTCTGATGATATACATCCTCGCTCAGAGAAGAAAGATGGCATTGAAGAAGAAGTGGCTATCAAGATGTCAACTACAGGAGGTGAAGAGCATTTGGGATCCTCTCCCATTTCCGGGCGATTCAGCAGATAGCGAAAACGACGAAGAGTCAATTCAATCGCAAGAGCTCTTTTCGACATGTCAAACCAATACACAATCATCATCTCAACCCACACGCAAAAGAAAGACATCTACATCGAAGCATAAAAGTTCAACACAGGTGCCAAAAAGGGGACGCATCACACATTTCTTTTCGCAAGTTCCCAAGTAAACAAAAAAAAAGTTGTAAAAAAAAACTCATGAACATCTATAGTATTTAACGATTATTTCTTTAACTATAGATTATACATGTAATTCAAATAGTTTAGACCGTTTTCTGCAATATGAAATTTACCCTTTGCTTATGTGTTTAGAGCCTTTTGAGAGCCATTTTGTTATGTCGTTTGTGTAAATTAAAGATTATTGAATGATCAACACTTAAATATGTAATCAAGAAATTTCGATGCTCATATTGAACGAACATCAAAAACGCCTTGACGTTTGTCATATGTATTTATTATTATACTTGTCAATCATTATCTAAATATCTAATTTTTGTCTGGTGCAACAAGTATGCACTATGAATAACAAGTTGTTCAATTAAAGTACATCAAGTATGAAATTAAAGAACGTTTTCAAGCAAACACTTGTTTTCTGATCATTTCGAAGTGCACGGAAATCTTCGCACTGCTCGACTTAGCAAGGAGTTGGCTGTCCTGCCTTTTTGAAAACAAAAGTCTGGATCTTTAAGGATGGCTTTCCATTGACCGAATCCATGCCGTCTAATCCCAGCCTTGAGATATTTGTCCTCCTCGCGAGTAAACAGGACACTTTTTCTCCTGCCAGCTACGCTCTTCGGTGAAATGTCCTTGACTTTAATTGCGCTCGTTCGCTTAAGTTTTGGCATAGATGAAGGCAGTGCAGGGAGTGGAGCTTCTTCGATTGTCTCCACTTCATCAGTCGATGAGCAGTCTGTTTGGTCGCCAGGCTCTTGCGATGAGGAAGACTTGTCAGACAGTCGAGAGCGAACATCGTTTTCGAGCTCAGATCCTTTCTCCCCATGTAGCTGCTTGAGAAATGTGTGGGCTTCTGTGGCCACGTCGCGTGATCTTTGTTTTTGATAGTGCACCCTGGCTACCACGGAACTGTGTTTCTGGTCTTCAGAGATGGCACCTTGCGCACTGCAGGCCAGTTGTTTAGAACTCGCAGTTTCGACGATTTGTCGGTAGCGTGTTGGGTGAACATATTTTCCAGTTGCGTCAAAGACCAACTTGCTCATAGATTCCCCCAATTTGTTGTGCTGGCCTCCGTTTCTTGTCACCAATACGTAGTTACAACTGGGCTTCAAGCGAGGTCGTATATGAGTGATGTAACCTCGGAGAACGTCCATGTTTGTCTCGGTCAGAAATATGGAGTCAAAGCCGTACTTTGCCGCCGTTTTGAACATCTTCTGGTCAATAAATCCCCCGTTCGTCTTTGCTTTATCCACCATGTCAACGGTCAGGTACTGATACGTCATTGGACGAGATCCCTTAACCTTGATGAACAGATACAGTGCCAAGAATTTAGTAGCAAATGATAAGTCCAAAGGGGATACATCACACGGCCTGTCTTTGCACGCTTTAAGCACACTCTCGTAGCGCGGCAAGTAATGCGCAACTGCCTCTAAGAGCTCCTCTAATGTTGCCCAATGGCCCTTAGCTTCTAAAGCATCTATATCTAAATCACCATTCCATTGAATGCGCATCATTTTAGAAACCGTCCTGCGTACCTTTTTCAAGTAGATTTCTGTCGTAGCCAGACTAGCCAGAACTGATGCGGACGCCCCATTGACCTTTCTGAAATCTCCCATCTCTGAAATGGCATCGATGTAACCCAGCCGTCCAGCATGTCCAAGGTTCCATTCATCCTGAAGCGCGTCAATGAATTTAAACAGAAGATTTGGAGAGCACAATGCAAAGTCCATTAGGGAAAATGTGACCTCCTCTTCATCTTCGCAGCAAAACTTTAGGTATTTCAAACATCTGCTTACAACTTGTCGGGCTTGGCGTGGACTTTTACAACCTCCACCAGTGCCAGTAAGCCACGAAATGAGTGCCTTTGCAATATCGTTGGAATTGTCAAACGAAGGGATGGATCTCACACTTCGCACAGAATCTTCAGGGTTCACTTGTTGAACTGCTTGGTGGTGCTTCGTGTCATCTTCTTTGCGATTGTTGTTTGGCTTTTCGTCAAAATAATAAAACCAAAGGTGCTTTTTCTTCACGTGTTTTCGACATCCTCGCTGCGTAGAAAAACCTTCATGTTTGCACTCTGAAACTGGACAGTGAAAAAGGCCATCGGATTCATCTTTTTCTAGGTGAAGTCTTTTTGGTTTGGGCGAAGCGTTAGGTAATTTCGACCAGTCGATGACTCCTTTTCGTCTACTCATCTCCTACCGAACTTGAAGCTGCAATTGCGCAAAGCCTCAAAAGGTCAATCTTATATATCCTTCTTTTTTACCCTAGAGACACTTTTGAGGTCTTATCCAATCAGACGATTTGAGTTAAAATCTTGTCCAGACAAGTCCCATTGTTTAGAAGTTCAAACAATAAAACATGTACGGGCAGGCTATTTGCTCACAAAAGACAAAGATGGCAAGCCTAGGCATATGATAAAAATGGCAGATTATAATGTTCATGTTTAATGTTCATTAAATCTAGGAAATAAACAGGCATGCAGACGCAACAACTTATAACAATAATAATCATAACGATGAAACGAAATAAACATACGAGGACCTGCATAAAATCGGAACCTAACTTGATAATAGAGGAACAAAATATAACTTGATAGGAACAAATGTTTTTATATGGCTAATCTCTAAAGGAACAAAAGGTCCCATTATGATAAAAGGAACACTTAACATCGGAACGATTGTTCTTTTTGTCAGAATAAGGAACAGTTTCAGCAAAAGGGAACGTAACAAATAGGTACTTTGCGGTCCTAATTGAATCTGAAAGGAACTTGTGTTCCGTTAGTTTATCAATTTGTTCCGATTTGATTGCATTGAAAGGATCAAACAGTTCCTTTGTGAGCTTTTCTTAAAAGTCCATTTTGTCGTAGAAAGGAATACCAACAAAAACGCGCGGAACACTAGACATTTTTAAAACTCGTAATATCTCGTGTCGCGTCAGTTAAAAACCAATTTTCAAATATAGAAAGTCAAAAGAGGTCCATTTTTGACTTGTAAACGAGAGTATATAAAAATATTCAATCATTTAGGTCCAAATATCATCTATCATCACTTTTGGGGAATGTATATCATCATCATCACCACCATCATCATCATCACAATCATCATCATCATCACAATCATCACCACCATCATCACCATCATCATCATCACCACCATCATCATCATCACAATCATCACCATCATCACAATCATCACCATCATCACAATCATCACCATCATCACCACCATCATCACCCTCATAATATCATTACCTTCAGTAGTCCATTATTACTGTCAAATTCTGCCATTATGTCCTCGTTTTGTAGAACAATAGTCTCTGAGCCTTTGTCTTTAGTTTTAAATACAAACTGATCGTTTGGTTTTTGTAGATTTGCATCACTGGTGTAAGCTACAACATTTGCTGTTTCATGACTGGCAGTAGTTGACGATGACTCTTGAATATTATAAACAGACAATCCAAGTGGCTGGGTCTTAGCAACAAATAAAAGCTGTGGAATAATTATAAGATTGGTTTTGAGTCAAAGACCCCTTCAGTAAGAAACCATAATTCCCATACAACAACTTGTGTGTCTTCCAGCCTTTTTCTAATATTGATTGCTATTAGGGCATACAGCTGGCACTTTTAACCATTTTTTAAAACAAGTTTTCAATGAGGAAGTTTAGTTTAAGTTAAGTTTAGTTAAATTATTTTCAAAAATGGATAGCTGTCAGTACCCCCAATGCATCCTCCCTGCTCCTTTCCATCATTGCAAGTTGCCCCCATTTCCCTCCAATTCCTTTCCCTCCCTTTCCCCCTCAAAATTCTGAAAATCATTCCTGTCCAATCCAAACACTTATCGCCATGATTATTATTTGTTCCTGGGTTTGAAATAATAGCAAAGCACAGGGCAGGCTCACGTCAAAATTAACTGTCAACTACATTTTTGACTGTTTATTAGCCATATTTGAAAGATCGAAATTTGTAAATCAAAATAAATGTTTTTGAAATATAAATCTATAAGAGCATTTTCATCTACAAGATATGACCAGTCAACTTGTCCCTTGACAAAAATCTCATTAGGGAGGTCAAATAGCAACTATGGAAGGGCACTGTCCCCCTTGATCGGCCATTATTTCAAGCCCTGTATGTGTTCATATTTGACAGTTCATTTACCTCATATTTACTGGATGCTATTCGTCCCTCTTCAAATACTGGGTTTGATTGGCTAGGTACAGCATCACCATTGCTATTAGTTACGGTAACTAAGGGACTGGATACATACACACTTACAACCTCTGTTCGTGGTTTAGATAGTGGATTGTAGAACACTACTTTTCTGTGGGAACACAACAGTACACTGACTTAGCACACAGGACTGATAAGTAATCCATTGATGGGAAAGAGAACTCATGCAGATGAAATGTTCGAACCAATGAATTGATGAATAGGTGGGTGAATGAATGAATGAATGAATGAATGAAACAATGGATCAATAGATGAATGATGCTGAAGTGAATGGATATCAAATGAAGGAAAGAATGAATAATAATTCAAAAATATAATTGTCTGAATAAGACTGAACAAATGACTGAATGAATGATTTGAAAAATGAATGGATGATCTTTCAAATTTTCTTTAACAATGTTCACTTCAATACCTAGGAGTTGATGACACTATTATCAATTGTTTTTGAGGAATAGAGTCTTGATTCAGGCGTTCTTCCCCCTATGAAGTTAGAGTAGATATTGTCATTTCTCAAGTAAAAAAAAACTTGGACAATTAGCTGCTGCCCATTTTTGAGGTGATCTGTTACAGACCATAAAGTTGATTCAATTAAGACATAGACCTCATTCGCTTCCATGTTTATTTTCCCATTTCAGACCATGTGATGTCACTCTTGGGAAATGATTCTTTCAGGTGTAAATATGTCAACACATTTTTCACAAAAGAACCATTCCCTAGAGAGTGTCACATGGTCTGGAATGGGCATTTTGCACATAAAGCCGAAAAGGTCTATTGGTTAAATTTCTATCAACATACAGAACAACACAATAAACAGGGCTTTAAAAATTAGATACACATGGTAGAGTGCTTACTGGTTGAAGTGAGGGTCCACTCTCACTGCGAGGTGTTCCTTTGCTGTTTTGTAAGAGAAAATCTGCTGATTCACTCATTACTTCAAGTGTGTTCTTCAGAGACTGATGAAGTCTAATTGGTGGAGAGAACACAACAAGTTAGAAAAATATAATTATTAGTTGTTTATTTACTAGTCATCATTATCAAGATATGATCAGAATTAATACACAATCAGTGATGGCTGCCACTAGAGGATGATAGAGATGACAATGATGATAAAAGCCTGATAACAGTGATGAAGATGATAATTATAGTGAAGTAGATTAAAACCTGATCAAGGCAATGAAAATGATGATGACAGATATTATTAATTATGATTTATTTATCAATATGATCAAGAGGGCAGTGATGATGAATATTAATATCAGTCAATGCAGATAAAGGTTTTAATCATATCTTATAAAAACTATCTTACTATGAGTGGTATTTATGATTATGGTCATATAGTGCTGATAATCCCGATGGTAATAATGACTGCTAAACACACCTCTTTCCATAATCAACCACTACAAAATCCTTGGCAGTTCCAGTGATACCGTCATGATGTTGAAACAGGCCCATGTTACGCCTAGCTGTGGTCAACAGTTTGTACAGGTTATCACCAGGGAAACCAACTGATCCAGCTCGTTTAGCATGTGATTGAGCTAAGTAAAATAGAATCTCAGCAGCTCTAGAGTAACAGAATCAGTTCACATTTGTTAGTGATACAATTTATGGGAGACTTGCATTTTAAGAGGTCATGTAACCTAAACAAGTACCTTTCGAAAGACGAAGCACAAAAATGGAAAGAGCATATTAGTTTAGTATTTCTAAACGTTTCAGTTTCTTACACATTAGGGGTCTGTTGTAAGCCTGAATAAAGTTGTCCACTGGATAAAAGTTATCCACTTCAAAAGAATTAATCCACTGTATAGGGATTTATCCAGTGGATAGTACTGTCCAGTCTTTGAACAACCAACACTAGACAAATAATTCAACTAAACAATTACAATAAGGAAATGCTATTTCTCCGTACCTACGATGTGATTCTATAATTACAGTACTGTATCTGAGCATGTTGTAAATATAATGTTCAGCCTATATATGTGTATCAAATAATCACTCCTGCCCTGTGATATTAATGTACGTTCTCTCTCATCCCATTACCTATGATGTGACTCCATAATCCTATCCAGGTTCTTATAGAATGGTCTTGACGTATAATAACCACTCCAGTAATGATCGTCTCTATCGGAATATGTAAAGAAATCTCCACTTAAAGTTGTCATATCTGATGGTTTACGCCCTGGCTCAGTTCCTGCAAACAAATCAAGTAATGGTTTTATAAAAAATACTGCCATTACTGGCAAAAATGAGAACAGTGTTCCATTTAAATCTGTCTTAGATCTGTACTTTTGGAAAATGATTGTGTGAATGGATATATTTGAGTTTTCAATGAAACATGTTATTCATAAAAATGATAGGCTCAGATTTGGGATATATCTGTCATATGGCACAAATTTAAATGGTCCAGTACAGATTGAAATTATGGTATATTATTTAAGACAAGTCAGAGGACATTAATTTAGTCAATGAGATACTGTCTAATATTAGTCTATCAATAAAAGCATGGTTGTGTTTCTTGACTTGCCTGTTCTTTTGTAGACTGCATTGAAGTAATCAGTCAAGGTACCAAACTTTGCCTGCAAAAGGTTAAAAACAATTTTTTAAGCCAGGGTAAAAAATTGAAGCCATTAATGTACTGTTATTTTGAACAGAGCAGTTATATATTATTTGAAAATTCTGATAATGATTTTTACCATCTAGGATACATCTAGTAAGAAAAGCTATATTTTTTTAATTTGTTTGAAAATGTACAACATCCTAATGATCGAAAACAATCAAGAACAGTTAAGACACAATGAAAGTAGGATGTTATCTTAGTAATAACAGTGCCACATCAGGAAACACTCATATCAATCAATAAATCTATGTTTATTTGTTACTTAATTAAATATTTATATACATAAATTATACTATTTTTTAAAAAAAAATGCAAGCTGTCTACAATAATCTGTCAAGGTAGACATGTATAAATTATACCCACCTCAGCTTTCAATTCTGGGTGCGAATTGATGTAATCAAAAAGTTTCTGGAAAAAGAATTAGAAAGAATTTAAATGATTGTCATATATAATGACCTGTTGCAAAGTTTGATTGCCTACAACTGTGACTCCATGCCTGCCACAAGGTTTTATTATAGGCTGTACATTGACCAAGTGTTTCTGCACTTTCTTCAGCTAGTCCATTTTATCAAAAAATCCTAAGATTTCAAGATTTCAACTTTATTCTCACTGACTTCTATTCAATATATACAATACTTGGATATAGCAAATAAACATTCAATAAATTACAAAAGGAGAATAAATTTCCATAATTAATTAGTGAAGGGTAATTAAAGTAGCTAAAGCTTTCGAGTTAATTACCCCTTTAAATCAGATTAATTAGAATAATATAGTGTCAAACAAATAGAGTCAGAATACAGTTGTAAGGACACAAAAATCACATAACAAAACAATAAATAAACTCTAATGAGCATTTATATTAAATAAATAAATTTATAAATTTATACTTAAGCAGCAGAAAAAGAAACCGAATATATTATAATATATATAAATATAATATCTTACTAGAAATCATCTATGTACTAGGTTTATTATCCATTCAATATACAATAATAGGTATTATTGAATAGATAATAAATATTTTTTATAGCAATTTTTAAACAATGTAAATTTTTGAAATTTAATCTTTTCAGGAATTTGTTCCCATATTCTGGTTGCTGAATATCTAAATGTAAATTTTCCATAATTAGTTCTAATTTTTGGAACATGAAAGTTTGATTTTGCAGCATATCTTGTATTGTATTTATGAACAGATGATACTGGCTGTAAGGATTCTTGAACACATTTAGGGAGCATAGTATTTTTATTAGCTATTTTATGTGTTAATTCTGAAACTTTAAACTTGAAGATATTTTCAAATTTCAATATATCTAGCAGTTTATAGTAGGGGTCTGCACTTTCCCTACTATGAGCGAAAAACATTGCTCTCATACATTTATTTTGTTTAGTTATAATTTTGGTAAAACTTGTTTTATATGTATTACCCCAGCTTGTCACCCCATATATTAAATAAGGATAGATTAAAGCATAATAGATCTGTTTAAGAGTGGAGAGATTTAGGTAATGTCTAAGTTTATATAATACACCTATATTTTTAGCTAGTTTATTGTTAACATGTCTTATCTGGGACTTCCAGTTTAGGTGAGCATCGAGAAACACACCTAGGAATTTGAGCTCACTAACACAGTTTATATCAGGGATGTGGATATTTACTTTTTTTCTTACAGAAGTAAATATCATATAATTAGTTTTTTTCATATTTACAGATAATTTGTTTATTGTACAGTATTTAAAAACCAATTTCAATTCTTCATTTATTTTCTTCTCTAAGTCAATTTGATTATCACTAGTAAGGAATATATTGGTATCGTCAGCAAAAATCCTAAAGGACAATACTTTGGAGCAATTTGGTAAATCATTTAGATAAATTAAGAAAAGTAGTGGTCCCAAGGTAGAGCCCTGCGGGACACCGCATTTAATAGTCTGCAGATCTGATAGAACGTCACCCAGCTTAACAAGCTGAGTACGATTATCTAAATAACTAGTGAACCATTTTAATGCAAGGCCACGAATACCATATGCATGTAGCTTAGCTAACAATATTTTATGATTCACGGTATCAAATGCCTTTTTGAAATCTAAAAATACACCACATGTAATTCTCTTATTATCAATTTCTGTTTTAAGAGTGTCAGTTATTTCAAGTACAGCCTGTTCTGTTGAATGTCCTTTTCTAAAGCCAAATTGATATTCAAATAAAATGTTTTCCTTATTGAGAAAACTAATTAGTTGGTCATACACAATCCTTTCAAACACTTTGCAGAAAGGAGATTGACTGGCAATTGGTCTATAATTACCTGGGTCTGTAGATAACCCACCTTTAAAGATGGGAGTAACTTTGGATGTTTTGAAGACATCAGGGACAATACCTGATTGGATAGACATATTGTAGACATGTGCAAAAATCACAGAGAGAGGTTCACTTGCATACTTAATAAATCTAACAGGGATATTGGCTGATGCCTTTTTTTCATTAAGAGTATCAAAGTGGTTCTTGACAATACTTGCATTAATTTGATGCAAGTATAAACTATTTGCTGGGCTGTTGTTTATAAATTTAGTAGGGTTATCATTATCATTTTCTATAAGGTTAGCAAGGTTAGGTCCAATGTTAACAAAATAATTATTTAGTTGATTTGCCATGTCTTGTTTATTAGTATAAACTATATTGTCAATTATCAGTTCTATATACTTTTGTTTATCAAAATTAGAGTAATCACGGGTAAACATTTTAGTTTGAATTTTTGTGAAACCTTCAGCAATGCAGAATACAGGAAGATGGTCAGAAATATCCATACACGCAATACCTGAAATAGTATTTGGAGAGATAACATTTGTGTAAATATGGTCGATCAAGGTAGATGAATGATTAGTTATTCTAGTTGGTTTGGTGATTATTGGTAATAAATTTTGTATATATAACATGTCTAAATATTCTTCAGTTTGGGTATGTGAATTATATTTGAAAAAATCAATGTTCATATCACCAAGAATAAATACTTTTTTTTTGGACTGATTAAGATTTTTCAGTATATTTTCCAGTTCAGTAGAAAATACTCTGAAATCAGCTGTTGGATGACGATATATACATCCAATTACAGTGTTTTGTGAATTGTTACCAGATTCAAGTTCAATCCAACATGACTCTACTTGGGCTGCATTAAACTTTAAATCATTTCTAACAATAGATTGTAACTTGTCCGAGACATATAAACCAGCACCACCAGCCATTGTTGGAGAATTGAGGTGGAAAAAATTATAGTTAGGCAATTCGATGTTAGTTACTGATTGATCGCTCAATTTTGTTTCTGTAATTGCTAGTATATCAGGCCTAATATGAAAACAATTCAGCATACTACTCAAGTGATCAAAATTCTTAGGTAAACTCCTAACATTGCAATGTAGCATAAATATGGAATTTGATCTATAACTATCAAGTAGACTATTAATTTTATCAATATCATAATAATTTGAAGATGGAGTTATTAATAAATTGTCTGGATCAAGTTCATCATACTTATCTGGATTATTGACCACTTGATCATACAAGTCTGCCTCATTGATTATAAGTCTTTCTTGAATTTATGTTTCAAGCTTACATCAAAATTAGCTAACTAGATTCACTTAGACCACTGTTGGCTAGAAATTGGTCGAACTCTTCATGGGTTACAAACCCTGAGGACTTGGCAGACTCAGACTGTCGAAGCATGATTTTTCCATTTACAGTCCATAAGAACTTGAACGAATGCTTCTTCTTGAATGCATGAATTCGTCCGAACAGCTTTTTTCGATATGATGTTAAGGATTCGTTAATATGAATTTTACTTCCACTGCTCGGAGACCATGCTTGTGACAGGGATGGAAGATTTTTCGTGGTTTTAATTCAACTATTTTGGAGTGAAATAACACCATCATTGAAAAAAGCCCAGAAAAAACTTTAAGGATGATTTCCTGAAGACTACCTGACCTCCCCAGCCAATGATTTTGAAATGACTGATAGAACCCTGGATTTGTTGTTGTTGTTGTTTTACCTGATAGTTGGTGAACTGAGCATGTGTTTCAAATGTTTTTTCGTAGCGGAAGTCATCTCCCAGGGGTGCGAGTACAACATTAGTTTTGTATAGTTGAGCTTTCTTCTTATATTGATCAATAAGCATTTTAGCTCTGTGGAAAAAAACATATTAATAATCAATAACAAGATAAAAGGTCTGTGCCACAATAGTATTTTAACATGAATTTCAAGGGTTTTTTAAGCACTTTTCAACCAAAAAAAAATTGAATTTTCAAGAAGTACCATTCTCCTATAAAGTATAACAATCCATGAACGCTGCAACACACTGAAATTATCATAGTTACATAACACATATATGGTACTCATTTACATATTACTAGTACCCACTCTTACACTATTCTTCACAACATACTAGAAGCCATGCCTATCGTTCACATTGGTACATATTTTTCTCACGTCACACATCTCATTACAAGAGAATTTTGATACCTTTCTTCAACATTATCATCTGTTATTGATACTGGAGGAGTCCTCCATGGACAGGTAATACCACCGCCAGGAAGACGACGAAAATCAAACTGGCAACAAATCTGCAACATAAACAATAGTATATATTACTACTACTGAGACATGACCATAAACAAATGCAAAACTGTGTTAAAAAAGCACGAGGTAAAAACATTATAGCATGACCTGTCTTAGCATGGCCAACTAAGCTAATTTTCAACTTGTTTTATTGCTGTTAGTTTATTGCATTGACAACTCATTTTCTGAACTCATTACTAAAATATCCAAAGTTCAGGACTTTTTAGCTGTCAATGATATTATCATTCATAGCTAAATCATCAGTTACATGATCAAAACTGAGTTTGGCTTTAGTTATTGAAGTTGCAGCTGTTCTTTCAAACCAAGCCCTCTCTATCTGATTGGTTAACTTGTACAAAACGTTATTTGGGTTGTCACACTAAGGCATGTGGCACTGTAAGAATGACTGACAAGTGTTACAATGATGATGATTGCAGCAACAAACCTTGGGGTCAGGTCCACAAGTGTGAGGTACATCATACGAATAGAAAGGCATCATGTGACAGAGAATATCAGTTGATGAACCATGATCTAAAAAGACACAAAAACATGATATCCTCGGATAGATACTTTGATAGTTTATTATTGTTGTCTTGCAGCCTCGCAGCTGAATTACATGTGAAATAAACAAATATAAAAAAAAACATAGAGAATGATATGCTTGTTTACAAAACATGTGCCAGGGCTCAAAATAACGGCCGGTCAACGGACAATGACCGGCCAAAATAAGCACTTGACCGGTCAAACGTCCTTTAGGACGGTCATCGTGACCGGTCAGCTCACGAAGATAAACTGAATAAAACTATTGAAAACCCGTTTAAAAAGACTTTTCAAATTTAGGATCTAATCTCATCAAAATATCCTTTACAAAGTTGTGTTTACCTCTGAAAGATTTCTTTACGTTTTATGAGTGAATTTTAACTTTTATTATAGCGTATGAATGTACTTGGAAACAAGCGCGTTTATAAATACGTACGCTGGCCATTTTGTACAAATTTATTGACTGAAATACGTGTTTTTCAACACACACACAAAAAAAACGTTTGAAAGGATGTAGCACCGCAAGTTCAATAAAAATAAATGTGAAAAAATTCCCAAGCCTTAGAGTAAGGACTGTTTTATATTGTGAAAGTTGGCATTTTGAAATTACCAACTGGACCGCGACGACGGTAATTGAGACAAATAGTACAGCGGTACTACTGTACCGATCGGCGAACCAAACGAAAAGAAACATAAATGGTCGTTTATTGACTGGTGAATAAGGCACTAAAACAAGACAAATTTACAGCTGGAAATTCTTCACTTCACATAAGTAATGTTTGATTTACATATTTGATTGCAATACAACTTTTCTCGCGTTTTATTTATGTAGCGTTCCAGCGCCTTTGTTTTTATATACAGTACAAATTCCTAGATTGAACTAAAACGTTATAAACCAATTTCCTAGCCAATAAGTGTTTGCTTTAAACCCAAAGTTGTAGTACTTATAAGTTGTTTTGGAAAGATATGATTTTTTTAAAGTAAGGCTGTATTTTTTCAAGCGGTGTAAGAGCGAAAGGGTTGACTGAGCAAGGCTCGTTTGCATTTGGTTAGTCATTAGTTAGTCATTAGATAATTAATTTGTTGCGCATATCTTACCAATAAAGAGAATTTAAAATAAAACTACACAAATTTCTCTTTTTTTTACATAATTTATATTACACACACACACATATTATATATTTTTTTCATGTTAGTTTGACCGGTCGAAAATTAGGAATGTCCAGTCAAAAATTGTTTTGAACGGTCATCTTGTCCGGCCATTGGCCGGCTGTTATTTTGAGCCCTGTGTGCAATACTTCAGTTTTGTGTTCTTCTTTGCTAAGACTAACCCTCAACAGTATGTGATATATTCTTTTGTAAGAGGTACATCCTATGGGAATGCACCAACCCCAAAACAAAATACATACCCTACCAATAGTTTTGTCTTGCCTCTATTAATTTACCTACAATTGAGGCTTAGCCTGAGCAATGAAGAACTTGAAACTGGTCTTTTATAATTGAAAGCTCAAAAGAATCAGGAATAAAAAATAAAATTGTGAATAAATGAAAAAAACGAATGATAGGATGAATAAAAGAATGAATAGAGGATGAATAAATGAATGAATGAATGAATACATGAATGAATGAACACATTTTAGAAATGTCACTGGTTAAATATGAGTGAGTCAGGATAAAAGATATAAATAAACCTTAAAATATATTTTATTTTTTCTTATTCTCCTTATCTGAAATGTAATGTACTTATAATATGTTTTTGTTTGCTTTTTTTTTTAAATATCGTGTATTTCAATCTTGTACATAATTCTTTTTTTTTACTTTTTTTAATTATTTATTTTACAATTTTTTTTTATATTTCTTATACTTATTTCTTATACCCTAAAAATCAAATCTAATCTATAATTAAGGATGAACTGAATCAAAGAACAAAATGGTATTTTAATATATAAATCCAGCTCACCCCAGTTTTGTCTCCACATAAATTCCAAGTCCTTTCTTTTTGCTAGATATTTCTTGACCTGGTAGTGTACTCTCTGTATTAGCATACTGTTAAAACCCATCCGCTTTAGAAGATAGGGCATTGTAGGGGTATGTCCAAATGGATCTATTGCCCAACCAGATACTGGCTTTACATCTGGAAAAAAAAATAACAATCAAGAAATGAGGACAAATCAGAAGTGGTGGTTATTTGCAGTGAATATATGTGTGTTTTTTTGTTGTTGCACATATTAAAATGAATTTAGTACATGCAATTAAGTAGCAACTGATCATTAATAGATTTAACTCTGGTCAGTGACTTATTAATCATTTCAAAGACTAAATTTTCTAACAGTTACTGACAAATCTCTGTTTGCTTGATTGACTGATTGAATGATTGTCTTCTACATGCAGATTCATAAATTTATTGTATGACATTGAAAGATTGCTTATCAAAAATAGGGATTGAATGATCACAGCTGTGTCCACATTTGACCCCTGGATCAGCCAGTGTGATATGTGAACTGAGTTTGTTTGACATGTTGTTTTTCTCTTGTGCCAAGAAGGTTTTCCTCCATCATCAAAATCAAGATGTATGAAAAGATGTGTGTAAAATGATCAATGGAGCAATGACCATGAGAGTTAAGATCTCAAGAATAACCCTTATGTGTGAGAATGTTTTTTGTGTTACCATATTATTATTTATTTAATATCTAATCAATTACTTTTCTGCTTAACATACTGATCTTTTAAACCAATTAATTAATAATTAATTGATAATACTGCTCTTGAAATAGATTGGACTGTATGATTTAATGTCTGTCAAACTGACTGTGAATAATTTAATGATGAGATAAAAAGTAGTAAAAAATACTAGGTAGTACTGTTGGAAACAGTTGGAAATGTATAAATAAGATGAACACCGTTGAATGGTAGTAGTGGTAACTGACTTAATGATGGTTTGACTTGAATTACCTTCTCCAAGATTAGCAGCTATCCACTGATGTCCTTCTATCATTTGATCCACCATAGCATAGAAATGAGGATTGGCCTCATCATTCATGACCCAACCTCCAGTAACTATCTCTAACTGACCATTCTTTAATAATCTAGAAAACAAACAACAACTCATTAATTTAGTACATGACTGCATAAACCTCAATCACCATGACAGCTACAGTGGCACTGAATGACGCAAGATCTGTCATCCTACTTTACACATAATTATAGTGAGCAATTTGTAAGTTTGTGAAGACATCACACGGTTTGAGGTAGCTAACCCATCAAGAATTATTAGTATTTAATATGTTATTATTTATGTAATCTGCAAAGCTTATTCCACAGCCTTGAGTCTCCCTTTAAGAATTATTTTACTTGGACAACCTTCTCTGCACTCTGGCGAATAACTTTGGTGCATGAAATGATGGAAAAGACTACCGGTAATTACAGTATTATCCTTGTGGTGTTTGTGTGACTATTGTTTGTCAAAATGCCCATGGGTTTTCCCTGTTTAGTAAGCATAGTTTAGTAATTCATATCTTCATCAGTTTTGAAGATATCACATTGAAATGTTTCATGGTTTAAGACATCAACAGCAATATGAAAAGTGCAATGATCAGTGTTCATCCATTGCCATAAGTGTGGCATATTCTTACTCTAAAGCACTGTTCTTTCTAGAAGGATCAGCTTCATTCCACCACATACTAAAGTAAGATATCTCTGCCCAGATAAACTTTCTCTTTTTATCTTCTGCTAGAGCATCTACAATATTGTCTAAGATGTGACGTGTCTGGTCATTGTAGTACTGGTCTAATGTTTTTATCCAACCTGAAAACATCACACAGTCATATTGTTTAATTCCATTTTTAACCAGTGACTTAAAAAAAAACTTCTTTGACATGGAAATTCCAATACTCAGCCAAGTAATCATTTTTTATTGAATAACATTTTTCTTGGAATCTTGGAAAATTAGGATGTCATAAGCTAATAGTCTACAAATTGGAGTTGAAATGAAGTTAATGTACATAATGTTCTGATAGGCTAAGCTCTGAGATATTCCTGTCATACAATCATCATCATCACCACAACCATCATGACACTCAAAAACAATCACTTGTAATCATCATCATCATCACCACGCTCATCATCATCATCTTTCACATCACAATGAACATCTCATCATCATCATCAGTATTTCAATCAAGTGATTATCATGACATCATTAATAAATCCTGGTTATGATCACCATTGTCATCATCATCATCAGTATTACAATCAAGTTATTATCATGACATCATTATTAAATCCTGGTTATGATCATCATTGTCATCATCATCATCAGTATTACAATCAAGTTATTATCATGACATCATTATTAAATCCTGGTTATGATCACCATTGTCATCATCATCATCAGTATTACAATCAAGTTATTATCATGAAATCATTATTAATCCTGGTTATGATCATCATTGTCGTCATCATCATCAGTATTACTGTAACAATCAAGTTATTATCATGAAATCATTATTAAATCCTGATTATGATCACCATTGTCATCATCATCATCAGTATTACAATCAAGTTATTATCATGACATCATGATTATGAAATCCTGATAATGACCATCATTGTCATCATCATCATCATCAGTATTATTATTATCATAACATTATTAAATCCTGGTTATGATCCCCATTGTCATCATCATCATCAAGTTGTACCTGGATCATTATGTGAATGTGGTACTACAAAAACCTGTAGTGGTTTTTCTTCAAAGCTGACATCATTATAAGTTACTTCCCATCCTTGCTTCCAGACACCCCCATCAGGGTTATCAAATGGGATTACATCCATTGCATCTAACATCTACATATTATACACAAAATAATTAACATCCTATTAACAAAACAAAATCATTAATTTATTGCAATAAGATGCCATGCTTATATGAAGTATTTGATGATAATAATAAACTATTTAAACAGGGTAACACAAAATAGTCTAAAGACTAACAAACCTGTGGTCTTGGCCATTATTATCAATACAGTCAACATGCTTCACATAGCAACACAACAATAAATTAACACTTCAGGGAGAAGGTTTATAAGGAATACATGAAAACAATAAGTGAAATAACTTCATTAATAAATGGTATAATATTATTGTACATAAACATATATAATTTACTTAAAACTCTATAGAGATTAAAAACAACTACCATAATAACACAAATCAACTGTATACCTTCACATCAGTTGATTTCCATGACTTGACTCCTGAGAAAACACATCCATCATCCACTTTATCAGCTGGTTTAGTCCTTACGACTTTCTCAATTTTCTTAATCTTTGTACGATATTGGCGTTCCTGTAAGTCAGTCAGTGAGTCAGTTTTAAATTTGACCTTGTTGCTAAGCAGAGCAGGGATGTCATCAACAGATGTGCTATTCAGAGGAATGCCTCCTTGTATTTGATTTATTGAAACCCGTAACCGGTTTATAACTTTTCCAGACATCTGTAAATTTCCTTCTAAAACATTAATATCATGTTCGAGATTTTCAATAGGTACTCTTACTTTGCCATGCACCTGAAATGTCAAGGTGAAAACTTGTATTGCTAGGTGTTCTGTGCATTACAGCTATTGCTTTATTTTGATTGTTGAAAATGTTTATATATCAATATGATATTATTTATTATTTATTTATTACAAAATTAGATGATAACCATCCCTGAATTTTACATCAGACAAAAACAATAATCTACATCAATAATAATAATTTACATTACAATGGTATTGCATACAGATATAGATGCATATATAAAATGCAGGACCCTTCAACATCCTCCAATATTATAAGGAAAGGATTAAAAAGAGAGGGGCCAGGGTTATTTATATCAATCTTTTTTAATTAATATTTATTTTTTTGTTATTTTTATTGCACTGAGTAGTTCTTTATCTGCACTCACACTCACTACCTTATTTTTCAAACCATATAACTCTACATAATAGCTGTGGTTAGTAGGTTGAATTCCCGGGGTAGGGGACTCTGGAGGTAAACTATTGGGGATGCTCTATCATATCTTTTAGGGGTAAAATTCAGAGATTTGACCTCTTTTAGGGGTTGACACCCACTGGAACTCATAATTTTGTAACGTCTGGTATCTTTTAGGGGCATTTTTGAAAAATTCTGACAAGTATTCATGACCATTTATCTCCGGAGTCCCTCTCCTGGGGTTGAAATTAAAGGAGTGTTACAGTGTAGTTGCCATTGTTCTGTGAATTGAAATATTTAGTACTGCTATAGCCTTTAATTTCACAGCTGTTTATAGTCAAACTACCTGACGTGAGCACACAGATCATTAATGATTCCACTGATTGAAAACTGAATTGAACATTATTAATCAAATTTGGAAACATATCAAAATTTAAAATAACATATTTCTAGTAAATTCAAAATAAACAGAACATCATGTCTTGTTTCTTGACAAGTACTTCGCTGAAAGTTTTCTGGAGAGTTTAAACTTTCTGTTCAAGATTTTTTCTGCCTCAAACGGCAACTTCTTGCTTGGGATGTTCTATAAATCAATCTCCAAATTTAATTTTCAAATCGAATATTAAGCAAATCATATTTCCAAGAACAAATTATATACAAAATTTATGAAGGCATGCATTTCATGTTCATGATATGTTCTGTTTTGGGAAAGTTTACAAAAAAAGGTTGATTTAGCAACAATGGCTCAGCACTTATCATATTATATATTATTATGGAAACAAATTGAAATGAAATATTGATGTTTAAAGTAAGGTCACTTGAACCATTAACACTTGTCTTGATTAAGCTTTTTATTTTTAATATTTCTACTGCTTTAGATCCACTAAAAAAGTAGGACCAAACTCAAATGCACTGACGTATCAAAACAAGAGTGTCCACTTTTTCTAGTAGACAAAAAAATGTTTTCAAATCAATTCAATCAAAGGATGCATGTAGAAGAAGGGATAAAAAGCACAAAGTGCTTCAATTGAAGTTTCCTATTAGCAAATAAGCCTGAAGCATGATGATGTTTTACCCCCGTGTCTAGACCAGAATCCTTTTCACATTGCTTTTGTTCACTAATTATGAATATTGTTCCTGTATTCTCGAGGAAATATAAAATTTGAATATGAAAGGATTTTAAAAATTATTAGCGGAGCTCCGCGCGGGCCGAAGGCCCGCGCAAGCGGAGCACCATAATTAAGAAAATATGGTAAACCATCGAGCTCATTTGAAATCGACCACAGGAAGCCCAGAAATTCGTACAACGTACGTACATACATACATACGTACGTCCGTGTACACTCACGCGCAAATTTGCTGACCAGTTTTAGTCGGCGCCAAAACATTCATTATTTTTGCAGTTTGACTGTAGTTCACTGAAATTTTTGTACAAAATGTATGTCTACACTGGACAAAGAGCATGAAAATGGTAAAGCTAAGCTGACGGCTTGAAGAGATTTGACTGAGAAAGAGAAACAAAGACCGCGGCGTGAAAAAGAAAAATAACTACGATTCAACGATGAAAAGCTACTTCAAAATATTTTCACTGACAAAATGGGTAAAAGTCGCTGTTGGGGCTGTTTTTAACCATCCAAATGTGCAGTCATGCAGAGCTGTCATAATTCATTCAAAAGTCATTCAAAGCTGGAGATTTTACAAGTCGTATTTTCTGGAAGAGTTTATTTCACAAGTTTGTGAGATGGTAAAAAAAGCCGTATTCTCCATGGATTCTTCGTGGCGTTTGCCAGTCATTACTTATCAACTAATCTACTTGTAAAAGTAAAATCGACGGCGACAAAACTTTCATAAAAACAAAAACAAAACAAATATGCTCTGCATTTGCAGCAATTCAAAAGAGGTGAACAGCAAGACGAACACGACTCACGAAGATAATTTCACTCTGTTCATTCATCAATTTTTACGGGATATTCATAACACGGAGAACTTTAGGATAAATGCAGATTTATCAACTATTCACGACAAAATAATTTTCATACAAGATGTTTGTCAACAAAGTAGGACTGCCAGTTCAGGGAGTGAATGGAAATGCAAATTTAGCACAATGTGTGATCGGGCAACACAAGCTTGCAATCGCCGTTCAGTTGAACTTTGTAAATTTTTTAGAGGCCGTACAAATGTTTTTTGCCACTTTTAAAATTCTAAAAACATGAACAAGCTTATTGTAATCGGAACTGAGGACAAAAAGCTCAGTGGAAAAGTGACAGTACAGGACAAGAAACCTGAACGTGGCGCCGGTATGTTTACATTTTTTGACGATCTTTAATGAATTTCTTTTTTACCATCCACATGAAAGCAGTTTGCAATATTTATATTTACTTCTTTTTGTAAGATATTTCTCCATCGTTGAGTTGTTTATGTGTGTGTGTGTTTTTTTATTTGATTCTTGCAATTCTTTGATTTGTGTGAATTCGTCATTGTACTCATCTGCAAGTTAAAATTTCAAAAGTTCATACTAGCTATTTTTTTAAAAGTTGCGTAGTATTCACATTTGATAATTAAAAATGCACAACCGTTTTAGATAGCTAGATTACCAATAAGTAATTCATTACACATTTCACCAGAAAAGTGAAAGTTTTGTTGATTTTGATAACATTTTTGCAAACGGGAAAGAGCGTAAAGCGAGAAGCGCGCGGGGATTTGTTTACAACTCAAAGAAGCCATGTCAGTGCTCTTCTAACTTCTCATTGGACAATCAATTTTAATTGACAGGTGCTATTTTTACCTTGCATAACAACATAAAGGAAGCCAAAAATATATATAGGGTCGGATATTTTTTCGCATTTTTGTACATATTTCTTGCGTATAATAAAATGTTTTCACATGCATAAAGATTTGAATATTTCAATTTGATTATTTGATTATTTGATCAAAAAAAGAAAATAACATAGCAAAAAAAAAAAAAAAAAAAGAGAGAGAGAGAGAAAATTATTCTCACTTTTTTTTTGCTATGTTATTTTCTTTTCATGATTATTTGAATGGATTAATTCATGTATTTGTTTACTTTTTATCTATAGTCATTTTGATTGATTAATTGATCAACAATTTGATAATTGGTAGTGAATGAACAAATGAATGAATGAATGGTTGAATAAATAATTCATTTCATCAAATCGGAGCTCCGCTATTAGGTTTACCTAATTTTTATATTATGGTATATAGACAGGGTAAAACGTCATCACACTTCAGGGCTATTAGCCGTACATACAAACCACGCATGAATATGACTTTTTGTGTTAATAAAAGTTTTAATAAAGTTATATGTTAAGCTTTTGCTGCTGTAATGTATATAATATATATTTCGAAATGAACAAAATTTTTGGAAAGTAAAAGTAAACAAAACCCTACTAGTATTACCACCCAATAATGGATCTACAAGCCAAGGCTAAAATAATTGTTCTTAATAATTTGGAGCATTTTAGTTAATAAACTAAATTATTTAGTTCATAAAAAGCTAAATAACAAGTCTATTGGAGATTGTGTTTCGCTTTGCAAAAATATTATAAACAAAGCATCTCTTTAATCAAAATGTTCATGAAGATACTAAAAGCTATAAAAGGCTCTGACAATAACGCTTTTATAAGAAAAGTCAGCATGAACGAATGAAATTGATGGACGTATGTTGAATTCAAATTTTTCTCGAACTCACCTGTGCCTCAAAGGCTTCTTTGTAATTCGGTGTTTTTCCAAGCTGATCCACAACTATGTACATAGAAAATACTAAGACGCAAAACATTGCCCCTCCAAGCAGAGCTACCCATTTTTTCATGGTAAAAATAATATAAAACCTGGACAGAAACAAGAAGCAACGTCCTGGCCACTCAATGCATTTGAGAAAGTTTTGGGTCACAATGATTTTTTTCGGTTTACCGCTGACAGCTCGACAGAAACGACAATAGCCGACATTTTTACGAACGCTTACCGATTTATCAGACACGTCAGTCAGTCCTTGAACTTGGATCAAAAACAGAAGTTTTAAGGTATTATTATAACACTTATATTTTAATGGTCATTATTAATGTTTTTAACGATTTTCATAGTAAAAATGAGCAACTCTTATCAGGTAATTAATAAAATTTCTAGAAAAGTCGATATTATGTCGTTATCATCTCGTCCATCTTTAATAAGTCAATATTTTTTCGTCTCGAGTACGTATATTCTATCATACATCATTCCGAAAGACAGCTCAGTGAGTTACAGGCGCATTTCCTCCCCAAAAGGTAATAGTGATTTTTAGCCATTTTAACGCATAACTCAGACATTTCTTTGTATGGATGACAAAATTTTGATGCTCTTTTTGTTCAGATTATGGCAAATCTAGAAGACCGTCAAAAAGACGCTGCAGAAATTAAACAATTCATATCGACGTCTTCAAGACCACGTGTCAAAGAGGTATTACAACGTGAACTTCTATCAGTTGAGCAAGAAATCTCCTTGTTGGTACACCAGAAGTCCAGTCACACAGCTGAAGAACAAAAAGCAGCAGGAGCAGAATCAAAGCCTCAAAAACCGTCTTTATACACAAAGCCAATAACTCAATATGGCTGGGATCAGTCAGACAAATTCGTCAAAATTTACATCACACTTCCAGGTGTGGAAGCGCTTCCAAAAGAGAAAATAACTTCCACGTTTACAAGCCATTCAGTTGACGTTGTTTTTCATGAACTCGATGGTAAAAATCACCAGTTTAAGATCGTGAGACTATGTCATAATATTGTTCCTGATGAAAGCTATGTTAAAGTCAAGAGTGGAAACGTTGTTGTCATGATGAAGAAAGAGAAACTCAAGGAAAATTGGGAAGATGTTTTGCATAAACAGCAATCAAAACCAAGCATGAAGAGTGGTTTAGATGACAAGAGCGACGATCCACAAGCAGCAATTATGGATATGATGAAGAAGATGTATGATGAAGGAGATGATGAGATGAAAAGAACCATCAATAAAGCTTGGAATGAATCAATGTCGAAAGCTGGTACAGGAGAAGGTTTAAACATTAGCGGTCTATGAAAAGAACAGTGATTATGTCACTCCTAAAAAACAAAGTTGTTCAGTTTTGTTAGAAGCACAACAGTGATTACTCATTCTAAAAGAGGGATTTGATCTAAAATAATGCTTGTCATAAAAAGGCCAAATCTATTTTTTTGCATGTTTTTTAATAGTATTAACCCTGGGGTGGAGGATGGGGGAAGGGGTTGGACTCCAGGGATAAATGATTGGAGATGCTGGTCAGATTTTTACAAAAATACCCCTAAAAGATATCAGGTGTTTGTTAAAAGGGCTTGCTTCACAAATTTTTCATCTCCAAAAGATACCAAAATCATTAGTTTCACTACTATGAATAGATGATTTCAACCCCTGAAAGATATAAGTGAGGATTTGGCAAATATCATATTTTAAACCCTAAAAGAGACCAAATCGCTGAGACCAAATCACTGATTTTTAGCCCTAAAAGATGATGGGGACACCCCAATCGTTTGCAACCCCCCCCCCCCCCCCCTCCGGATTAACAACAAATACTTTGAGTTGCACTTCCACTTACAATGTTTCTGAGGACAATGTCATAACCATTTCTGAGCAAATCAGGTACAAATGAACTTGGATAACTATATCACTCATTTTGACCACTAAAAGGTATGGCAAGTATTCGCTCACAATTAGGAGTCCCTCAGGCCAAATGTTTGTGTGATAAATGTACCTTGTTGATTTATACAGACCAGATACTGATAAACAGTTAGTAAACACAAGGATCACCTAGCAGAATAAACTAAGGCAATAGGCATTTTGTGAAGTAACATGGTGCACTATGGTCTAGATTTGGTACTCTGGTTATTCATTATGCGTTGTATGGTGGTGTTTGAACAGAAGTTAGACCACAATGCATCGTGTTTATCAAGCTCAAGCCTATGTTATTAAAAACACAGTAATCCCTAAATTGTATTGTGCACATATATTCATAGCTTGATAATTCTTACCAGATGACCAACATTTACACACTAGTCATTTGAGTATCTTGTCAAATAGCATTTGCAAAACACAAATAATTAATTAGGATTCTATTGTATTGTGAAAACACTAATAAAAGTCTTCAGTCTTGCTTCTTGTTATTTATTAGCAACTATCAAAATGGTATGATGAAAATTTTCACTAAAGATTGAAGTTAGAAATTTTGACTGTTTCTTACAAATTTAGAATCTATTTTAATTTCTTCATATGATTCTAGTGATACAAAATGATAGAATGATTGTCATATGTAGGCAAACTAAAAGCTAGTAGTAAATACTTGTCATGGTTTTCTTTTGTTGTTTATAAACTTGTACAATGGAAATGGACTTTTGTTTCATGGTAATTAAAAGCTGTTATTTCTATTTTTAAATGTTTGTTCTTTTGAAGGGGGATAACGTTTTTGTTTCATATCTCTACTATCCTTAGGAAAATAAGTTTTTTAATTCCATACATGTTTCGGCGTGACGGCCATCATCAGTGGATGTTGATGTTAATTACAAGTTAGATCTAAATTTATAGTAATCAAGCCGCGGTCGTGCTGAAACATGTATGGAATTAAAAAACTTGTTATTTTCCTAAGAATTATTTCAACGCTACTTCTTAACAGATCTCTACTATCATAATCACACAAGAATCCAAAAGGGTAAGGAAAGTTAAAACATTGTTATTACGTATATTAACATTAAATTAATTAAATGTCTGGTGCAGCCAGCTGGATTGAGCACAACTAATATTTTTTTTCCAACTGGAAACCAAGAAAATCTCATTTGAGTTGGCAGCTTCTAGTGCACAGGGACAGACTTAAATTTTTCTTGAAATAGTATGGTGAATGTCCAGATTATTTTTCGTACACAGTTATTAGCAGTCTTCTCAGCTAATCAAAACACCTGTAATGTTGTATCCAGCTCCATCCAGTTGGGCTTCCTGTGCTGTTGGCTGAATCCTGATGGTTAGATACGGTGGTTACCAAGCGTTCGATCCAGACGACTTTTTGGACAGAGGTGTTCGACCCTGACTTTCGCGGCTTTTTTTCTAGACCAACCGAAACTTACAAAAATGGCACTTTCTTTAGTACGAAACGGTAAATATGTTCCTTAACTTTGCTTTGGTTCAAACATATTTCATTTTAATGTATTTTTCTCTTTCCAGCTCGATTTGCGTTGAAGCCTAATTCCTTTGCGCGCGTCCTGGCAGTCTCCAACTCACTCCTTGACACGCAGTCCACGATTTTGCAAAACTCTACACGAAAATCATCTCAAGAAAGGTAGGTTTGATAGTTTGTTTGTTCTTGCAAGCTCAAGAAGCTTTATTTATAACTATTCCCGTGTGTTTCGTGGAAGATAGAAACGTTTTTTATCAAGTTTATACGTGAATCATTATATAACCGTGTTGTTTGTTACGTAACGACGACAGCAGTTGAATATACTATATAACTGTTTGGTAAGCTTGAATTTAATTAACCATAAAAATTTAATTCTTGTACAATTGCACATTCTATTTACATCAATTGAATGGTTAAACTCCAGGACTTTTCACTGTCTTGACTTGACGAGATGCAGTTTATTATAGCAAAACAAATCACTCTCACGTGACAAAGTTCAATTATTATTTCACGTGTTTCTAGCATTTTACTCTCCACGAAATTATAAAAAAATGAAGGCATCAAAAGCTAATTTATATTTATGTAATAAATAATGTTTCAACAGGGAAGAGATATTAAATCTGATTAATAACTGATAATTACATGTTTTAAAGTGTTTTGCAATCAAACCTTTTTGCAGTGAACATGGGATTATCTATAAAGCATCACTCTTTTGTTTTGTTTTGGTTTGCTTTACTTTCTTTTTTATGCACGCATGAGATTAAAGCTAAACAAAAGCAGTTTTGTTTTATTAGTTTTGCATCATTTGCAGGTAAGGGACGGACCATTAGATATTTGAGGGGGGGAGAGGGGGGGGGGGGAGTTTCGGCAAATACCAAAAAAATATTGAGCAAAGCCTTAAACAGCAAAAAAAAAATATTGTGCACAGGAGATGTGCCAATAAAAAATATTGTGCAGGGAGGAAGAAAATATCCTGCACAACCATCACATGGGAAAACGGTATCCTGCACAAAAAAATTGCCCAACCCCCCTAAAATAGGCTGTTTAAATGATCAAGTCTTACAAATTTATCTAAAAAATTGTGTAATTGTAGTTAAGTTTAATTTTGATTAAATTGTTTTTCAGCTCTGCAAAACCTAAAACTGGAATATTGCTCCTTAACCTTGGAGGACCAGAGAATCTGGATCAAGTTCATGATTTTCTGCTAAGGCTGTTTTTGGATAAGGACCTTATACCACTTCCTGCACAAAAGTATGTAAAGTATATGACATAAGTTGATAACTGTTGGGTGGAAATATATATCATTCTATGAATAGAAGATTAATTTATTGGTTTTTTGAATGAATTGCTTGGTCAACTGCATGGTTGACTGAGTAATTAAGTTGATTACATGATTACCAAAAGACAGGATCAATAGCAAACATGAACAGGGTGTCAGGATCTAAAACTCCCCTATTGGGATGGGCTTATGTATTCATTCCACCCTATTCCATTAATTCATGTTTCTACATCCCTCCAAACAGGAAAAACAAATTATTGGCCTGTTTTAGTTTTTGGTACTTGAAACAAATTTTCACCTGCCATTTTTTTTTTTGGCTTTCCACGATCATTTTCTATTGCCAAATATTATGAAGCCTATCATTTGGTCATTGGCAGCTAAGCTGCTATACCACCCCATGTTCATTAATTTTCATTCATCCATTCATTTATGTGTTTATTGGTCCATTTTTTTCATTCTTCAATATATATTGTAGATTCATTCATGTATTCATTCATTCTTTCACTTATGCATTCATTTGTTTGTTCATATCTTTATTCATTTTTTTATTAATTCATTTTTTCATTCATCCATCCATCCATTCATTCTTTCGTGCTTCCATACATTGATTCATTTGTTCATTCCTTTGTTCATTCATTCATCCATTCATTCATGTCACCATCCATGTATGACATCATTAATTTGATTTTCATTTCATTTCCTAGTCAACTTGCTCCATGGATTGCCAAGAGAAGAACACCAAAAATCCAAGAACAGTATCAAAAGATAGGAGGTGGATCTCCAATCAAGATGTGGACAGAGAAACAAGGAGAAGGAATGGTGAAGCTATTGGATGAAATGTCACCACAGACAGGTAGATCACATGATTGGCTAAAACATAGGAGTGTATCTATAGTGGCGGTTCTAGGAGATGGGTGCAGGAGGCGCGCACCCCCTCCTGGAAGGATTTCGTTCTTGTTTTATAAAATATTTTTTCAAAAATAACCTCAGTATTTCATGTTTAGTGGGTAGTGCACCCCTTCTGAAGATGATGCACCCCCTCCTGAAAACAATGCTGGATCCACCTCTGATCTAGGGGAGCAGTGTGTGAGATGTAAGCAAACCCTGCTGAGTGATGATTGGTTAAATTACTTCCATCACAGACTATGATGGTCATTAATATTTACAATTCATTATACCATGGTCGAATTAAATTTTACGAATGTTTGTTTTCTCTTGGTATTATTAATATCACAAAATCTTCTGGTTCTGTGTATTTTCATGGCTATGTCATGGTGCACCATCATGTGATAAAACTGTGATTATTTACTAGAAAAGTTATACAACAGAGCTCTATAAACACAATGGACTGATAGAAATGGTTTTGCCTTTTTACAGCACCTCATAAGTTCTATGTTGGTTTTCGATATGCTGAACCACTGACAGAGAATGCAATAGAGGCAATGGAAAAGTGAGTTATATTTCCTTTATTCTCCCATTCATTCATTCAATCAGTTTCTAATGAAAAACTAATTTTGACTTTTGTTGAGGTATGTTACTTATTAATTTGTCAGGGTATTAGGCGATTTTCCTTATAACGTCATTTTACTACCAAGACCAGCATTCTTTGCAAATTTTCTTTCATATTCAAATTTTTAATCCCTTTGGAGATTAGTAAAACAATTTGCACTAATTAATTGCGATACAAAAGAAAGTAAGCAAAGCATTCTGGTAGTGGTAGTATATGACGAGTAATGTAAATCGCCTATTGTCCAACCTTACACTGATATTTTTAGAGATAAAATATTCACAATTTTAACACAATTATTTATGTTCTCATTTAAATGAGAAATTAAATTAACTAAGCTAAAATTAAAAATTTGAAAAAAGTCAAATCACATCCATTATTCTTATTATAAATTTTAATTTTACCTCATTCTGTATTTAATTTCTTGTCAGGGATGGTGTTGAGCGGGCTGTAGCATTTACCCAGTATCCCCAATATTCCTGTTCCACCACTGGTAGCAGTATTAATGCTATTTACAGACATTACAAAAAGAGAAGCTCTGATCCTAAGATGGTATGGAGTACGATTGACAGATGGCCTACACATCCAGGTCTCATCAAGGTATGGTGACTTTAGTGGTTGCTAGGAAACAGTTACCTAATCAGTAGATAGTGTACTGAAGAGGGGGATCTAGAGTTTTGAAAGGGAGGCACAATTTATTGATTCCAGTGAGGGTGCATGACTGGGAAATTTAAAATAAACTGGGATCTCCCCAAAGGGTGAGGGGGGCACCACTCCTTTGTTTTCCCCATTGTATCATTCCCTGTTGTTTCTTGGCCATTTCAGTTATTGTAATTGAAATGCTTCATTGTTTTATTTTTATTTTTGCAACTTTTGTAAAATATTATTGTAAAATCAAATAATGAATAATTATGGTATTGATTGGACCACTAGTGTATGGATTGATTTACTGCCTGCAAGCTAATTCTTTGACTGGTTGGTTGGGTGGTTATTGATTGATTTATTGATTGATTTTATCCTCAGGCATTCTCAGAAAACATCAAGAGGGAATTAGAAAAGTTTCCAGAAGAAGTTCGAAAAGATGTTGTCATCTTGTTTTCAGCTCATTCATTGCCAATGTCTGTAAGCACATAAGTATTGACATGTGCAAGTTCATTGTTTAAAAACCACTTTCAATATACAAAGCATTTCGTTCAAAATTGTAATTTCAAAGCAATAATTTTATTTCCATTTTGTCAATAATTGTAAGATATTTTGGAGTAGTGGTCTAACTAGAGTTCTTCCCCTTACTTATCATATAATGATTATTAGGGGTCGGTAGTGCGAACTCTGGATAGCGCTCTCCACCTGATAATTCGCTATCCAGTGGATAAATTCTAAAGAAATTCTATGGAGTGGATAACTTTTATCCAGTAGATAACTTTATTCAGGTTTCATGCAATCAGCCCCAGAGGATTTTCAAACTGAGCATTAAACAAAACTGACTGACATAGCTCTAGATTTGGAAAAGATGTAGAAAACAATGGTGGATCCAGGAATCTTGAAATGAGGGTGACGGAAATTGTAAACGTTGAGTGTATGAACTATGCTGAAAACAAATTTGATCAAAAAAGTAGATTTTACTGGTCAAAAAAGGGAGGTGACTAGTCACTCCTGTCCCCACCCCTAAATCCGTCCCTGGAAAAGGCTTATATCATAAATGTACAATGTGTGCTTATTACCAAGGTTGTGAATAGAGGTGATCCATATCCTCAAGAGGTAGCTGCCACTGTTCAGAGAGTCATGGAGCAATTAGAGTTTTCACATCCTTACAGACTAGTCTGGCAGTCAAAGGTTTGTAGTAACAGATTTATCAAATTTTTATACCAATATGTATTTTTCTATTTGGCTTGTCATTTCCCATATTTTCTTGATTGATAACTGAACAATAATGTTAACCCGCCTTATTTAACAATAATTATAAAGATTCTAGACTGGGCCTGCATATAAGGTTTATTGTTGGCATGCATGTTTAAAGATCACATTTGGTCATTTTATTGATTGTGCATCTCTTATAGGTTGGTCCACTACCATGGCTTGGTCCTCAAACAGAAGACGCCATCAAAGGTCTCGCTAAGAATGGCAAGAAGAACATGATGCTAGTACCTATCGCTTTCACATCTGACCACATTGAAACTCTACATGAACTAGATATCGAATATGCTGAAGAGGTTGCAAAGGAGGTAATTGTTTATGGGAAATTACTGGTAATAAGTAAAATAATTTGCAAAGCTTTCCCATTTGTTTTTCTTTGTTTTAAAGAGAGTCTTGATTCAGACATTGATCTTTTGCCACATTGAATCTAATAGTCAAATTTTGTAAATGAAGAATGTGGCGCTCAACTTTTTCGATTTCAACATATTTTATTAAGGAATTATAATGAAATATAATCTGCAGGAATCACATTTTGTCGAGTTTAGTTGTTTCAGGCATAATGTACTTATTATTTACAAAATTCAACCATTAGATTTAATGCAACAAAAATTTGTTTGTTTGAACTGGGCCTGAGTAAGCTGGTCTTGTTGGTATTAAATTTTACTCCAGCGTAAGAGCAGACAGGTAGAAATGTGTTGTGTGTGAAAGTGTGTCAGAAATAGCCCTAAATACATGTATTGTCTTCTCACATCATCAATTGTTTTTCCTGTTAGGCTGGTGTTGAAAATATACGCAGAGCTTCTTCCCTAAATGATAATCCTATATTCATTCAGGTAAGTTCAATTATTTCTAATATTATTAAACTATTTTTTAACTGATGGTTGAATGAATGAATGAATTGATTAGTTAATGTGTTAATGAATTAATAAATAGATGGTTGTCACTGAGGAAGTTAATGAATATATAGTGAATACTTAAGCTTACCAGTAATATTGGTTAATTCATTATTAATTTATTTCTTGCATCTTCAATTTGATTAAATACATTGAAGATGGAAGAAATTAATTAATGAATTAACCAATGATTGAATGAAATTAATTGTGTGAATGTGTGCATGGTTGCATGAATAAACAAGTATATGTAAACTAATGAAAGGACATGTGAACAAATGAAAAATTTGAAAATGAATGTACACATGAATGAATGAACAAATTGTGAATGGATGAACAAATGAATGAATGAAAATATAAACAAATGAGTACATGATTGGACTAACAGCAAATCACACCTATCCCTTTAAAACCCATTTGTGTTCTATTTTTCAGGCAATGGCTGACATAGTTGCTAATCACTTACAGTCCAAACAGCCCTGCTCACAGCAAATGACTCTCCGATGTCCTCTATGTGTAAATGCCACATGTGGGCCGGCTAAGGAATTCTTTGCTAAACAAAGTATACAGTGATTATTTTGGTTTGCAGACAGTAAAAATAGATAGATCCCCTCATTGACATTTTCAAAGAGGGACAGTATCGTCCCAAAGGTGATTAGATTCCCCTTGCCACTGCCACTTTTGTGAATTCTAGGGCTGGTTGCACAAAGCCAAGATAGCGCTATCCATTGGATGAAAATTCTACACATCCAGTAGCTAACTTTTTCCAGACTTTGTGCAGAATGCATAAATTTGTAATAATTTAGTCCGAGGTGAATTGTCCTAGCTTTAATTTAATTGGGAAAGTCTTTTGTTTTTGTCAGTGGTCTTTGAGATGATTTCAAGGTCATACCATTTTACTTGATTTCTTTAATATAATCATGATTGTTATTTAGGTAGAAATATTTCAAGAAATATGTCACATTGATAGACACAAGCTAGGTAATTTCAAAATATTGTATGGATTTTTCATTATTGTAGCATTAATAAATTATATTTCTGTATCATGAGTATCATTACTGAAGGTAGTCATTGTAGGAATTGGTTTTCGTTTGGGCTGACATTTGAAAGGGGTGAAAATATTTGGGGGGGGAGGGGGGGGCGGTTACTGTAAATCAAAAATCTTTTCAACAAGATACATAAATGTGCTATCTATAAGACTTATCTATTCATTGGGAGGCTTGTTCCTGATCCTATCTCTGCTTCAGGTCTATTATTTTAAAAAAAATACAGGGACCATTTTTTACCCAAGGAGTGGTATTAGAGAGAAATTGTAAAATTTTTCCTCTTTTCAAGTCCTCCCCAAAATCTTGGACAATTATTAACCCATTTTGGAGATTCATTGAATACCCATTTCAAGCTAAACGATTTCAGACCCTTCCCTTCTTTGATAAACAACGAATGGCCGCTTTTCTATATTTATAAGATTTGAAACATTGTACCTTCATGATGTAAATCACTGAACTTTGTCCATTTATTATTTGTTTCACAAGTCACAACTAAATTTTGTGATCTGAAGAGTAATGTCTCTGATAGATGGTTCAAATGTTTATATTGTTTCATGTAGTCTCGTGCCAGTTCAAACGACATTTTCGTTTTCGCCTTCCAAGTTAGCAGAAAGAAATATTTCGTGAGTGCATTTCGTCTTCCTCTTTTTATTTCTTCTCTACAATGCAGATTTTTTTAACGTGACCGCATTCAATTAATGCTAGCAAAAATGTGTTTTTTTTTCTTCTATTATTTGCAGTATTGCGTGACAACACTAACTCAAACAGTCACGCTCCATTTCATTCGGGGAGTTGGTTGGCAAAGCTACATGCAATATACAGCTCATACCGAATGGTATAAAAGGTCAATCAAGTCTAAAGCGCTCCTTAGTTTAATGGTGACTAAACAATGTCAAAATCACCAGAAGATATTCCTTTGCAAGAAAAAAGCTCAGAAGCACCTGCAGCGAAGGGACAAAGCTCTGGTCCGTTTGTGTTGAGCAAAGTCAAGGCAATTTTGATTCTTGCATTTGTAATCGTGCTCGTTATCATTATCATCGTTTTAGCTGCAGTTCTTGGCGCAGAACGAGCGGAAAGACGGGCAAGAGGTGGGTTTTTCTGTTCGCTATCGTTCTCAATTCAAATAAACGGACAAAATATAAGTGAATTTAATAGCTTTTGGCGCCTTTTTGGCCCTCCTTTGGATTGTTTGACTTCCGCCATAAAATTTGATTTTCTCACAAATTTGTGATATTTTTTAGGTCACTTCGTTGTATTTACGACATTAGTAAATTTATTTATTTATAAATGTGTCTTCAACTGTTTTAATGGATTGTCATTTGTTTCAAGAATCTTTTGTTTTGAAAGTTGGATATCTTTCATATTTATAAATTTGGGCTCCCTTATTAACTAAAAAATATTTTTGGGACATTTGAATCAAGAAGCGAGCATGTATTTGAAATTTATTCATTAGTTCTAACAGCAATTATTATTAAGCCTTTGTTATTCATGTGCCAACCCGACGGTGATTGACTCTTATTTCAATAGACTTGAATCTTTTGTGCTGTAGTTGGTCGCTATACCAATTCCACAGGAACCCCAAAGGAAGCCGGGTAAATTTTGATTAAATTTAACGATGCGATGGTGACCCCTGATTGCATTTTTATTTTCAACATTTCCATTTAAAATTAAATTTCGGTATTTTCATTAAGCTGATAAAAAGGTATAGATTTAGTACATGTGTTTAAAAAAGTTAGTGAGGTTCAAAGTGTCATCTCTTGCCCCCAAATTGCACTCTAGACTAAGATGATGGCCATCATTTCCGTTATTTCGTTTTCTTTGAACTTTTCTTCTTCCTAATACTGAAATAGTGTTTGTACAGAGAATTCACCTGTGTATGTCAAAGTGTTATTTTGAGCCTTGTGTTGTGTAGTCAATCTCATTGGGTTTATTCATATATTTATTCATTTCTTGAAGTTCATTAATTCATTCATTTATTCATTTGTACATTCATGGTTCCATCATTTTTTTTTCATTTGTATCTAGCATCATATATAACATTATTTTATTCATTCATCCATCCATTCATTCATTCATTCATTCATTCATTCATTCATTCATCCATTCATTCATTCACTCATTCATTCATTTTTATTACAATAGATGGCAAAACAGGCAAAGAGGGTAGTGTTGAGCCAACCAGTCAACCAACACCGACACCACCACCAGGTCCATGGGATAATGTACGTCTTCCTGGTTCTGTCCTGCCGTCACATTATGATATTCATTTGAATGTTGATCCAAACAAAGAAGGGTTCACTGGACATGAGAAAATCACTATTGATGCTGTCAATGAAACACGTCATGTTATCATCCATTCAAATCTACTAAACATCACCAAGGCAACCATAATGAAAAAAGGTATTTAGTTACCAAATGATTTTGTTAAATGAGCCGTCTCAGCCTGGATGCTTTGCAATCCTGTGGTCTATCATATGCTGAGAGTCACCATTTTCTAGGTGACAGAAAATGGCAGCTAGAGAAATAAAATCTCTTCAATTTCTCCATATAGTCTTAATCATGCTAAACAAGTAAATTCTTTAGAGTTCCTTATTGGTTATTGATTGAGTTTTGAAGATATTTTGTATAGATTTGTTTATTTTAGTCATGTAAACAATTAAGCACTTTGGCTAGTTTACTGTTATTTCTAACATATTGCACCATTCAAATCTATTCTTTAAAAAAAGATTAATATGTTACTTACAGAACTGATATATCTCAATTCTGAACAGCCGTTCAGAACATATTATTCAAAGAATGTAAACTCTGATTGCCATCTGTACCATAGATTCTGCATCTGTTCCCATCAAGAAACACTTTCATGTCCAAAAGAACAATTTCCTGGTCATTGAAACTGAAGAGTCTTTGAAAGGACAGTACTTTCTTGGTTTGGAGTTCAGTGGCATTTACCAGACAAGTCTTTTTGGATTATTTAAAGGCATTTATCGACAAAAAACTGGAAAAGTTGCGTAAGTACAACAAAATTTCCTCCTTTGTTGATACAGCTTAGAATAAAAGGAAAATAATGATTTATTTATACAATCATGGTGAAAAAATGAATATGATGATATAATCATGGCATTGTAAACAGTAATTGCCAGGTATCTCTCTTTTTTTCTCTTTGGGCTTCCTTTGTAATGGTCATACTTTCTCTGTTCAGGCTGCAGGAAGCCTGTAAAACAACATGAAGCTCCCATGAAACAATTGTGCAGATCATCCTTGGTTGTAAAGAGGCTAGAAAAAATTATGTTCAGTAAACACACAAAACTACCTATTACTTTTTTTAAAGGCTTGGGTTTTGGCCAAAACTCTCAGCTGAATCACTCTCACGTAAGGACACTCTCACAAAGACACTCTTGTGTAATATATTCTGGTGGTCTGAAACCAATTGTTGCAAAGCATCACTTTTACATTTAACAATTATTACAGAACTGTGGGGAAGAGTTATTTGCTTATTGAAAAGATGCATTATGATGGTGAGGAAAATATGGTGACTGATCATGATAATTAGTGTAATAATGATGGATTGGTGTTAGCAATTCAGTGATTATAATATTTGAAGTATTTCCCACTGTTAGTAATGAATGTTTTTATCTTGTATTTCCACAGTACTTTTGTCTCTACGCAATTAGAGCCTCTTGATGCACGTACCATGTACCCATGTTTCGATGAGCCAGCCTTGAAAGCCACATTTAAAATCAGTCTTTCATACCCTAAAGACATGGTTGGCTTGTCCAACAACGAGGTAGAGAAAGAAGACATTAAAGACGACACGAAAACTACTCAATACAAAGTGACACCGAAGATGTCAACCTACTTAGTGTCTGTGGTTGTTGGTCACTTTGAACATAAACAGATGACAACTACAAATGGAGTCACGGTATTTATAGCACTTTTTCATTGAGTTTCTTTAGCACTGAACACTTCCTTAAAATTCTTTTCTCTCTTTTTCAACACTAATCTCTCCTCTTTTTCTCCTCTTCACTAGGCTGTTATCTTCCATTCTGTTTCTTATATGTTGTCCTGATTTTATTCCTTTAAGCCTTGACTTGTTTTCACTGTGCATGCCAGGGTAAAACTAGAGGGCATTATTATTATTACTAAGCAGAAGTTCAACAGAAAAATATCTTGAAATCTCTTTCAAGTACAACAAAGGGAAAATATTTAACCCTTATGCTTGAGCTTGTATTTTTTTACAATAAAATTATGTCAAGTACTTGTACTTGTAGTCTATAGCATCCTGCCAGTAAAAAACTCTAATTATAATTATATTACATAAACTATATATGATATTTATTATACTATTATATCAAGATCATATTTTGAATATTTTTGATTTTCTTCTTTTATCTTGTTTTCTTGTTCTTGAGTTTATTTCATTCTTCACTTTTCTTCCTGTTGAATTTAATGTGAATGTGTTGTTATTTATAATTAGAAAATGTACTTTTTTCATCTTTTTTTATCTCATTTCAGCTACGTGCATTTGCCCAGCCTGGAAACACAAACCAAATGGATTTTGCTCTCAAGAAGGGTGGGGAAACTCTTACCCAAATGGAAAGTACTTTTGGTATTAAATACCCAATGCCAAAACTAGGTAACCTTTTTAAATCTCTGTGGTAAGAAGTCCAAGAAAGTTTATCTGAAGTTATTTGTGCAAAATTGACAGATATTTTAACTAGAATTAAACTTCAGTGATCACACCAAAACATACTAAAAAAGACATTTCTTGATTTCCTCAGCATATGCATATTATTGAATAAATTCCTAATGGCTCTGGCAACTCAAAATTAATATCGCTGAAAATTTAATAACGGAAGGTGGTATTTTTCCTTTTTTCTTGGTCAGTTGGCCTTCAGAGAAATACAATTATTGTATGAAATACTGTATGTTAGTGTCATCAACACCATTTTCATCCTCATCAATCTTTAGGGTAATCAGCATCATATATAGTCATACTCATCATTGCCATCATCACCATTCTCATGCTTATAAACAACACAGCATATAGGTGTTATTATTATTTTTTAATATCTCTTTGTAGATTTTGTGGCTCCACCTGAGTGTTACATCGCTATGGAAAACTGGGGATCGATTCGTTTTGAAGAAGATGGTCTTCTTTACAAAAAGGACTTCTCATCTGAAGATATACAGCAAAACCTTTTGATCAGATGGTTGGCACATGAAATTGTTCACATGGTATTTGATGTCTGATGCAGTCATTCCTTCATTCATTTATTGATACATCCATTCATGCATTCATTTAATCAGTCAGTCAGTCATACTTAAAACATCATTTGTCCATTCATTCATTTACTCATTCATCCATTCCTGTTTTCATTCATTCCTTTGTGCACTCACTAAGTCACTCCTTCATCCATCCGTCTCTAAATTCATACGTATTTATTAAAGGGGTACTTGGACGTAATATATGTGTTTATTCATGCATGACATTTTGATGACGTCATACACACAAATCACACACATGGTCCATACATTTTTACCATTTTGTTTTGTAAATTATTCCGTTCTGATTGCACTAAAAATTTTATGAACACAGTGTTTTGTGAAGTGCTTTCAAAAGATTCATTTTCTGATCAATTTTCCTTTCTTAGGATTGATTATGTTGACAATTGTTTACTTCATAGTTACAAAGAAATGTATGTGATCACGGCCTATGTTGTGCTTATAACGTCATCAATATTTGTAAAAAAAGCTCACAAATGAAATACTTCTCATACACATTTTTGAAAATTAGTCTTCAAAATGATTAGTATGACTCTTGGGCATTCTTTTGGTAATGTTACATTGCTGATTTATTGAAATTTAACTTCATCCAAGTACCCCTTTAAAACATCCATCCATCCATTCATAAATGTTCATCTATCCATCTATTCATAACGACACCCAGCCAGCCATCGATTAACTATACATTTATAATGCTCATTCAACGATTCATTCATATTTTGATTCTCTTTCTATATTGTATACATTTATTTATATTTTCATTTTCATTCCTTTGTTCACCCACTAAGTCATTCCTTTATCCATCCATTCATGAATTCATTCATATTTATTCAACCATTCATGACACCCAGCCAGCCATCTAATAACTATACATTTATAGTGCTCATTCAACGATTCATTCATATTTCGATTCATTCTCTCTTTACGTATGCACTTTTAATGGATTTGTTTATATACAGTGATTTCCAAGTTACTATGTTACTTCTAAGTAAGGGTGCTGTCCATGCCTTCCAAAGGAAAGAAAAGTGGTGAAATAAACCTTTGTATGCATTAACTAATTTATGTCTATTCAACAGTGGTTTGGTAATTATGTCACTACTAAATGGTGGAATGACATATGGTTGAATGAAGCCATCACAGACTTCTTTACCTACCATGATGGATCACCAAATTCTCTTGCTGACTGGAAATTGGTAACGAAAACATTGAATCCCAGTGGCGGATCCAGGAATTTTGAAAGGGGGGTGCAGTAATCAAAAATGATCCAAAAATTATGAAAGGGGGGGGGGAGGACACTAATAAAGAATACTGATTATCAATAAAAAGTCAAAAGGGGGGACACCGGCCTCCCATGCTTCCCCCCTTGGATCCGCTTCTGAAACCATACAATTCGCTTCTTGTAATACTCATCAGTCTTTCTTCTATCTTTCATTTTGTAGTTTCATTTAAAATTGAACACTGTTCTCCTTTTACATCACCAGGCAGAACATTTTGTTCACAGCAATCTCGGCTATGCTTTGGATATTGATGGTCTGGTCAACACACGGCCAGTAGTTGAACCCACTGAAGTGCCATCTATGGATACATTTGATAACATTGTCTATAAAAAGGTATTCAATCAGATTAATATTTGTTGATTAAGGGCTAGCAAAGTTTTGAGTGTGGGACATTCATCGTTGCAACTTGTGTATAAAACGGCCTGCGCGTTTTTCAGGGAACGTCGCACAATTCCGGCACTTGAAAAACAAAATTGTTCAGTTCTCACGACATTTGCCTATTATCGCTTCGTAGGCTGTTTCCAAGTGAAAAACCTTGTTCGCTTAAACTCTCCTGGTTGAAGCTGCATCGTGCTCTTGTTTGAAGTTATTTACCTAAAAAAGTGTTTATATATATAATTTTTTACTTTACTTCAGTTTTAACGCAGCACTTTCATTTTGAAATCATTACAACTCGCCGTGTACTCTTCATTTTATATCATATTTTTGTTTGGTAGGGCTCCTCACTTCTGAATATGGCCAAACATTTCTACCCAAAGAAAGAGAATTACAACAAAGGGATGAAGGTAAAATCGACTGCCCTACTCTGATTTTTATGTCATTTTATGCACAAATTCTTGTGCTGATGTTTTTTCTAATTCAAGATTCAAGTGACTATCCATTTTTTGTATTCTGTTAGAACTATCTCAACAAGTTTGCTTATGGAAATGCAGTTGGTAACGATCTGTGGGATTCGCTACAATCAGTAAGCTATTTGTTATATTTATTTTCTTGTTGAATTTCGGATCCAGGATTTTTTTCCAGGGGGGGGATGACGTCATATATAACATTGGGATGACGTCACATATAAAAAACTATTTTTTCAGAATGTTAGTACAAATCTGTTTTTCATTGCCAGAGCTAAGGGTCGGTGTGCAACCCCTGCACTCTCCCCTATTCTGGATCCTTCCCTAATTTTTCATACAGAATGCACTCTTTTTGGCGCCAAAATGTCAACATTTTTTGACGCCTGCACTCAACATTTGACGCACGTCTACCAAATTTTGGCGCCATAATATTTGAAGCCAATCACTTAGTGCATTTACAGCACACAAAGAAAAGAGTTTTGAAATTTAAAGTAAGCATTTTTTTAACATTACCAGACCATTTTCAATCACAATATGTGTGTGTTTTTTTTTCAGACGTGTCCTCTCAGTGAGTGTGCAAACTTTAACGAAGTGATGAAAACCTGGATGACTGTGACGAACTATCCCGTACTTACCGTAAAGAAATCCGCTAACGGAAAATACATTGTACAGCAAGAGAGATTTGTTTACGACAAAACGGCAAAACCAGATAAAACACTGTATGTTTGGCAGCTCCGTTAACTATGTGAATTTTTATAATTCAAAAAAGATAGTTTTCTGAAAGTTCGAAAGCATTTTCATCAGCCTTGTTTTCCGTGCACTTTTTCGTTACGTCTCCGTATTCTTATTGCGTATTTTTGCGGACGGATGTAAAAAGTGATTCCAAAAAATTGTAATTCTTCATTTTGCACTTACAACTATTCCATAAAAATGTCATTTTTTCTGTATAAAGTATATTATAAGTTATGGATGTTGTCAAAGATACGTACAATTGAAATGCTAATGAAGTAATATGTACTGAGTGGGAGGGCCGTACGGGAAAATATTTGGCTCGAGGTGATGCCGTACGGACCGACCTAACTCAGTCAATTAGCATTTTATCATATGACCCTCATTTTTGAGCATTTTTAGTTTTGAGCTTCGTACGGCTTCGTACGGCCCTGCTCGAAAAAGCCGTACGGCCCTTCTCACGTCATCATCTACGAAGGTTTTTTTAAGAGCGCGCGCCCGGGCGGGTACGGGTCATATCAGTAACATGCATTATGACCCCTAAATGCTAATACCTTTAGGATGAGTTTTGTTACCCCAGATTTTGTTATTTTCATAATCTATACTGAATAGCTGCCATTATGTTTTTCGTTGTTCTTTGTTTAAGGTGGGTACTACGTTTTTCTTACGTAACCAATCCGGCCAATAAGACTGTTGTGCAGCCTGTGAATATTCAAGCCAAGTGGATGCACATCCCAGCTGAGAAGAAGCCCCTAGAGACAAGTAAGGTTTACTCACTTATTTACATAACGACAGGGAATCTATGTATTTTATTATTATATATAAACCCTGGATTTTATGCAACGCATGGATGACTTGTCCAGACCTTGTGAAACCGGTCCCAGAAACTCTGTCTCTCTGTCTGTCTGTCTGTCTGTCTGTCTGTCTGTCTGTCTGTCTGTATTGATTTGCAAAGGAAATCTTCTTGTCTGTCAGCCAGTCTGTCTGTCTATCTTTCTGTATTGATTTCAAAATCGTCTTGTTTGTCTGTCTGTCTGTATTGATTGCAAAGGAAATTGTCTTGTCTGTATGTCTGTCCGTTTATAACTAAACTATTTGCAAAATAATATCTAGTGGAGATCGATTGGGACGGCAAAGGATGGATCAAGGGTAACCTCAACCAGAAGGATTTCTACAGAGTAAACTATGACGATACAACATGGCAACTCTTGTCTCAGCAACTCAGCCATAAGCATTCGGTAAGTGGTTTGATTCTCTAATATTGTTGAGTGAATTTTATAAGAATGGGAAAAAGTATCATGATGTCGTTTTGTATCGTAATTTCAGAGCTCGAAATAAGGGCAGGTCAAAGGACAATGTCCCTCCAAATTTGCTACTTGACCTGCTAAATCTGAGTTTGAAAGGACAAGTTGACCTCCATATTTTTGAGGGAAAAAAATTATCTTTTAGATATATTTTTTCTTTTAAAAAGAATTATTATTACAAATTTTGACCTTTCAAATAGGGGTAACGACCTGCCACAAATGCATTTGAAAGGTCATCTTGACCTATGTATGTCAGGCTGTTATTTCTAGTCTTGTAATTTGTGTACTGTCAAATCATGTACTGTACTGTAACGTAGCAGTATCATAACCGTACCATTTTCAGTCATGACGCAATAATGCACAGCAAATGGTCTTTCAGTTGCCATTTGTTTACTCCCTTCCATTTTTCCGCTCCGCCTTTCTACTTTAATTTCCTTTCTCATAATTTTGTTGCTGTCACTTCCTTTCTTTTTTCTCCTCCTTTCTTCCTCTTCGACTTCTTCTCTCTCTGGCACTCCCTTCAATCTGTACTTGCCTACCCCCACAATTTACTAAACACCTTGCTCATCAGTCAGTCGCATGCCTAGAAGACCATTGCTATAAAAAAATGAAAACAAGATTGTAAATAATATATTCTTCACCATGACCAACCTATTCCCCACTCTTTACGATTTGCAGCCTGATTCATGTCGCTCTGAACTGTTCTTCATTGTGGTTTTGTTTTATTAACTTTTTTTGCTACGTTTAGATTTTCTCGGATCCTGATCGATACGGTCTATTAGATGATGCTTTTAATTTAGCAAGGTAAAACACTGTCATTGCAAATAATGTCTGAATAACCACTTGTACAAAGTTTGTTTTTGTTACGAGATTGACGTTGCACCGTATCGCCTCTACAGAAACTCGGCCTACTCGTATACGTAAATCCAACACAGTACTCTCGCATTCTTTAAACTTTTCAGCGTATTCCAATCAATGGTCTTTTTTTTATTCTGACGTCACGGTTTGTTTATTTTGAGGGGATAAAATCACTAATTCTAATAGGAAATTTAACAAAATTTGGTCCTTAAAAACAGTATATTCTCAAATGGCCAGGTTTTCGCATATAATATGTGCAAATAAGTAATAGATAATATGTATTGTGCATTAAAACTTATTACGAATCAGGACGGCTTTTATAACAATCTTTTTTGTGCGTTTGCGTTGATTTGACTCCGTTCGACAACCATGATACTTTGCGTCGACAACCATGATACTTTGCGTGAAAAAAAAACAATAGATTGTCTCCATGTGACGTCATTGTGCATTAGGACAATATTCAAACATAGGTTTGGCTACGTGTATCTAATGATTGTGTTGTGTTGTCATCAGAGGTGAGAGGGTCAGTATCAAGAGAGCCATGGACATGACTAGATATCTCACCAAAGAGAAGAAATACCTACCATGGATGGCCGTGTATAAAAACCTGCAATACATTGTTGGTATTTTACCTGCTGAAAGTGAGGTCAACAAGCTGCTGAAGGTATGAAAAGTGCACCAGTCAGTTGAAACCTCACCCCCTAACCACCAGGTGCATTCCAAGAAAAATTAGAAGAAGAAAAGAAAAATAATATTGTCTACTGAAATTGTATTAGTTGTAACAAAAATGTAAAGTTATACAGTAAGTAAAAAAGAAGAGAGTACTTACTGACGTTTCGGACGTTAGTCTTTTGTCGGGGTAAAGAGCTCTTTACTCCGACGAAGGACTAACGTCCGAAAAATCAGTAAGTACTCTTTTCTTTTTACTGTTTTATTAGAAACGCCGACGAAGCTCGCAATAGTTTTATCGCTAGTTATCTATAATCATTTAATTGTACTAATTTAAGACGTTCTCGACTTCTTTCGCACAGACGGTTGCTAATAGTAAACTATATCATAGTTTTCTTTCAAGAAGAAAACCAGTTGTTAACACGTTATTGTGTTATTTGTTATAGAGGTATCTCGCTCAGCAGAGTAAGTCCTTTTACGATTCTCTTGGACTAAAGAACACGGGCAGCCATCTTGAAAAGTAAGTAAAGTCCATGATTGGATCACACAGATATACTGGTGACTTTCACGATGAACATTTTATTAGTTATTTTAATGTTACTGAGATAGTTTTCACCCTGAAGCGAGGTGACGTGTTACCGCCGTGTCTATACCTCGAGAATACAGCAACAGTAGTCATAATTAGTGAAAAAAAAAAAAAAGCAATTCGAATAGGATTCTGGTCTAGAGACGGGGGTAAAACGTCGCTTCAGGCTTATTGACGCTCGGAATAGCTACTGTTATGCCTTTGCATTTTCCTTTGTTCGTTTGCTAATATTTAATATACGGTCGGAATGGCCTCTTTTATTCCTTTGTTCTTTTTTGCTAATATTTCTTTCTTTCTTTTTTCACAGATTGTTAAGGAAAGTTGTGGTCAAGTTCCAATGTCAGTCAGGATCTACCTCATGTTTGGGTAACATGACAACCATGTTCAACGAATGGAAGAAAGATCCATTGACGACAAGGTTGATTATTTTTTTTGTTAAGTTGTTTTTCCATTTGTCCAGAGCTGAATCCACTTATATTCTAACGTGAGTGTGCACAGAACCATGCAATGCTAAACACAATTTTTCATTTTCCTTAAGGTAATTCCACAGTTTTGCACTGCGCACGTCTTCTGCGCACGCTAACTGTCAAACTATGAAATTTAAAATGGCGCCGGTAATTTTCCGCGCGCGCTATTGTAATGAGAAAATATAACCAAAAAAGCCATTACTTATCAACTTAGGAATGATACCAGATGGTGCAAAAGATGTTCCAACCACTCTGTTTGGAGGAAAGTAAAAATTGAATCGTTTTGTAACTGAATTCCTTTCGCTGAACGGCTGCTTTTTCGTGCTCGATGATTTACCATAATGGCTTCCTGTGGTATATTTACACAGGTAACCCAAAGTAAAAAGCCTAAAATTGCGTATTTGAACGAAAATAACTCCGTAACGAATTCGGTGACCCCCAGTTTTTATTTCAAAAATATATTTGTAACAATAAATTCTACAACATATCTAGAAATCAAAAAAATTTACAGGTAGGATTTTGAATACTTCACAGTTTTAGGAGTTAGAAACGACCTCTAGAAGAGCTAAAATGGAATGTTTTAGAGGAGGAACACTTCGCTTACATGCCACACCAACTAAGATCATGTCTCATGGACCACCAAAAAATAGTAGGTGATAAGATTAAAGACTATTCCAAGTAGTGCTACTAAGTTTTTTAGTATTAGGAAAAGTAAACATGCTTTCTAGAATTAGACAAACCTGTAAATGATTTTGAAAAAATTGTGCGAATTTGCGCGCGTAATAGGCAAAAACACCTTGTGTTTGGAGGCAATTATCTCGAAAACGAAATCGGCGACCCCAACATATTTTTCTTTTAAGATGATTATCATCTCAAAAACTGTAAAATATCAGAAAAACAGCGATTTTTACAGGTAAAATCTATTCCTGTGGAATTACCTTAAACCGATCAATATGTACCGCGCGTTTTGACATCTTTAAATACACTTGCAAAAAATGGATCCAGTTCTGCTTATTTCACAAATTTGAAGCGGGCTTATTGTTGTGTCACCGTCAGTGTTTGTTGGTGATACTGTCTGTCTGTCTGTCTGTTGTTTGTTTGCTTGTTTGTAAATAAATAAATAAAAATGATAATAAATTATAATTTAACATAACTTAATACTTTGCTTTTAAAGATATTTAGGCTCTCCGAGAATCCTTTGCAATGTGACTACAGTTTCTAATGTAGTTATCTTTCATATCCTTTGCCAGTGTCACCCCAGTGCTGCGCGGTCTTGTCTATTTCTATGGAGTACGTCAAGGCAACACAGACGACTGGAAGAAAGTGATAAACCAGCTGTACAAGAACACGATTGCGTCGGAGTTTCAGACATTGATAATGGGGCTTGCCGGAACACGGGATATTGGTGTTCTAAATAGGTATCATAATTAGATCTTAGCCTAATTGAAGGACTTATCCCGGCGAGGAGGGGACTCCGATCCGGGAATAGGGCGGGGATGCTCGTCGGAAGTTCTTTCCAGAAGGGCGTGGCAAAACGTGATTTTTAACCCTAAAAGGTATTAACTTAAATAAGAACGCTCCAGTATATAGTTTTTACCTCAAATGCGAACAATTGATATAATGATTGTAAAATCGACACCTTGTTTTTGAACATCCGTGATTACCCTAAAAGGTACCAACTTTGAGTCTGATAACCGTTACGAGACCGTAAGAGGTACCAAATCTCCGCATTTTGACCCCTAAAAGGTACGACGAATTTCCCCGCCCTTCGATATATGGGACGGGAATTTTTGCGTCGACGCGCGAAATTCAAAAGAATCATCAGGAAATACTGCTTTGTAGCACGTTGTTAAACTTTTGGTAAACAGCTCTGCTGTATAGTGATTGTTATTCTTTTCTAGATACCTTGAGCTTATGCACAACGAGTCTATCGTGAAAGAGCAGTACCTGAAGTACGTCCTGGACGATGTAGCAAATCACAACCCTGTCGGTGCGGACATTATGTGGTCTTACATTAAATTCAATTGGAACAAGCTTAAAGGAAAGTGAGTGAAGCCTTTGTAATTTAATATTTAAAATAAGAGACGTCTGGTTTGAGTAATTTACCGGTCAGCACACAAAAACGCGGGCTGAGAATTAATTAGAAATAAGTTGTCGAGAGATACAAGTAATCGGCCATCGCCTTGTACTTTATAGACTTTCGAGGCTATTCTACAACCTGCAATTGCGTGTATTGGCCAGTAAATTTACAACACAAAACGCTGTCAATGCGTTTCAAGCTTCAAATCATCATAAGTATGTTACTTATTTCAAAAATTTCAAAGGAACGCCATTAAAAAAATTATAAGATAAAAAGTATTGTTGTTTTGTGACAAATTGACGTAACTTTACAATATAGCAATGTCATTTTTGACATTCTTAGCCTTGTTTTGAGGTCGTTTTTTCATCCATGGGCTTTGTTTTCAGCAATGCTATTGGTGCAATGATGAAATACCTACAAATCACTACACGAAGGTTCTCTACACAAGATCATCTTCAAGATGTAAGTATACCTCCAAATTTTATTTTAATGGCTCGCTTGCTTGATAGTGCTGTGTGTTCATTTTTGTTTGTTTGTCTTTTTATTTGTTGGTTTGGTTGGTTGGTTGGTGGGTTGATTGGTTGGTTGGTTTTTGGGTTCTGACAGTTTGGTTGATTGTTTATCGACATGAATATTTGCTTGTTCGATCGTTTGGTTGTCTGTGTCTTGATTTCTCTCTTTACGTGATTGTTGTCTATTTTTCCTTTTGTTTGTTTGTCTATTTGTTTGTCCTTTGTTTATTTTTTGTTTGCTTGCTTGCACTTTTTGGTATTTTTTTACGTTTCTTCTGCCCTTTCTCATTATCGAACCAACACCTTTTAATTCTCCCTCTATTCCAGCTTGAGAAGTTTATCAATGAGAATCTTGACGGTCAACCAATGCCTCGTCTGTTACGTAAGACTATCGAGATTGTCAAACTGAACGTCGCTTGGCGTAAAGCTCATGAAAGTGACCTTACACAGTGGCTCAAGGATTTCTTTAAAATTGCACCAACCAACCAGCCGCCAGGATTTGGAGATTCGGCTTAACGTGGGTCACACCACAGGCAGCCCAAGCAATCCACTTGACCTCTTTTCAACAAGGCGGTACATTGAAAGTACGCATGTCCGAGACCCACGACCGTGCGACTTGAAAAATATATCACTTCATTTTTAAACAAAATTTTTCTTCGATTCTTACTATTCCATTCATTGAAAAATGAATAGTAAAAATAGTAAGAAAAATATTGTTAAAAAAATCAAGTGATCAGAAAATAATTATTTTTCACGTCGCCCGGCGTGGGTTTCGAACACACGTGTACTTTCAATGAACCGCCATGTTGAAAAGAGGTCAAGTAGATTGCTTGGGCTGCCTGTAGTCACACGGAATGATGTTTGTTTGAACACGCGTTCAAGGTATATGAGAACTCTAAACCGGAACAGGAGTGTAAAAAAGAAAATTGGACTGATGATTTCACATTTTTTTGTGTAAATTGATAAGCACTGAATTCATAAACAGATTCCTCATCTACGTTATTCATAGATTTGTGCAAAGTAAACATCGTGATTTAGATGTATTATCATAGTCCTAAAATAGTTCCTTGAGAAACACCATAAGTAAAATGTAAATTATAAAACTAAGCTAACCGATTTCAAAAGAAATAGAAGCACGTACGTATTTTGATAATAACTGATAGAGTGTACGCACTAAAAGTGTGCAACAGTTGTCACTATTTAGTAGTAAATTGCACTAATTAAACAAAAGAAAACAATAGAATTAGCACAAAGTAGCACTATTTAGTGGTATTTATGTTGCACACTTTTAGTGCGTGCACTCTTTTAACTGTTAAGAGTAACGTTTTTACATTTTATGACATTCGAAATAAAGACACATGTCTCTAACTGTAGCGTTGTCAGGTAATACTTGTGTTTATTGTGTTTATTCTCCTTTACGCTGTATTAGCCTCGACTCAACACAAAGCCTACAGTAGTTCTACTGTTTGTTAACAGATGCATGGATGTCCTCATTACAAAAGAATATAGATCTTGGTATTGAGGCTAATATACCGTAAAGAAAAACGCGAAACTGGCTGGCTTTTTAGACAGAGCACTCAAAATACGCCAAATGTCATACAGGATAGGTAATTTATCAGGGAGTTCCTTTTTCTGGTGAAAATTTATGTCTCACAATTGTGTTTTAAAGCTTCTAGCGTGTGTTGGACATTAATTTGGTGATAAATATTCTTAATAGGAGTTATTAAGTTTTAAAAGTAAAATAAAGCTTCCATTTTAAAATCACATTTGTGGTACTTGTCTTTGCACTTTATTTTCTTGTTGTGATTGTATTGTAATTTATGTTATTGTCGTTATTTCGATTTTATTGATGCGATTATTAGATATTGAACATTTATAATCGACACATAGGACTTTTAAAATAAAAAAATAAATGAAAAAATAAATAAATAACAAAAAAATAATAAATAAACAATAAATATATAAATAAAGAACTAAATAATAAATAGATAGATAAATGAATAAATAAATAGATAAATAAATAGATCAATCAATTAATAAATCAATAATTAATAAATGAATAAATAATAAATAAATAGGTAAATAAATAATAAGTTAACAGATGATGAAACAAATTCGTACAGATGAACAACTGATGATCGATGAAATAAGAAAGTAATAAAAAAGTAAAAGCGAAGGAAAAATAAAGAAAAGCAAACCAAACAAGAGAAGTAACTGGTCAGCCATAATGAAGCAGATAGATCCAGTCTATTCTGATATGTATTACAAAGGAATCCCGACATGCACCTGCAGAAAGCGGAACCAAACAGTGCACCGTCAAATATCCAACTAAATATTAAATTTGCTTCCAATTTAAAAGCTGCATATTCCCTTTCACCAATAACATTCACAGGATGGGTAGACATTATCATTATTTAATTCCTTGGTAGAGCGATATCATAACATTCAACCTAGTTTGCATAAATTACCATATCTTAAAAACAATACAACAATTGCATTCAAACAGCCACCAGACAACAGCTAGCTGGGTCTGGTGTGTCTCTCAACCGCTTACTAATCCTTAACATGAGAAAAACACACGAAGACGTACCACTTGAGCCGACCAAAGATGGAACTTCAGATACCTACGTGGTTAATCAAGTCCCGAAAGGAATGGCGTTGTACACAAAGAAAAAGCTTTTACTGGTGGCAATAGCGATACTTATTCTTCTCCTTATTCTCGTTATTATTATCATCGTTTTAGCTGTTCAACTTGCAAATGCAAAATCTGACAATTCTTCTAAAGGTAGGGTGAATATTATATAGAATAAAACACAGGCGAAGACTTCCAGGGCAGGCAGACAACGGAAGTTAATTCAAATCGAAACAACGTATAACCTTATCGAGTTCTGCTTTTCATCCTCGTGCGGTTGAACCTTTTACATGCATGAATAGTCAGATGTAATCATAAAAATCCACACTGCCACTTCAGAACATTCTAGAATCATTGAAATCGAGCATATTCCGATGCAAAAGTTTTTTGTGTATTTTTTTTTATTTGTGAAATTTGCATCGTTGATAGGGTGTGGAACATTTATTTCACACCTTTCTCACGAACATGTCACGCAGCACCAAGTTTACTTCACAAGCAAGCAAAGTCTAGTTTATTTGTTGAAATATTCGTTATTGGTAGCGAAATGTAAAAAGAAAACAAATATCAACCATTGTCTCTTTTACAATTCGAATTGATTAACAACATTGCGTTATAAATAATTTACAACTAGTCGAAAATTCTGTCCATGTTTTTTTTAAATATATATCGACTGTGCGTAAAATCGTGATCTGGATTAAGGACTTGGGAAGTTGAAACTGCTAAAATTATTTTCTTTTCTTTATTTTATGTTTTTAATAATTTAGTAATGTTGTCATGCAGCTATGGCATAGTTGAAGATTGTTTTCAGACATTATTTTTCCTAACTTGCAACATGTTTGGCTAACAAATAAAATAAAGTTTACAGTATGTAGTGCTGCGAGTGATTTTTTAAACATGTTTTAAAGTTTCTTATATTTAGCAACGGCCATAAACTATTAGTTCGGTTGTTGGTTGCATAGGGATTCTTTGATAGCTCAGAGGGGGCTGCCTATTTACTTTTGTGCATGACACGTTCACTGAGATAGAAATGTCCCTAAACGATTTTAGACGGTGTGGTGTTATACAACCCGCCAGCCTCAACCTTTGAAAGTAAAATTGTGATTAATTGTCCTCAAATATTTCGAAAAATGGAAGTGACTGATATTGCAATTGTTCCGTAATGCATGCAAAACTGCATATTTCTACACACATAGTGAGTACATGGACACAGTTCTGACTGAATATTTTAGGCACCCAAAAGTGATGGGGACCACCACCAAAATTGAAAACATCGGGTCCTGTCTGTGGACTTCGGTTTTGAACTCTTCCCAGCCAGTCCTTGCCAGTAGTTTAATAAACATGAAATTTCCTGTCCTTCTCATGACCTTGAAATTATTATTCACAGGAAAAGTAGAAGATGATTCGTCCGGTGGGGGGTCCGTCGAGCGCGAAGGTGGCGACAAGATGACAACTCCAGCCCCGCCAACCCTCCCTCCTACAGGATCATGGGATAGTAATGTCAGACTACCAAGATCAATCGCTCCAAGCCATTATGACTTAAAGTTGAATGTCGATCCTAACAAAGATGGTTTCTCTGGTTTTGAAATAATCACTATTGATATAACTGAAGACAACATCAAGCACATCTTGGTTCATTCCAGTGGACTAAATATCACTGATGCGTCAGTTTCCAAGGTGTCTAATAAACGCACCGGGCGATCAACCAGGGAATCACCACAAGGTATGTTGTCATACATCAGCTAACTTGAAACGGTATGTGAAGATGGCTAGAGTATGGTTCCTCCAGGATGGAACTCTCTACAGTTGTATATTAAAGAAAGATCGTCGTATTTCGGTGTGTTTTCTATATAAAATAAATAACTTTTTAATGTCAGTATATTTTACAATCGAAAAGTTTCACACTTGGGATTTGCGTTTTTTTTCCTGATTTTTCAACGATCATCCCGCACTGTTTTGATTTCCAAATACCCCCCCCCCCCCCTCCCCCTCCAAATATGGTCTTTTAACTTGAATAGGGCCAGGGCGTTTCAAAGCTCTGGTCATACAGGAATAGTCCATAAATGCTTTTTTTGTCTTTATTAATTGTTTCAGATCTGTCCACGGTTCCAATTAAGCGTCACTTTGACTCAAGAAATAATAGTTTCCACGTGATTGAGACACAAGATGCTCTTTCCAAAGGAAACTACAACCTTGTGTTAACGTTTACTGGTGTTTATAGAACAAGTCTTTTTGGCTTGTTTAAGGGTATCTATAAGAAGCAAGACGGGAAAATGGCGTAAGTATTCAATGGGCAATTAACTTGATTATTTTGCTGATAAATTTGTGATTTTCGTTCCCCTTCTTCTTCTGTTGTTTGCTTCTTGTTTGATCGTTTTTTGCTTCGTCTTCTACTCACTCGATCTTCTTCATGTTCTTCTATCTTTTTCTTCGTATACGCCAAGGTCGTCTTCTCTCGTCACCACCGACGATTTTTTCTTGCTTCTTCTTCTCCTCCTTGTATCTCCTTTAGTTTTTCGTCTTTATATTCTTCCTCTTTTTCCTTCTTCTTCAAGTCTACTTCTGCTACTCTTTCTTCTTAATTCTCAGTCTTTGTCTTCTTCTTTTTGCTCACCTCCGTACATTTTTATTAGCAACAATTTTATCATTTATCATTTATGCTTCCAATAAACCTTCCTTTTTATCTTTCTTTTTGCAGAGCTTTTCTCTCCACACAATTACAGCCTCTTGACGCACGTACCGTGTACCCATGTTTTGACGAGCCAGCCTTGAAAGCCACTTTTAAGATAAGTCTTTCATACCCTAAAGACATGGTTGGCTTGTCCAACAACGAGGTAGAGAAAGAAGACATTAAAGACGACACGAAAACTACTCAATACAAAGTGACACCGAAGATGTCGACCTACTTAGTGTCTGTAGTGGTTGGTCACTTCGAACATAAACAGATGACAACTACTAATGGAGTCATGGTATGTTTCTGCTCTTCAGGCTCTTTGGAAATAGATTATTAGCTTTACCTGACACTAAGTTACTATATTTTTGGGAATAGAGTTATAGAATGTCATTGAAATCGTACATTTTTTCCTCTCCAGCTTCGTGCATTTGCACAACCTGGTAACACAGAACAGATGGATTTCGCGCTAAAAATGGGTAACCAAACATTGACACAAATGGAAAACACATTTGGTATCAAGTATCCCATGCCAAAACTAGGTAGGTGGAAAATACGCTACACATACACCAATACAGATTCGGAAATACAAATACAGGTTCTTGTTTCTGTTCTTTCTTTCTTCTCAGTTTAGCTTGTCGAAGTTTTTTTAAGGGTGTTGAATCCTCGGGAACTAAGGGCGAGGACGTTTTTGTGTATATTAACATACATGACTGATGATAGACAAAAGTTTGGTATGGTATCATTTACCGCACATGCGCGTGATTATAGTCTCAGGGTTAACAGAAAGGGTGGAGATAAAATGAGCACACTTTCAGCCTCCAGTTTGTCTGTTGAATTCCTGCTACGAGAAACCAAAATAAACGAAATATTTTTGTTTAACGTAACCATATAGTCATTCAAGATAACTCACGGACAAATGCTCTGTATTGTAGGCTATGGGCTCATAGAAATGTTTACAGATTCAGTTACCAAATTTGTTGTATCTTTTCAGATTTTGTCGCTCCACCTGAGTGTTACATTGCTATGGAAAACTGGGGATCGATTCGTTTTGAAGAAAATAATCTTCTTTATAAAAAGGACTTCTCATCTGAAGAAATTCAACAGAACCTTCTCATAAGATGGCTTGTGCATGAGATAGTACATATGGTATGTATGGCATGTAAGCATTCATTCATTTATTTGTTCGTTTATTCATTAATTCGTTTGTTTCTTCGTTTGTTCGTTCCTTTATTCATCCATTTGCCCACTCACTCACTCATTCATTCATTCATTCATTCATTCATTCATTCATTCATTCATTCATTCATTCATTCATTCATTCATTCATTCATTCATTCATTCATTCATTCATTCATTCATTCATTCATTCATTCATTCGTTTGTTCGTTCCTTTATTCATCCATTTGCTCACTCACTCACTCACTCACTCACTTATTAATTCATCCATCCATCCATCCATCCATCCACCCATCCATTCATTCATTCATTCATTTCTCATCGATTCATTTCTCCATTTCTTCCGATTGGGTCGTCAATTTATTCGTTTATTCTACTGTGCAACACAAGCTGTTGGGGCGTCCATGCCTTCCAAAGGAGAGAAAAGGGGTGAAATAAACCTTTGTATGCATTAACTAATTTATGTTTATTCAACAGTGGTTTGGTAACTATGTCACTACTAAATGGTGGAATGACATATGGCTGAACGAAGCCATCACAGACTTCTTCACCTACCATGATGGATCACCAAATTCTCTTGCAAACTGGACAATGGTAAATAGCTTTTAGTTATCATCGCACCTCATTTCATGAACTGTACTTCTTTGCTTTCGTTTTTCCTACAGAGTAAACAGTTTGTTCATACCAATCTTGGTTATGCCTTGGATATTGATGGTTTGGTTAATACTCGACCAGTTGTTGAGCCGACTGAAGTACCTTCAATGGATACTTTTGATGATGTTGTCTACAAAAAGGTAATACATGTTATTTTTTTAATATTGTTGTTTATAAAACGGTAGTCAATGACCAATTTTTCGCTTGAGACGTAGGCATATCCATAAGAAACATTCAGTATTGTGTGCTGTTTATTTTCACGACTGTGTTTTATTTATGGATCAATTCGTGTAAAAGTCACATTCCCCCGAAAGTCAATTCGCCCTTTGTTCTTTGATACCAAAACATAAACCTTTTTCAGTTAAAAAATAAATCGTTTTTGTTCTTTCTTTTTTTTCAGGGTTCGGCTCTCTTGAATATGGTGAAAAACGTCTTTCCAAAGAAGGATAATTTCAATTCAGGAATGAAGGTATGGACCACTCGTTTTGAATAAAGAATTTGTAGTAATCTATTCACCTGTCGTGCAACCGGCTCCTGTTTATGTGAAGGCCCAAGTCCACACTGTTTTATCGATAACTAACGAAAGTTATGGCAGAAGTAAACCTAACCCTGGTAACGAAAAAATAAAGTAGCTCGGTCGAGGACAATATAAACTCACTATTTCAAATAACTATATCTTATTTATCGAATTTAAAATAGTGCTTATTCTTATTCGTTTCTTTTGTAGAATTATCTGAATAAGTACAGTTATAGCAACGCTGTTGGGGATGATTTGTGGGACTCTCTACAAACAGTAAGTGTGTGGTGTGATGTGGTGGTCTGGTGTTGTGTGGTGGTGTATGGTGTGATCATTATGGTGTGGTGTGTGGTATGATGTGCATGGTGTATGATGTGGTGGTATGTGGTGTGATGTGTGGTTTGATGGTGTGGTGGGGTGTATGATTCTGTGTGGTGTGTGATGGGGTGTTGGGTGTGGTGGTATGTAGTGGGGTGGTGTGTGGTGTGGTGGTATGTGGTGTTGATTTTTTGTGTGGTGTGGTGTAGTGTATGATCTATTGATTTCAACAAAATAAATTTAAAAGCTTAATTTGTAATTTTCTTTTCAGACGTGTCCACTCAACCAATGCGCGAACTTCAAGGAAAGTATGAAAACGTGGATGACGGAAACGAACTACCCCGTTCTCAACGTCAAAAAATCTGCTAACGGAGAATACATTGTACAACAAGAGAGATTTGTTTACGACAAAACAGCAAAAGTAGATGAACTACTGTAAGTGGACGTGAAAAAATTGTTTTTCATCCTTCGCATTTAGTCAAAAAAAGAAAACGCGACAGTTTACAAACATTTTCCTGGCCAACACATACAAGGATTTATTTTCTATTTTTGATAGCAAAGTGTCAACAATAAGACCTTGGGGGAAATTACGCACGCATTAATACTGCAGTGGGTTTTCTGAAGTTGAGTGATTGCGTTGATGTTTTGTATAGGTGGAGAGTGAGATTCTCGTATATCTATCACAAGGACAATAAATCACTCAGTTCAAATGATCAAAATATGGACGATAAATGGATGATAAAAGACTCCAAACCAGCTGAATCAGGTACAGTGGATGTAAAATAGTTTGTGTGATAAATCTGTCATTTTTAAGAGCCAATTTCTGTAATATTTGAGCATAATCGCACATACGCGGCAAGTCGAGTTTTGCCGATTTGCTTTATATTTTGCTCATAAATAGTATTTAGGGAGATAAGAACTCTGCTAAAGGTTTTTTTACAAAGACATTTTTCTCGCTGAGATATAGCGATTTTTGGTTTTCGATCAAAACCTTCAGATTTTTGCAAATATAATGTTTGAATTTTATCCGAAAAACTCGCTCTAAAAATGTACTAAAATCATTCCATATTTTATAAACAACCATGGAAACCCAAAGCAAACATGTTGTTCTATCTATCTGAGCCAAAATAACTTCGCAATATTAATTTTAGAGTATATTTTTGATTTTTCAAAAAGAAGGATTTTTTCCGATTTAAATCATTAAAAAATTATACTCTCCGAAAAAAAATGTTTACGGTATGTGCCATTTAATCGATTTTCCTGAAAATTTGTAAATTACATGCCAAAAGGAATTTAATTAACATGTATAAAGGTTTTTCTTGGTTAATGCAATCTAACGGAGTTATGAGCGCCTGAAATTGGCGGAAATTGGCAGATCACGTGACAATCTTGTTTTATTAAGTGATTGCCAATATGGCCAAAACATTGACTTTCTAACGGTTTATTGAATATTTTATGCATTTTTAATTGTTCATTTACAATTTGTTTTATTTTTGCTACTTTTTAGCAATTTAAAAGTTTATCATTTTAACTATTAGACTGAAGAGTCCAGTTTCGAATTATCTTTTACACAGCCTTAGCCTCAATTCTCTGCACAAAATATTCATTAGATAATCCAATGTTTTTTTTTTTTTTTTTTTTTTTTTTCAAAACAACATTTCAACGGGGTGCTACTAAATAAAATAAAATGTATTAAATGCCTACGAAGGTAAAGCTGTGTAAAAGAGAATTCTAAACTGGACTATTGTTTTTGCTTTGCGTGCCATATTTTGAAGGCCCCATGCATTGATGAATAGTCCGTGGAAATATCACTGGTGTCTGTGTGAAAAAGAGAGTTGAATTAATGAATATGAAACCGGTTTAATTGATCCAAATAAGAACATTAATTTTCACGAAATAAATGACTGTTGTAATGTAAACGGATGATAAAGATATATCGAAAATCGTCATTTGAAAAATGGATTAAAAATGTGGCATGGTTTAAAAAAAGATGTAAACGGGACCTATAAAACTATAAAAATGCTAAAAATAGTAAAAAACTAAATTTTGTTCTAGCATTATACCCTTTCGACTTAAATGCGTATTCATTTATTTGAAAATGTTTTAATTTTTTTGGATTGTCATCCCAAATTACTCCTTAAATAATTATCTCAAAAGTTTTTGATTAATATTGGTTGACTCATAAAATCAATTGATTCTTTGATTCGTTCTCCATTTGGTTTATTAATTCATTTATTTTTTCCTTTTTTCTTGCTTTTTTTTCTTTCTTTTTCATTATCTTTTTTGTTTGTTTTTTTTTTCTCCCTTTCTTCCTTACTGCATTCTTTTTTTGTCTTTATTCCTTCCATTCTTTTGTTGTTCTTTGTTTTCTTTTGTCTTATTTCTCCTATTTATTTTATCTTCCCTTATCTTGCATTAAAAAAGCAAATGAAAGATAATGATAACACAGCAGCCCATTATTTTAACTGCAAAATGCTCTTTTAATAAACTGTTGTTGGTTGTTGAAAGAAAGTAATATTATGTTCTCGAGTTGTAAGAAAAATATTTCCGACCACACCGAACTCGCAATATCGACGTGGTAAATTATACTTGGTTTAACATTGAAGTTGAACTAATTGTCATCCAAGTAAAGATGTTTATTCAAACCATCAGAAAACATATGGACTCCCATACACCGAAGGGCGAGGATGCTCGTCGTACCTTTTAGGGATCAGAACGGAGATTTGGTACCTTTTAGGGTCTCTTAGATGTTTCTTAGATGACTCTCAGAGAATTACATTTGGTATCTTTTAGGGTATTCACGGATATTCAAAAACAAGGTCTCCATGTAATGAATTATTTAGATCTTATTAACCGAGCGGGAGGTCTGTACAGGAGAATCTTGACCGAGGTCGAAAAGTACAGACCGAACGCAGTGAGGTCTGCACCCGACCGAGGTCAAGATTCTCCTGTACAGACCGACCAAGCTCGGTTAATAAGGCATTTATTATATGACCTTTTTTAATGAAAAAAACTAGAACAAAATTTTTTTTCAAAAAAACTAAAATCAATCAATCAATCACGACATTTTTGGCTAAAAACCTTGACAAACCCTTGAAAATGCTGTCAGTCGATGCTGGAGCCGGTGTGCTAAAGTTAGCGAGACGTTTTTCTCAAGAACAAATGTGTAAATGAACAAATTATCAATGGAAATTAAGAAAATGTAAGTAGCTTAATGCAATAAATGTTTTCATGATTTGACAAATCGTTTCTGTTGATAGTTTTTGTTCGTTTTCGTCGAAAAGCCCAAACCTTGAAATTGGCATAGTTTTGATCAAGCAAACTTGTTTGTTCGTTGTTTTCACACCAAAAAACCAACTTTATGAATGCAATTTCTGTCTATTCTCGATTATCAATTACGAGTAATAATTTAAACTTGTGTTTGTTTTGAAATGAGATAGTTTTGGTCTAGTTTTACGAGTTTGGATTTAGCGATTACTTGCAGTCATTTTGTGGCGGCTTGGGATTAATTTGAACACTCTAACATCAAATTCTTAACAAAGAAAGAAAAAAAGCTTACAGAACGAATAATCTTTTTCTGTTACAGGCATTCTCGACTAGAGCTGGATATTTCTGTGCAAATTGTGTGATTTATTGTGAATTTCGGACGATCGATTGTATTGAACTGGACTTTTTTCGCCAGTAAACAAAAAACAAGTAGAAAAAAACTACAAAAATTGTGGTAAAAAATAATAATAATAACAACAAAAAACAAATCGATTGGGATTTTCGGTGGTGTTTATTCTCACCAACGACCTATGTTTTGAAAATGTTAAAAACAATCAGCTATTCAATCGTGAAAAGGTCAGCTACTCAGTCGATCGGTCCGCGGTCTTAATACAGGGGGATATTAACCGGTCGGGAAGCGCGTATAACCAATCAGATTGCTCCATTTGCTAGTGTCCAGACTCCAAGATTCACGGTCATATAATAAATCCAATTATTTATCCAAGTATTTTAGATGGTATTATTTAGGAATAGAAATCATGTATTGTCACGCCCTACTGGATAGAGCTTTGGCACCTTTTAGAGGTCATTTTCAAAATTTCCGACGAGTATAACTACCATATTCCGATCGGAGTCTCCCATCCCAGGGTCTGACCACAGACTATATCGTGATATTGGATAAAGATGAGAATCCAGTTGTTGTGTAGTAAATATCTGTCCAGGAAATTTTGCGCTGATGTTATCGGGATTAGTGACAATTTTACCTGCCAATCTTTCGATGGGGAGTATTTTATTCAGCTTGTTGCAATTGGATCCGGTAAGTGGCGATGCACTGTTTCAACAAATTAAATTGTAATATATACATTCAAAAACTCGAGAGCAAGAGTAATTTCTAAGCTTCACTTAATTCCATTTTGTTTGAACTAGAGTAGAAAACCCCAACAAACAACGTTTTTTAAATAAAAAACGTATTTTACAGATATTGTGAGCGGCAGTAAGTCGGCAACAAATTATTACCGTGCCCAGCCGTAAGGCGGTGACACGGTCAAGGTTTACCTTTTCGGTCTGTGCTTAATGCATTGTTTTTGCTAGCGTCCAGTTTTACCAAACATTGCCAAGGAGACCACAGGAAGCCCAGTTTCACCAACGTGGCCAAGACGTTAAATATTTAGCATTTTCAAGATTTATTGGAAAATGAGTTCAAAAAAGACTATCACCGACAAACACACACACCGTTCGCCGTTTGTAAACTCACACTAAAAGAAGGCAAAGCCGAGTGTCGTCAATTTCGAATCGAGTCGTTCTGCGATCGCTCAAATGAAACACAAACAAATTCAAATGTTCAAATGATATGAACTCCAAACACTAGCAGGATTTTCGTACCCAGACACTTCTCAGTTAAACTGGACACTGTAAGTTCTACGTAGTAGTTCTAGTTTGGATTAAAACGAAAATGACAAGTGCATCGCTTAATTTCATGTGAAATGAAATAAGATGGGAGAAAAAATAAGGGAGGGAAGATACAAAACAAAACAACAAACAAAAACAAGCCAAGACAACTGTTAGAAAGAAATAACAAATAAATAATCCAATAAACAAAGCAAAAAAATATTGAATCAGTCAATTTGTAGTTGTTATTACGTTTTTAGTAGCATAAGTTTTTGACATTGAAAAAAATAGATATGTCACGCAATCCATAATAAATTTATAGTGTAGTAAACATTTAAATGGCTGAAACGTATCCAACGAACGAAATGAACTTTTGAAAGCAATTTACAATGCATAAATACCTCCAAAAACAATAAGTAGTTTTATTCTCTATATTTTGGCCATATTGGCAATTACTTAATAAAACAAGATTGTCACGTAATCTGCCAATTTCTGCCAAGTTCAGGCGCTCATAACTCCGTTAGATTGCATTAACCAAGAAAAACCTTTATACATGTTAATTAACTTCCTTTTGGCATGTAATTTACAAATTTTCAGGAAAATCGATTAAATGGCACATACCGTAAACATTTTTTTTCGGATAGCATAATTTTTTAATGATTTAAATCGGAAAAAATCCTTCTTTTTGAAAAATCAAAAATATACTCTAAAATTAATATTGCAAAGTACTTTTGGCTCAGATAGATAGAACAACGTCTTGGCTTTGGGATTCCATGGTTATTTATAAAATATGGAATGATTTTAGTACATTTTTAGAGCGAGTTTTTTGGATAAAATTCAAACATTATATTGACAAAAATCTGAAGGTTTTGATCGAAAATCGAAAATCGTCATATCTCAGCGAGAAAAATGTCCTCGTAAGAAAAACTTTAGCAGAGTTCTTATCTCCTTAAATACTATCCATGAACGAAATTTGAAAGAAATTGGTGAACCTTGACTTGCCACGCTGTGCTAAATATTTAGAGAAATCCGCTCTTAAGCTACTACGTGCCTTGTCCTTGTGCTTATCCTCCCTGTCCTCCTTGTCTTAGTTCTTGTCCTTGTCTTCCTTGTCCTTGTTTTTATGCTTCTTGTCAGTTCTTTTTCTTCTTGTTCCATTGTTCATTGTCTTCTTCTTGCTTTCCTTCACTTCCATCTCCTTCTTTTAACTTCTGTCTTTCTTATTTCAATGACTGCCAATATGACAAAAATATTGATGTTTTTTGTCTTTTTCCTAGTTGATATTGTCTGGGATGGTAAAGGCTGGATAAAAGGAAATCGTGGACAAACAGGTTTCTACAGAGTCAATTATGATGATTCGACTTGGGCAAGTCTGGCAGCACAACTCGACTACTTTTCAAAAGTAAAGAAATAAACAAACTGAATCATCTAAAATAGGTTTTTATTGGTTGTCAACCATCGTCATTGGCAGTAGCAGCAGCAGCAGCATTGTCGTCATCATCATCATCTCCATCATCATCATAATCATTATAAACATCATCACCATTAACATCGCCACCACCACCATCTTCGTCATTATCACCATTATCATCACTACCATTATCACCACCACTTTTATCACCACCATTATCGTCACAACCATCATCAATACCATTATTAACATCGCTACCATCATCATCACCCTGTCACGTGTGACTGAAACATTGTTTCAGCCAAAAGTATCAATTGTTTTACATTCAGAAATGTAATTAAGCACGATAACGTAATTGATTTTACCATGAAAATTACGTGAAGAATCATGTTTTATGTTGGCAACGTTTCGGTGTCCCTGACACCATCATCAGGTCTAAATAAATATAATACAAACTCCTGTTATATAAAAATGTAGTTATTGGTGTTATTTCTCCGTTTGACAGGCATTTGATGATGTTGATCGCTATGGTCTTATCGACGATGCATTCAACTTAGTAAGGTACCTTATAACACATGTCCATAAGTTTCTTTGGAAAAAAATATTCAGAAGTTATTAGCACAGGGGCGGATCCAGGGAGGGGGACTGGGGTGACTCGTCCCCCCTCCCCCTCCAAAAAAAAAAAAATAAATGTAATAATTTTTTACTTCTTTTATAATTTAAAAGCAACTTTGATTTTTTATTTCATTTGCTGAAATAAAAAAATTGATATCAACCGAATACATTTTGAGTGTTTTATTCTCATAAATGAACTCCAATGAATGACGTACTAGAATATGCTAATGAGAATCTAAAAATAAATATATTAGTGAAAATAGTTAGAAAATTCCCATTGGTCCCCCTCCTTTAAAAAAAATCCTGGATCCGCCACTGTAGCACTTGTAGTGAAATTTTAAGTACCTTCATAATGACAGTGTACATATCTTCGCGGTAGGGGAGGACGACTGGGGATCACGAAAGCTCTGGAGCTTACAACGTACTTTGACAGAGAGAAGTCTTATCTTCCATGGATGGCTTTCCAGAAAAACATTGGTTATATCTTGAGCATTCTTCCTGAACATAGTCATACGTCACATCACTTGAAGGTAACATTGTTTATATGGAGTTGTTAGCATATACACTCTTAGATAAACTATGGATGTCCAGATTCCAGACCAATCGATTATTGGCATGACATCGAACGTCGTTTACTGCAACTGCCAGAATGTTTTGCTAACTTTTTTGTAGCGTGCAACAAAATGTGTATGGCTTGTTTCAATGTTTCCACAGGTGGCTAAACTAGGCAATATCGTGGAGCCATACGCGCGCGAGCGATGTTGCTGCAACATTATTGCCTCGTTTAGCTAGGGCTGAATTTACATACATTACAACTGATTTTCACAATCATTGAAACAGAAATTTTCGTTGCTAATGCGATGTGATATGTTGGTTTTGTAGAGCTACGCGGCCTATCAAGTAAGATATATTTATAAGGATCTGGGATTCGTCAACACTGGCTCCCATCTTGAAAAGTAAGTTTGAACATATCCGGCTATGATCGCTATATTCAGAATCAACTGTTAAACTGTACTTGTTAACTATTAGTATAATTTATTATTATATTCTGACTGATCCCATAATTCAGTTCATATTGCAAAGGGATCAATAAAACACATGTTATTAAACTGACTTGGTTTGAGCCAAGTTTCGGATTTCTTGGAGCTTGATGATTTACGCGCATATTTCTATGTCTAAGTTTTTAGTTCAGGCAACAATCGAGATGTATGCATATAAATCATAGGTGGTCACAGCTGTAAGCGTGCTTCTCACTTGGCATACCAAGCACAGGGACGTTACTTCTGTTATATCCATTCATGTGTTGATTGTTTATGATCTCAGTTCACTTTCGAGTTTGCTTGTGATGCTTCTGGTTAATCTCGATCTGTTCTTCTCACTTCGGATATAAGCAAAAGAACGAGTCTCGTTCGTTATATCCATGTATATGTAATGTAAAATGTAACGTAGGTGCTTATATAGCGCACTTCAAAGTCTCAATGCGCTTTACTATATTTTCCTATTACACCTTTTGCTGTTCATTAACTGCACTGAAACATTCATTCAAGCACAAGAGCATTGCCATTAGCGTGAAGAAGCATTCATCAACGTGATCAAATACTCAATAAGAGCAAAAAGAATGGTTGCAAACAATGTATTTCTAAAGAACCATTACTCTTATTGAATGTTTGTTCACATTACTGGATGCCCCATCGCGTTAATAACAATTATCTTTCGATTGAGTGAATGTTTCGGTGTTGCTAATGAACAGCAAAAGGTGTATTTATAGTATGTAATCCGGTTTTACAAGCATGAGGTTTATCACTAGTTAGTATGTATTAGTGTACGCCTATCACCGCGGATGGTCGTGACCTGCGTCCTCAGTCGTTCTTTTACGTCCCCCCGTTATTGGTTAACGTTAAGTGTGACGATACTGGACCTCCTGTTTATCGTCCTTATCCGAGAAGACGTGAAGCCTAACAATTATAAATTGAAGATCATTCTCCTTAATTATTTAAAGACCCTGAGTGATGGTCCGGCTGAGGGTTCGACCCCGCAGCCTCCCGGTTAACAGCTCTCCCAACTGAGCTAACCTGTTAATCGGTCCATATATGTCCATCAATGTGTTGATTGTTCATGACCTCAGCTCATTTGCTGGTGTTGCATCTGCTTTATCTAGATGTTATACTTACTGTTATATATATATATATATCATTGTTATCACAGGTTAGTGCGAATGATCGCTGTTGATTTCCAATGTGGTGCTGGTTCACGATCTTGTCTTGGCAACATGACAGCAATGTTCCGTAAATGGGCCGATGATCCTTTAACAGATAGGTACACTACACAACATTATAATCGATAAAACACGTGCTCATGTGCATCGCTTTTGCTAACGATTGCCAGTTCCTCTTTAGTACTCATACATTTCTTGACAAACAATGACGACAAATACTGTATGTGACATTCTTGTTTTTGGCAAAGTTCTTTAATATTGTCAACAATTGGACAACCAGCGACATTCAGCCTCCCATAAGATTTATTGTAATTAGGATAATTAGTACAATGTAGATAGATTTCTTAGTGTCTTTGTGTTATTATATTGTTTTGTTTGAAAATGAAGGCAATTAGAGTGTAAACAATTAATCCGTGAAACTTTAGTAATACTCAATAGAGTGCAAACACTATATGTGGGCAACAGTTGTCACTATTTAGTAGTAAATAGCACGAATTTAACAAGAGAAAACAATAGCAATAGTGATATTTATGTTGCACATTTTCAGTAGGTACACTCTAGTACAGTTTTATGCAAACTCTATCGCTTTCTTTTGTTTAACTAGCACTATTTTGTACTGGTAAAAACTAGTAAGAAATACTAGGTAGAACTGCGTCGGTGTTTCTAGAGAAACAGTTGTAAATGTGATGATAAATTAGACACCGTTGAATGATGGTAGCGAAAACTGACGTTTCGGACGACGAAGGACTAACGTCCGAAACGTCGGTTTTCGCTACAATCATTCAATCATTCTAATTTATCATCACATTTACAACTATTTTGTACTATTTAGTAATCAGTGTTTCACGGATTTATTGTTTGCACTCTAATCCAAATACTTACAAGTCTTACGAGAAAGTGAACCCACACCAACCATTATCACCACTAGATTACTCTTCAATTATTACTCTTCTATTAGTATTGTTTTCATTATAAAATTGTCTTACTTTGTTCAGCATACCGCCGGCCCTTCGGAAACTAGTTTATTTCTACGGAGTACGTCAAGGAACGGCAGACGACTGGGACCAAGTGTTGAAGCGTCTAAAATCAAACACCATTGCATCTGAGTATCAACCGTTATTGATGGGATTGGCGGGAACACGTGATAAATGGACTCTCTACAAGTAAGACATACTTATTTACGGTGTTAAACTTGCACGACACAGAGAAGAATATCCGCTCTGTGATCCTCACGGTTACTCTATACTTCATATTTCGGCTGCCTTGCTAGCGTGGTTGGACTTGAAGATCAGGCCCTTAACTCCTCTAACGATTATTCAATTTAATGACATATCAGCATTCAGCTGCATCCATTTATTTGAAAAAGCTGCGCACGTGTAGCTTCTAGTTTCCACAAATTAAGTGTTAATCCATTATTACTGGACAGTTCAACAATCAATGTTTTTGCTTACACAGATATCTAAAACTGATGGGCAACCAGACCATCGTTAAAGAACAGTACGTCAAATATGTCCTTGATGATATAGCCAATCACAATCCAGAAGGATCTGACGTCACTTGGACTTTTCTCCAACTCCACTGGGATCACCTCAAGAAGCCGTAAGTCCATGGACGTTTGATAGATACCTGAAAAGTGAAGGCCAACACCGGGACCTAAAGTCGCCTAAAATCGCTCAAAATTGCCAATAATCGCATAATATTGCCTGAAAATGCCTTAAATTCTCAACAAATTTACAGTATAAGACAGCTTAATAGAAATTGTAACTTATGCCATGTGACTAAGTTGTTCCCACTCTGCTCTTTTGTGGGCATGTAAATTTCAATAATTTGTGGCTCATTCTTGTTTTTGCTAGCCACTGAGACTAGAAAACGAAAACGATAGCAACGCCCCTTGCATTCCAAGGAACATCCCGATGATTACCAACTGCTTTTTGATAATTGCTTTGGATTTATTTAGGGATCCTGTCTCTACGATGGTTCAATTCTTACCAACCATCACCAAGAGATTTTCTACACCATACCAATTAGAACTGGTAGGTACAATAAACAACTAAAGTATCTGATGCAATTTTTGTTTCCTTTATTCTGCTGTTGCTTTCTTCTTCTTCTCCCGTTATCCAAAATAAATAAAAACGTTTCGGGAAGTAATTAAAAATTTACAATAAAGACAAGACTGAAAAACTTAGCATGATGATTTATGTTGTGTATTTCGATCTACGTTTCAAGTAAGTTTAATTAAACTTAGATATATACTACATAAAACATCAGGCACGTTTCTTCGGACTTGTCTTAGTTTATTGTTTACCTGAAATTGTCAGGCACTAATGGTTTTTAACAACTTTTAATTACCCCTCTATTCCAGCTTGAGAAGTTCGTTAATGATAATCTTGACGGTCAGCCAATGCCTCGTCTGCTACGTAAGACGATCGAGATTGTAAAACTGAACATCGCCTGGCGCAAAGCTCATGAAAAGGACCTTGAACAGTGGCTCAAGGATTTCATCAAAAACAAAAACATTCCACAAGAATCTAGCAATTCAGGCTTTGCAGAACCAGCGTGAACATCTACCTGAGTCATCTAAGGCTATAAACAAAGTATCTAACTGAAGAGGCTGATATTAACTCCTTGCAGTTCGTTAGAATGCAGCTCAACCTGGAGGACAAAACAAAGGGTTTCAGCTCCCAAGATAGCAGAAAAAAATAGTTTTGTCCTCCAGATGAGGCTGCCGTCACATGCAAGGACTCTATAGCATTGTATAATACCGTTCGAGCTACCGTGTTGACAATCCCAAGGGCACTAATATTGTCCAACAAATTCGATCTTCATATTCAATCGCTTGGATTTTGTTGAAATATTGAAATATTTGTTGCGTCTACCGATATAAAACTGGCATTAACCATAACAAATAGTACTACCAAAAGGAGAACCTAACAAATGCTGGAAATGTGGGAAATGTTCCATGCATAATGTTCCAAAATCGTACGATTTGGTGCAAATTTACTACTCTACAGTCTCCTCTGACAAGGCATTTTGTATTCAATTTTTTTAAAGAAAAACGAGAAGACTAATTAACTGAAAACCTTTTGATAGGTATAGCTTGTGTGTCAACGTATTTATTTTATCAGCCAAACAACAACTTGACTTTAAATTTTGTGTTTGTGATCGATGATAATTTACTATAATGTAGTAGACCAAAAACTACGCAAAATTATCACTGTGTCTTCACGCTCAATCACCTCGAGTATTTAATTACTTATGAGAGAGATCACCTGGAATTTAAAGCGGCGAAGCGGCCGTTTAAGGCCGGGACAAAGCTGGCTCCTGAAACAAGGCAACAGATTTGCTTCTGGTGCTTGCATATTTAACCAGTTTGATATGAGAGAGCAAAAACCGGGAGCAAACGTTTTGTTGTGCAGCATTTTTTGTGTGTGAAATCGTTGGTACAGACGAGGGAGTTTATTTGCTCCGGGAGCATGTTGAAGGAGAGAGCCGTGTTGCAAGAGCTTGTTTCGGGAGCAAGTTTCCTCGTGTACACCGGCCTTTAGGGCCTTGAAGGAATATTAAGGGCAGGGAAAGTCCTTCAAGGGCCTTGACACAACCACAGGCTATACTACTGCGCGACAGAATACTCTGACTCATCCAAATCCAGGGATGTGCACTGTAACATCACTTGTCAATGCAGCCTCCAGGAAATAACAAGATTACATAATCAGATAATTTTCGGCATTTGGATGCAAATTAACCAGCGAGTACTTAACGCCGTGTTTTACAGCTATCCCATTGAGAGAAGTCAGTTGGAAGGCTAACATAATATCGGGCATGCGCAGTACATAATTAAAGCTGATAATATTAACTGATATACATGTGGCTGTGGCTTGCTATTTTCGCGCGCATAGCCGACAAGAGCGCACATATCTGTGTATTTGTGTTTTTGTGGATATTTTGTGTTTGGGGTTCCTGTGGAAGCGATTTTTTTGTAGTCCATTAGATTAGATTTATAGATACAAGCTCCGTTAATACGTAAGCAGTAAACTTTATTTAGACAGGGTAGGCTATTCAGTCATTGTCTGGTGTTCGTTTGGACCCTGTTTAATGCAAATCTAACATTTTCATAATAATAAAAATATCAAACTAATAAAAAATTAACTTTAGATTTATAATTGTTTATCAAATTTACTTTAAAAAATAAGAATATAGAAGGCAGAAAAACTCTTACTTGTTTACATAGTGGACGTATACACACACAAAATGTAAAAAGTGTCAAATTTTATTCCCAGGTAAAATTCGTATCTATAATGTTTACTACTCTTACTTTGGCATCCTTTTTTCGAGCCTCTTAGCATTTTTTCGCCGCAGGAAACCCAAGGTTTTTCATATAAAAATGGAAATATAATATTACTCCGAAACAGGATAGTAAAACAATTATATACAGTTATATGCTTGAGAGTTTCCTTAACATCGTACATATGTCAATGAATCGAAAATAAATAAAAAAACAAATTTGTAGGGAAAGTAAAAGTTCTTAAGTATCACTGACGTCATCACTTGGCCAAATTTCCTCAATATTGGGTAAGTATTATTTTAAACTCAATACGTTAATAGATGCGTGACAGCTTTTCCGCATTTCTTAATTTCATAATTTGCCTTATTCAGTGGCTCGAATGTAGTAATTTATTAAATTATGACAGGCCGGAGAAAGAACATTAAATTACAATAGCGACAATGGTGATAAAACGGAAAGTTGAAGATTATATGAAACGCTGGGAAAGAGATAAAGACAAAAAGAAAACGAAAAAGAAAGTTAGAAAAATTAAAAATCCACTTTACATATACATGTTTTATTTGTTTTTTTCTAATTGCGCTTCTCTTCTCTTCTCTTCTCTTCTCTTCTCTTCTCTTCTCTTCTCTTCTCTTCTCTTCTCTTCTCTTCTCTTCTCTTCTCTTCTCCAAACCGCCTTTTTAATATTCGCATTCCATTAACAAAATAAGACCTGACACACATGCTTGATTCAAGATAAAGGGAAATAAAGCGGAGTTGGTTGTTTTAACGATCCATAAAAACAGAAACACGATAAATCACCAAGAAATCTCGATTGATTTAGTTCGCATAGGTCTAGCTTATCAACTGATCACAACAGATAAAAGTTCCCGCATGAAATTTGGAGATTACACATAACACACAAAAAGTATCAATTTTAATTTTAAATTATAGCTTTTACCGATGTAAGCGTCGATGACATCATTATGGTAGATATAGAGTCTTTGATCACAAATATAGAATAGCAATTAGACGATGGTGGGATTATTACTCATTTGAACTCGAAGATGTCTGAAAAAATAAATGAATGCACTGTTCCATAGACTGATTCCATGAGTGGAACCCAGTTCTATCTCTGCGCATCACTAATATTCTGATTTCCTCTTAGACTCCGTTGAAGGGAAATACTTGAAACTTAACTATAAACAGCTTGTACAGGATATATTCGTGAATATACTATCGCCCTCTTCTAGGTTTCCTCAACCCACACTGAAAATGGTAAAGGTGAATTTGAACACAACAGATTAAAAAAATGAATAAATGAAAATGCGTAGGCTGAGGATAACCTCACAAACTTCGGTGGTAAACAGCGGTAAACCTCAATATATATATATAAAACTAGATCCAGCCAATTGAAACACGAAAGTTTAAAAGCTGGGCTGATGTTCCTATCAATGTTCTTACACGAACGTGTCGTTTATCATACCAGAATACGCGAAAAAAAGTAATAACACTTGACCGCAAAAGCAACTTTCAAATTGGTTCAATTTTTTTACTGACATTATCTAATTGTCCATGTACTCCCAAAAGAATCAAACATTTTGATATTAAATGATTTTGAAGACTTGAATGATACATAAAGACGTAAAAACGCCATTACTCCTCAGGCAAGCTTTGATATTGCACTTTAGAAAATTATATACTTTATTGACTCAAATGATCTCATTTAAATGGATGCTGCACGGCCAAATGGAGCTATGGGTTGAAATTTACTTTTGAAAAAGTTATCTCACTATTATAAACTTAAATTGTTATATGTATTTTACCACCAGGATCAGATTCATATGTCATTATAAATGTTCTTCTTCTCAAGTATCCAGGATGTCGCTAAAGTGTAAATTTACAAATATAACGCTGTAATATTAAATAACGCCGGCGAATCACATGAAACCAAACGTTCTTGAACGATGGTGTTGTAAGTATATTTTACAAAGATATATGACAACATAACTGATATGTCACTTAGCTAAATCATTGAAAATAGATGACAGTTCAGGGACGGATCCGGGGGGGGGGGGGGGGCACAAATCAAAAAATTACTGATTGTTAATAAAAAATTAAAAGAATTTGTATCAAAATAAATGAAAAGGAGGGCGACGCCCCCCTAAGTTCCCTCCCCCTGGATCCGACTATGCAATTATCAATACAAGAATACATACCATTTTAATGAACGTACCAGAGATACAAAACACATACACAAAAAAACACAAGCAAACAAACAACACATAAAACAAATAAACAACTAAAAATATACAAATAAGAAAACAAACGATGAAACACATGACTGCAGGGGCGGATCCAGGATTGTTTCCAGGAGGGGGTGCACTACCCAGTGCACATGAAATACTGAGGTTATTTTGAAAAAAATATTCGATAAAACAATTAAGGACTCGAAATCCCTCCAGGAGAGGGTGTGCACCCCCTTCACCCTTATCTATATGTGACTAATACTCGACATACAAAGAACAAAACTTCAGATAAACTCGATCCATTGTACACTGAGAGAATGGAGCAAACAAACGACTTACCTAATAGAATTTTCCTTCTATTTTCATTTATAATCGATGCGTTTCGTTCATGTTATTATATAAACCCACGCAACCCACCCACGCACGCTTGATACGTCAGCCCCGTGGATATTGTCCTACGGCCATTTTCATACATGAATTTGTCGTTAAAATGAGACATTTTCCTTAAATTGACTTCCCTGGTAGAACTGTTTTTAGTGATAGAGTTTACAATTACTGGTGGTGAGATTTAGACTCATTAATACTAACTGCATGGTTTATTTCATTAATTGAATATTATAATACTTGGGAATTCCCGACTGTTAGAACTTCTAACAAGCTCATTTGTAAGAGCGCTGATGTAAACATTACACTGAAAGGACGTTTTGCAGATTTATTAAAGGAAAGAAAGCAGAATTTTACAAACTAGTATCAAATCTTGGAACTATCTTCCGTGCACTCGCTCTTGTCATGACTGAAATTGAACAACTGAAAAAGATAATTTATGTTATTGGTTAAATCTAGGACTTACCCGATTACGAAACGACTTTATATTGTGAGAGTATTATAGATGAATCATATAATAAAAAGTCAAAAGTAACAAAATATGAGAAAATGTTTGACATACAAGATAAAGATTTTATAACGAAAAATAGTGTTTGTTTCCGTTTTTCATCATTTTTTCAGCTTTGTTTGGTTGCTAAGTTTCTTTTTGTTTTCTTTTGCATTTATCTATGTTTTAATGTTTCTGTTTTGACTTTTGTTGTATTCGCTGTCCATTTGTCTCCTGTTGTTGTTTCGCATGATTTTTTATCTTAATTTATTTTTGTTATTTACTTTTTAGTGCTTTTTTTATGTATTTAGGATATATCTGACACAGTCAAATCAGTAATGGTATTTTACAAGTATTGGCCAAGAAGGAGTGCATCAGTATCATATCGTTTTCTACATCATAAGCTAGAGCAAGAGAGTATGAGATAAGAGAGCTTATCCCCCGTATCGGGCTTTACACTCATCAGGGGATCTTTTCATTCTATTTTTAAACTGAAATTATTTCGGGAACGGAATGTGATTGGCCAGATTACAGGACAAAAGTGGCGGAGATTATTAACAAGTTTCTAAACATAGCACGACGAGTAGAGCTCCTGATGGGGTCCGGGGACAAGCTCTCTTATCTAATACTCTCTTGGCTAGAAACTTTTTAGGCTGCTTCTGTTAGAGTGTCCAACAGTTGCTGAAAGTCTGATTTCACCATCATAATTGGTCATCTCAGTTTCCACTTTTCTATTCGGCTTTAAAAAGCTTCTATTAGTATCATAAATGATTTTACCCTTTTCTCTACCCCCCTACCTCCCCCCGGCCCACAGAAAAATAAAAAAACTTAGCTCCCTCCCCACGATAATTCCTTAAGTAATTTCTTTTGTCTGCTGTATTGGTTTTGCTTTATTACAACAAGACCAAAAGTGTTTGAGTATTGGCCCGTCTTTTACGTTGGTACATGATCGATTTTGTTCAATTTTGCCACACGCGCACACATATACCCGAGTCAATGCCTTCCCTTCGCGAGATTAAGAGCAAACAGTACAACAGGTGTTTGACTCTAATCTCTTCAAATCATTGACAAACTGTTTGTAAAAAAGCTTGAATTGTCCTATTTTCTAAGTGAAATCGTATTCCAACATAAATACAAATCGCTTTATTGCACTTTTTGACATATTGTTGGTAATACAATTCCTTTTGGGTATACATTCTTATGACAGGTTCTTTCTAAATAGTGTTTCATTGATTGCCAAATTTCCTGAGTGAAAATAAAGGTGATCGAAAACAAACAAACTGGAAAACTGATTGAACTAATCTGACTTTCTTTGCCGAGATCATGTTGATGACTATGATTCATAACCACATAGTCTACATGATAATCATATCAGAACTGATTCTGATTGTGACGAAGATGCTGTTTATTCATTCATTCATTCATTCATTCATTCACTCATTCGTTGATTGATTGATTGATTGATTGATTGATTGATTCATTCATTCATTTATTCATTCACTCATTCATTCATTCACTCATTCACTCATTCACTCATTCACTCATTCATTCATTCATTCATTTATTCATTCATTCACTCATTCATTCATTCATTCATTTATTCATTCACTCATTCACTCATTCACTCATTCATTCATTTATTTCTTTATTTATTAAATTTTTTTCGTGATGTTAATTAATGTTGGAAGTGTTAATGAGACGATAACTATAAAAAAAGATCTGTCGAACAACTTAATCAGTAAACCTTATTACTTTAAGCGCATAATGATAAAGTACATTTAGCAAGGCTTGTGGCTTAAAGGGAATTAAGCTAGTACATGTAATAGCACAACTTGATACTCATATTTATGGTTTGAAGCCATGAAGGAAGAAACAGAAAGCGCTCAGATCTAACAAACCAACCAGCAAACAAAACCAGTCAGCAAACTAACAATTAAACAAAACAAGCAACCAACAAACAAACAATCTACCTACCAACCAACCTACCAGCCAACAAACCAGCAAACCCACAAGCAAACGAAACCAATCAGCAAACCAAGAAACCAAGAAACCAAAAAAATCAGCAAACCAGCAACCTAACAACCCAACAAATCAGCAAACCAACAATCTAACAAACAAACGAAACCAACCAGCAAACCAGCAAACCAACAATCCAACAAACAAACGAAACCAACCAGCATACCAAAAAACCAACAATCCAACAAACAAATGAAACCAACCAGCAAACCAACAAACCAACAAACCATCAAACCAGCCAACAAACCAACAATCCAACAAACCAACAATCCAGAAAACCAGCAAACCAACCAACAATCCTATCTACCTACCAACCAAGTAACCAACAAACCAACAAACAAAAATAACAACTATTCAACCAACCAACCAAACCAACAAACCTACAAAATATATATGATGATTTTAAAAATGCATGTTTGAATGCCGCGCTCAACACACACACACACACACATATAATATAAATGGCCATTAACAAATGTACAACTATCGAGAAATCTAATCATTTTCCTCGGAACATGGCAATTATTTTTTTATATATTTAGGGCAAATAACAAAATTGTGTGTTTGTAATTTGTCAATCTCTAGCTGGTTTTTCTCAGTAGTTATCCTTTCTTTTTCTTTTTTTTTCTTTGAATAAAATCAGTTGTTTATTTATATCTATTTCTTTTTTTGTCTTTTTTTACCTTTCTTCCATTTCTTAATAATCTAATACGTGCTTTTGTAATTGAAAAAAAGGAAAAAATGCTAAAAGCTTTTAAGTAATTGTGTGCAAACAGAAAAGAAATCCCCATCACTCAAAACATAGATTGCCCACAGAGTGAACGCATTATATTGTAAAACCCAACAGTGATACAGTTCATGCATCCATAAACCTACGGTTATGAAATAATTGCTGCAAAAACTATTAAGTAAAGAGAAAAGTTAAGTGATCCTTCCTGGCTATTTCAGCTAATCTCCCACTAAGATAATGAGCCAATAAGCGAAAATTGAAAAAGCCGAGAGAAAAGAGCTAATCAATGGCGAGGCAGGATTCGCAATGGATTGAATAGACGAAGAAAGGATAGGAATAACGCGTTGTTACATGAGTGGGCTTGTGTTGACATATCGATTCAAACTCATGGCAGGTGTGAGCTAGGCAAACCGGATTGAGGAACTGGTCAGACAAATATTGAAATTGTTCGTAGTTGTAGTCTTCTGCGAAGCGTTTCGACAAAAAGATCACCTTAATATATAATTTTCGAATTGTATTTGTTTTTAATCCTAAACTTTTTAGTTAACACTTTGTTAACATTTTGTTCAAACTTATTTGTCTTATTTCTTTATTTAAAGCCGCTTCCCTGCCAATTCTTTGTATTAGTAGAACATTTTTTCCCCGAAAACGTGTCTCTCTATATCTCAATAATCATTTTTAGTTTGTATATCAGTGGATTATCTTGAAAAAGGCCTTTGTGTTTTCTGTTTAATTTTTTCCCTCGATTTCATTTAATTTTAAAACGAAACTTTATTGGGAAAATTAGTTGATTTCAATTTTTTATCAATTTTGTTGCCTATTCAGGCTTCTTGTATAAAAGATTTCTTTTCATATTATAATTCAAACTGATTTGAGAGTGCAAATCAAAATCAAAACACTATTCTACTATTTTTTAAGTGTTTAGATGGCACCTTTGAAATAGTCAAAACAAAACAAAATGTAGATAATATAATTTATATAATATTGAAATATGTATGAATTTGTTGCCGGGGGTCAGACTTTGAGGGCTGTGTTATGATTCAGTTTTGCACAAGTTATGCTAAAAATACTGCAAATTTGCAATAATTTACTTTTCTTGCTGGCAAACATAATATTCGTATTCCTGTTAGATTGTCTTACAGAGAGCAACGCACTTAAACGTCGTCATCTAACAAGATTTTCGACCTTTTTACATATTGATCTTTTCTATTGAAATATGTGACATAAAAATGTCGAAAAATTAGTGAAAAAGTGACGTTGCTTTAAATTTAGCACGCGTCACATGTGCGGCGATTGAAAAAAAATTATATCATGAATAAACCATGTAATTAATGTCTTTTAAAAATGTACATGTCCTTAATACAGAAACAAAATTTTCAAGGGGTATTTGGAATCAATGTTTTGTTTAAAGTTTTTGTAGAGGGGGGAAGCCCTTTTGAGATGGTTTAGAACGTTTTCGTGCTTTCGATTGAACGTTTTGTTCATAGCGTTGATTTGTTTTAGCTTCCAAATTACATGTAAGGAGCATAATATGTTTTTAAATTTATATTTATGTTTAATTGAACAGAATTAATCATTTTGTGGACTTGAATGTTTTGATATATTGTCTTTACTCGGGCTTCTCGAACGAAAATGCTTGTCAGCTATTACGACGCAATCAAAAATCCGGCCCCCGACACCTCTTCACTCTATTTAGTTTTATGTTGATACAGAGTAATTTCCCCTGCATGACTCCCCGGTGTTAAATCCCCGAGGACCGGGGTCCGGACTTCAATTGTCTAATGCAATAGATCATTTGACCGACGCACGACTAAGTTTTTTCTGTTCTTTCGGTGGAGATGCGTGATCAGTTACTTAGTTTATTTTGTATATTCATTGTTGATTGCCATTAATCCTCGTACTGCAGCCTGGTGAACAATTTTGAAATGTAGGAAGAACAAACACGGAGGATTTTGAAAAGAAAACATAGAAAAATACATGACGAAAATCAGTGTTTTTGAGCTGTAATTTTAACGATGAAACAAATATGGCACTTGAATGTTGAGAGCATTGCCGTCAAATTGAGACTAATTCATCGGATGTTTTTAGTAGATAAATGTCGCCGATAACTCAAAACACATCTACACTACAAAGAAAATATGTTATAACGCTTTAAAGCACTTTTATTTTGAGCCCAGCACGTTGGATTCAGTTAAACCGTCGTTTATAGAACGACGGTCGTATCCTGTTTATAGCCGTTTACTTTTCAATCGCGCGGCTCTCAATTTTTTGCCATTTTTCGTTTAATTATTTTATTCGAGATAATAGTGTGAAGACAATCCGAATACATTACAATATACAGGTAAATGCTTTATAATCCGGCGGAAAGTTAAATCTCCCCAGTATATTTTGGAAATTATTTTTTAATCCTATTGATACTTTTCATCCTGTTACTTCACCGTATCAGTTTGCTCTCAAATGTTTCCCTTTTTGTTCGTTGTAAGACCAAGTACGAAGAAAATATTGGGGCATTACAACAGAGTTAATTAAAATAAAACGAATATGTATATTGAAGATTATCTTTAATCCTAGTGATTTTCATATATTTCACCATATTTTTTCGAGTTTTGCCTAATATTTATATATATAGATGAGTGCGAAGAAATTAAAATATTTAATGTTTTAAAGCGCCCTTTTTCAATCCTAAATTGTAATCCTAATTTATAGTCATATATAACACCGTAATATAGATTGTTGTATGAATACATTATCTTGAGATATCAGTCAGTATGCGCATAAACTTTGCACGTTTGAATTAATTCAATGGGAGCGATAATTTTCGGCTAAGAATTAACGAACTGATTGGGATAGAGGGATAGTTTTAACTCATAATTTTTAATTTCATGGAAAAGCAGCTGAAGGACGAACGAATGGATAAAAGTGAAAGAGATGAAGAGTGAGAGAGAGAACGGCCTATAGATTTTGAGTTCACACTTTTAATGAAGAAAAAAAGAAAGAAAGAAAGAAAGAAAGAAAGAAAGAAGAAGAAGAAGAAGAAGAAGAAGAAGAAGAAGAAGAGTGGGACAAATGAACTCAGGTGTCAACTCGTCAACTGACAAATTAAGTTGATGAGCCATAAAGAGTCTCTTGATAAAATCTCACATTTTATACTTTGCGAAATAGCGGCGATTGATGTGTGTAAATATCAAGGTAAACTTACTGATTGATACATGAAAGCTCAATGAACCATCTCAGATTCTGCTGTCTAGATGTTATGCTCGATTTAATTCCAAAAGTCCCAAACCAGCAAAAATATATATATATATACATATATATATATATATACTCAAGCCATAAAAAATTCCTAAAAATCAATGCACACTGCTTGTCTACTTTGTTAAAAAGAAGTCCAACTGTTGAGAAGTTTCGCCAAATAGATTTTCACGATATTTTTCACGGATTTGATTGTTTCACGAACTTGACGTCACTCGCACGCACGTAACGATCTCGACCGGAGGCATGTGCAATTATTACTGTTGTTTATTCATGTGGCTCTCATGGATGAGGGATACAAGCTAGACGACGAAGATTATTCCTCGGATTCCTCCTTCAACGACGACATCGACAACATCTCCTTACTGCCTGACACTAAAAACCAGCCTAGTAGATTAAGAAGAAGGAAAGTACATATATTTAGGGAGCGTAATTTGGGTTTTAATTGTAAAATGTGCTCCAAGACTTTGGTGTATACTTCGGTCACAGCTGTTCTACTCCTAACCGTTGTTGTGATATCTGTATTTGTGAAACCCTCGCTATCCGAAGAATTTGATGAAGCAATTCCAGAAAAGCGCTCAAGGAAAGGAGAAAAAGAATCAAAAATCCCACCGGAGGACATTTCTAAAAAATATGTGGACAAACAAGGCAAGGAATTTGCCTGGCAAAAAATACGCTTGCCTTCAAACTTGAAACCAGAAAAATATATCGTTGAACTTCACCCCGATTTAAAGACTTTCAAATTCAAGGGTTATGTTGAAATGTTGCTAAAGTGCACAGAAAAGACTAATTTTGTGTTTTTCCATGCGAAATCCATGGATTTGACCAATATCAAATTGTTCAAAGCTGACGAACAAGCCAACAAATTGGGGAAGAGTTTGTCACTTGGCAAGGTAGCTGAAAGCCCCAAACTTGAAATGTACTCGGTTGAGGTTCCCGAAGGACTAGAACCTCAAAATCGTTATATTCTTTTCGTAAAATTTAATTCCTCACTAGCTGACAAGCTTGCTGGATTTTATAAAAGCTCTTACAAGAACAAGAATGGAGAAAGAAGGTAAAGAAATATGTTGTCAAGCGATTATCGCGAAGTGATCTAATGATCTCTGTTTTGATGTTCGGAATAATTATAATTATGACTTGAAAACTTTTGTTTTTCTTTCATTATTTAGCATGATATGGAACCTAGATGTTTCTTCTAATTCCAGTAATAACAAATGACAAAAATTCGGCTTAAAAGAAGTCAATTGAAAATGATTACAAGGGATCATTTAAAAATTTAATTTCGTTAACCAAAAAAGGTAGCCTACTTTATATTTATGTTTGACAAGAGCTTCGTTTTCGATCCAGCTCAAAGGGTTCTGTTTTCTTTTTTATTTACCAAATATCAAGAATACGCTATTTATTCTTTGCCTATCTTGTAAAGTATTAAATTCACTACTTTTAATGGTGTAGTTTTACTCGTTAAATAAGTTAATTCCTCGTTAAAATTTTTTTTCGATTTCCATTTTCGTTGGGAGGCTTTGTATAAAAACTGACTGTGAACGCAAATAATAGAGCTTGTTTTTACTCCATTCTAGCCATTTTGACTACAGCTTAGCCGTTACTTGTCGATCTGTTATAGGAGGGTTTATTCAATCGGAAACAATTCGTATTTTCTCATTATAACTTGCTTTTGAAAATTTTCGGTGTCATTTTCTTCACAACTCATTTTCTTTTTCACTTAAATTTTCACAGCAACTAAAACCACTCAATTCCACTTTATATATTTTGAGAATTGGGATGTTTTGCTGTTTTATTTCAAGCGAATAATGTAAATTATTTTAAAAATCCGATCAAGCGTAATAATGACAACACGGACGATTGAATGTATTTGAATAAAAGATTATTGAGATTTTGAATTTTAGAATAAATTCTAGTTGAAATTGCTCTGGCTATACCCCATATTTTGTTTACAAAAATCTGTAAATTATTGCTAACGTTTTTCAATGTTTTAAGTTCTGTACATTGTTTCCTTGAGGGTTTTCACACTTAAAAAATAGAATAAAAAAATAATAATACATATAAAAAATTTTAAGTAAAAATAGAAAGGAGAAATTCGACGCAAAAAAACATCAATGAAACTTCATCTTTTAATGCCAAAACAACTTTTTTCTTTTTCTTTAATTTTTTTAATTTAATTTTTGAATTTTTTGTTTTATGATAATATAAACTGCCGCTAGAATAAATATTGTCAAACACCCAAAGAGCATATTCAAATTGTGGAAAATTAATTTTGAGAATTTAATAAAACTGGGGTTGAATTGCAGAAACCTTCAAATGGTGAGAGGATCAAAAAAGATTTTATCAAAATATTTCTTTTTTAATTAGAGCATCTGGAAATTTAGTTAAAAACATATTACCATATGTACTTTCTTTGAAATATTATTTATTCAATATTGATTTATTAGAGTTATTCCGCATAAGAACATTTTAGATGCAAATGTAATTTTTTTACGAACCGAATGCAAATAAGCACTTGGTGTTAAATACTCTATAGTCCAGTTTCATTAACTTCCATGATAAGATCTCTTTGATTTCCTATATTTTTTTTAATTCATGGCAAAATTTACATGGACTATAGAAAATTTATATTCTGTGAATAATTAAAAATTTCAGGTAAAATTAGTGAAAGTTTGTTTTCATTTTGTTTCCCACATACACTCTTATGGAAACCGTTTTCATTAGGAGCCACTCTTTTTGGGGTAAAGATTTGGATTTTTTCATTGTTATCCCCTCTTGAGTTTCAAATAGCAGAATTTATATGAGTAGTTTGGGCTTTCAGTTTTAGGATTGTAATTGTGTGGGCTTCCTGTTTTAGCTTTCACACATGGGACAATTTTACCCTCATTCTGTCAAAGGCACTTTTACCTTTGTTCCAATGGTGGTTACTTACTGGAGAGAGAACTTTTTTATCACTACACTACCAGCAGAGTCAATTTTTAACCCCTACCAAGTTTGGCAGAGCTTTTTCAAAAGAAACCTCAGCAAGGATGTGCGTATGCGCATCACGTCACTTCTGAAATTTCTTTGACACAAAAATGTTTGGTGTGCGTACATGTTGTTGACAAGTTTTGAATAGATTTACTCAGATACAGGTTCCAAACCTGTAGTAATCAGTATGTAAGTTGCAGAGGTTTCTTTTGAGAAATCTCTGCCGCACAGGGTATCTAATAGTAACCCCTTATCCTATAGGAATGATACTAGGAATAATTGTTGGGAAATCCAAAAATATGTAACCTAAAAAAATGCCCAGAAGAAAAATTTTAAACATAATACATAATTTCATAAATACATAAAAACACCTGCATTCCTTTGCCATTTTCTTCCCTGTCTCTTACTAACTAAAGAGTGTTTTATTAAATACAATGCCATCATAACAAAAATTTTGTGTTAGAGTAGTGAAATGACCTATTGAATTTTCTCATGCTTTATATTTTTTTAAAACGTAAACACTGTTAATCTGCATGCAGTTTTTAAAAAACTCCTTTGCATCATCATTGATTTCATTTTAATAGGCATTTGAATGGAAAATTTCTCAATCTTCATTATGAAATGGCTAGAAATTTTAGAGGATGTGAAAAAAGTCTTGGAATGCCATTACTTGTGTCAACACAACTCGTATGCTATATTATTTTGCTCTAGTATATTGTTTACTTCTTTCAGATTTAAATTCTATAGGTTATGAGATGTTTTTTCTATAATTGTCAAATTGACAATATATGTCTGAAGCAACATTTGATATTTCTCAATGTTTGTCTATTTTGTCATAATTATATCGGCAATAAAATGTGCATAGTAGAAGGAAGCAGAGTGACTACAATATTGTGACAATTCTTAAGACAAAAACAAACTTTAATAAAAAAATGACTTCAAACTAAAAAAGTTAAACAAAACAAAGAATTATTAAATTTTTACATTGAAAGAAAAAGAAGAAATAATTGCAATATTGGAATCACCAACATTTTGCTAAGTAAAAAAGACTTTTCTTTCTTTTTCTTTTGTTAAAATGTTATAATCAGATATCTTGTCATCAGTTAAATTATGGTTGATACAATATATACTTCTTTTTCATATCAAATAATATTATGTTGGTACATAAAACAACATTAATCTGTCCAATGTTGTTTTGTGAAGATTAAAATGTTTTATATGTGAACTGGTTTTATTTGTAAACATACATTTTTTTCTCAAGTTCACTCATCAGATTGAATATTTACCAAGGGCCAGTTTTCCAAAGCTTGAATAGCGCCACCAGATAAACCACTATCCACCAGAGAAACTCTCTGAAGTGGATAACTTTTATTCCAGTGGATATCTTTATCCATGCTTCGTACCTTCCTTCATTCGTTCGTTCGTTCGTTCGTTCGTCCGTCCGTCCGTCCGTCCGTCCGTCCGTCCGTCCGTTCGTTCGTTCGTTCGTTCGTTCCTTCGTTCGTTCCTGCATCCATCCATTCATTCATTCATTCATTCATTCATTCATTCATTCATTCATTCATTCATTCATTCATTCATTCATTCGTTCATTCATTCCATTCATTCATTCATTCATTTGTCTGTTCATTTATTCATTTACTCATTCGTTCATTCATTCAATCGTCTATTCATTTACTCATTCGTTCATTCATTCATTCACTCATTCATTTGCTTATTTGCTCATTCATTCATTCATTCATTCATTTTTTTGTTCATTCATTCACGTATTCATTCATTCATTCGTCCATTCATTTATTCATTTACTCATTCATTCACTCATTCATTTGCTCATTAATTCACTCATTCATTTTTTCATTCAATCATTTACTGACTCACTTATTCACTCATTCACTTGCTTACTCTTCACTAAATCATTCATTCATTCATTTGTTTATTTAACCATTGATTTATTCATCCATTTAATAGTCATTCTATATATTAAAGTTCTTTTTTGTTATCAGATATCTGGCAACCACTCACTTTGAACCTACTGATGCAAGAGCAGCATTTCCATGTATGGATGAGCCTGAATTGAAGGCAACCTTTGAAGTGATAATAATTAGAAATGGAGGTTACACTGCTTTGGCCAATATGCCATTGGAGAAAACACACATTATTTCTGAAGTAAGTTTCACTAGTTTATAAATGTACTTGACATATTTTTGTTGTTTGTGTATACTGGATTGTTTGTTTGATATGCTATGTTCTTATCTGTCTGTCAATTTGTCTGTCTGCCTGTTTGCTCGATTATCTATGGCTTGTTTATTTGTACTATGCATTGTTCTTGGTGTAATTATCTGTTTTTCTATCTGTTTGTCTGTCTGCCTGTATGCTTGATGATTGTATTTTCAGGGGTTTCATTATCTATTTGAATAAGCGTCTGAGTAATTGAAGTAGGCATCTGCGTCCCAAACGTTTTCTAGGGGGGAGGGTCTGGGGGTAAATTTATTAAGTAACGTTCCGAGTAAGAACTAGTGTAGCAAACTGCAATGGAATGCATAAAGGTGTTAATTGTGTATTGTTTAAATGCTTGATCTGATTGGCTAAAACAAGAAAATTGGGCTTTTGGGATATTTTTCCTATATTTTATTCAAAATCTCATTTCAGTTTTATTAAAGCGATCTTATTTTTTTCTATGAGAAAATTTTACCGTGGGGCTCACTATGAAAAGCAAGCGTCTGCTAGCCATTGTTTTGAGCAATTATGATTGGACAAAACCATTAAACACACAAGAAACACTGTCTTGTAAACAGCATTTTGTAGATTTTACTTAAGAAATGTGTAACCCTTAGCTTGATACATCAACACCGTGAAAATTAAAGAATTTCTACATGGGGAAGTTTTTTTGCCGCAGAACAATAGCAACCTCACTAGTTTTAACGCGCATTGTTACTTAACTAAAGTAGGACACAAAATAACCGGCAGTAAGAGGTAAAATAGACAGTGCTATACTGCCAGTAGCCACCTATTATTGAAAACCCTGCTTTTGCTTGTTTGTTTGAACTATGTACGTTTTTTGTGCATTTGTTTCTTTTTCTCTCTGTTTTTCTCTTTATTAGTTGTTTATTTGTCTGTCTATTAAATCTGTCTGTTTATTTGCTTGTCTGCTTGTTTGTCTATTTGTCTGTGTATTAAATAAAAGTATATCTGTCTGTTTATTTGCTTGTCTGTTTGTGTTTGTTTATTTGTCTGTGCATGAAAGTATATCTGTCAGTGTTTATTTGCTTGTCTGTTTGTGTTTGTTTTGTTTCTGTTTGTTCAAAATGGCACCCCATGCACTAGTCTCTTACATCTTGTTGAGAATTTGAGTAATTGTGGGTCAGTTGCAAACTTCTCCAGTGATGATGTTATTGTAGGTTGCATTGCACAAAACAAACTTATAACAGTACATTTTTCTTCTTGTAGAATGGCGTGCAGCTGTACAAGGACTATTTCAAAATGAGTGTTAAAATGAGCACGTACCTGATTGCCTTTGTGGTTTGTGATTTTAAACACATACAAGCTACCACATCGACTGGAGTTTTGGTAAGGTTCTACCTTCTGTTGACACCTTTTTGCTTTCAACTTCAATTTAATCATTTGTTGCTTGTTTTTGTTTGTTTTCTTTGATCCTTTCTTTGCTCACTTGTATCCTTCATTTTGTCCAACTTTTTCTTCATCTGTTCTTTAATCATTTCTTTCTTAGCCTTGCTGATATTTTTTAATTTCTTTTTTCACATTCTCCTTTTTTTCATTTGTCTCTCCCACCTTTGGTTACTTATACTTACTTCTGTCTTTCCCTCAACTTCCCTGTGTCTTTATTTTTTTATTTGTATCTTATTTAATGAGGGTGTAAACTTCTTTTACTGGTCATCCATTACTTTCCAAGACAGCCCAACATCTTGTTCTTGTTCACATCTGAAAACAGTCTCTGCTGAGTTTCTATTATATGATAACATAATGACAGCTATGGGATGTAGGTGATGGGATCTTTTGTCCACAGTGTTTGTGTGCTGATGTGGTTTTGCACCTCTTCTAAAAATATCCTGGATCTCCCTTCCCTCTCCTGGTATACCCATTTCTGATTTAAATGCATTTTCATAACTATGCTTGTTGTTTCTGTTCAGGTTCGTGTTTGGGCTCCCCCAGATAGCATTGAGGATGCTAAATTTGCTCTAGAAGAAGGCACTAAAATTCTTGCTCACTATGAAGAGTTTTTTGATATCAAATACCCCCTTCCTAAACAAGGTATGTGTTAACAGTAACTAATAAATATATTTGTGATGTTTTCAAATTAACACCAGAAAAAAAATCATTTGATTAGCTTTACTTGTTTTGTTGTTGTTTTTGATTTTGATTTTTTTAAACTGTGTTATGAGCATTATGTTTTGTATGGTAATGTGTAGTTATGTTATCTTCATTGCAAATGTGTATTGAGTATTTAGTATCATCGTTACATTCTTCTTTACCATCACTGCCATCATTACCATCAGATCATCATCATCATATTTGTCATTGTCATTGTCATAGTCTTTAATTTTAGTACATGTCATCGTTGTCTATCATATCTACTAGGATATGCAAACCAATACATACACTTGATTGTTCTTTGTTGTCATCTTGATATGCATACCAATACATACACTTGATTGTTCTTTGTTGCCATCTTGGTTGTCTTCTTCTTTGTTAGCATCATTTCCATAACTACCTTCATCATCATCATATTCGTCATTGTCATAAATCATATTTTTTCTTTAATTTTAGTACATATGTCATCATAGTCTATCATACCTATATGTATACTCATCTGGTACATACACTTGATTGTTCTTCATTGTCGTCATCTGACATCATCATCATCTATCATGCTGATATGTGCATGAAGTTGATTACTATTCATTGTTATCATCATCATTATTTATTCCATAATGAGATCTAACAGGCATTCATATCATCTTTTATCATAAAGATATGCGAGTGAGTTTGATTACTATTCATAATCATCATCATCATCATCATCATCATCATCATCATATTTATTCTATAATTGCATGCATTTATACATGTGTCATCACCTCTCATGCTGATATTTGTGTGGGTTTGATTGCTATTCATCAAATAACATCTTTAACCTATCAACATCTTCTATCATACCTACATATGCATAGATTTGATTGCTATTCCTGACTTCTCTGCCGGAGCCATGGAGAACTGGGGCTTGATCACTTATCGCTCTACGTCACTCCTCTTTAATGAAAAAGATTCATCATCCAGTAATGAGCAGTGGGTGTCAACGGTTGTTGCTCATGAATTAGCACACCAGGTTCGTGCAGGTCATGGTATTTAACATGACTAAATTCTTCTTTCACTCAAATTTCCCCAAACCACTATCCAAGTAACATGGCTAAAATTCCAGATAATAATAAATAATAAACCTTATTTCTATAGCGCACTTATCCTATGCTCAAGATTCTTTTAGTCAAATTGATGTCATGTTCAACCATGACTCAATTTTCAAGCTTTTATGCTATGACTGCATCATGAAAACATGCTCTTATTTCTTGATGACATGAATGATTATTGTGAGTTTGTCCTAACGAAAATCTTAAGATTCTTTGAGCTACTCATACTAGTGCTGTGTATAAACATTTTTTTCTGATTCAAATTGTTGGTTCTGATCATGCCATGTCTAGCATGGCTCATTTTCCCCATCATGATGCTGAGAATAAGGACTTTTGTTCTTAATTTTCAAATCATATTTGATTATTCAACTCTTTAATGAAAAGCTTAATTAATTTGGTACATTTTCAACCAATGTAGTCATTCCAAGTAACTCTCCACAAAGACATCTTAGTTGATAGATGTTTTGATGGAAGTTGTAAAGAGCAACTTAATGGGTCATAATATTCATTATTTTGTTCACAATGGTATACATTCATTTGTATATTACCATCATGATGGTAATTATGCTTCAAAAGAAGTTATAATAATTAAAATTATAATTTCTTATAACCCTACAATGATTATGTAACCTGCATTTGAGAATGACTTTGATTTCAGTAAATATTATTGTTGTACAGCTCAATTTTAATATGACTGAAATATATGTTTTTTGGTTCAATTGAAACCAATAACTTCAAAAACTTGTCCTGCATTCAAATTCTTTTGAATCGGATAATAGTATTTTCTATTTTAGCTCTGTTAAAATCAAGTGTGGGTTTTTGACAATATTAAAATGTTACTTATTACCTCTAACTCAAGATCTATTAACGATATTTTGGTAGTTACTCAACTCTGTGACTAATCATAGTTATACCTTGAATAACTATGGACTAATCTGAAAGTTTAACAGTTAATCTGTAGAAAACTTATTTATCTTGATCACAAATTATTTTCTTATTTTATAAAGCTTCAACACGTTTTAATTAAAACCTTTTCTTATCACCCAGCTAACCTGACTAAAATCTAGCGTGACTCCATACAAATTCAAATCTTACTTTAAAGATCCCAAATTTCTCTTTAATACTTTAATCTTTGACTAATCTGAAAGCTTAACTCTAAAACATCCAACATCATTGTCCCCAGCAACTAACTGTGGCTCTCTTTATAAGCTGGCATTTTATTTCTTCTGAAATCAGAATTATCTCAACAATAATATGATATAAAATCTTGAGCATTTCCTAATCATGACCATTTAAAAATGAGGATTCTTTGTATTGATAGTGTTTTCTTCAATTTTCACTCTAACATATTCAAAATTATTTGATCCGTTGAATATTTCATGCATCTATAGCTGCAGCTTCAAAATAATCCAACTTTCAGTTGTCACTAACATAAACGTTTGTGAAACTTGCTTGTCAAAATGTCACCTCTTGTCAAAGTAATATGCATTTAAACTTATGCAGGACTAATTTAATCAAGCTAATGCTTTGTAACAAGTCATAAAGAAAGCAATAACGTAAAGCTTTTGGGATATATATACTGTGGTTTTCTGGATAATGTAATAATTTGATAGATATAATAATGGGATGTAATATCTGTGTCAGTTCACACATCAGGCAGTTGGTTGTTCATTTAGCGTTCTTTAGTTCATTATTTAAATCAGGTGCTAATGATATATCATTAGAAAAAAATGAATGATAGCTAGATCCTCATTCATGCAGATTTAAAATATTTTAAAATGTAGATAATAATTTTGTATCAAACGTAGATCAGTCATGTATATAAATTTTAGGTGTTAATAAGATTTGAATTAGATTTAAATCAATAATTGGGTTAAAAGCTTAAAAATACAGGTATTGTCGCTATTTGATTATAAAATAAATAAAAAACATAAAAGAATTAAACATTAAAACATTAAAGATCAAACCCTATAAAATTTAAAAATAAACACATTTAAACACATTTAAAGCAATAGTTAAGAACTTGATGTCATGTTTGCATGCAGTGATGTGTTATTAATAAGTACATAATATCAGTCTGGATGTCAGGTTTGTTGTTGATATGTGGCATAGCTGTGTCTTCTTGTTTAGTATTGAGCTTCGTTGGATAGTTTATAATGCTATGCTTGGTCAGTTCATGTCTTTTGAGCATTTTTTATTACTATGACTTCAATTCTTCCTAGTTCCTTGAAGTGAACACTTTGGGTTAAATTTCAAAACATACATCTTAAAGGAATTCCCTTAAATGTGGATTGCACCTAGGTGATTCACAGATCACAAAAAAATCCTTCCATTCACAAGTTACCTCTAGGTAATTTCAATTACAATTATCATGGTGACCATGGTATAAACACCATCACATGCACAGCAGGCATGGCTATCTCTTAATCATACAATATCAATGGCCTTGCTGTCATTACTTTTCTATGCTTAATTCAAAATTCAACTTGGAAGAACATTCACATACACAGTGGTATTTAAATCACAGATGTCATAGGCACAATATCACTATCACAACACAAAATAATTTTCACTATCACGCAGTAACAATGATAACCACAACATCCAGCACAAGCATAATATTGCAAATCATAACAATTACAATCACTGTTGATGTCAAATCAGTCAGTTCTGATAACAATCATGAGGCAGCTAAACTAATTCACTTTATTTCCATTAGTACCATTTTTATCACAATCACAGTTCTGACAATTATAAAACTTATTCTTATCACTTTATATAGTCAATGCTCTGACAGTCTGTACATTTTGTCAGTCATTAATTCACGCTCTCACACAAACACTCGCTCACTCACTTGGTCGCTCACTCACTCACTCATTCATCATTCTGTCATAAAATAAAATGTTTTGTGCACTCATTCATTTATTCAATCTGTACATTTTGTCAGTCATTAATTCACGCTCTCACACAAACACTCGCTCACTCACTTGATCGCCCACTCACTCACTCATTCGTCATTCTGTCATAAAATAAAATGTTTTGTGCACTCATTCATTTATTCAATCAGTTGATCATAATTCTAATGTCTTTTTTATTCTTTTAAAAATCATTTTTTATCATTAAAAACTTGTTTTGAGAATCTTAACAACTTTTAAAAACCTTTAAAATGCTATTTCATAACAACACAATAAAAGCATACAGAATATAATGATTAACAATGCAGTCTTACATTGAATAGATTTCATTGCAATTCCTGATTTCCCCTCTGGAGCAATGGAAAACTGGGGTCTCATAACACACAGAATAACCACATTACTGTATGATCCCCAACGTACCTCTGATGGAGAGAAGCAACACGCTGACAGGGATATTTCGCATGAGCTTTCCCATCAGGTTTGTGTTGTGCAGGTTCAATGGTACCTGTGTAGGACTCTGGCACTGAATTGAATGTTAATAATGAACATGATATACCAACATCACAGCTCCAAAGCATTTCAAATATTATGATTATCAGAAAGAAATATTGTCAAATTTAGAATAAGAGGATTACTCATAAACTGAAAAAGATATACCACATACTGAAGATATGCTTTGCCCTTTCATATATATACATTTCTTCACGAAAATGCATTATTTTTGAAGTTCAATTATGACTGCTTAAAAAGTTTAGAATTGTGAAGTGAACATTGATGTCAAAACTTTGTTGTATTTTTCTGATAAATTAGGCCTTATTTTGAAATGTTTCTCTAGCGTGATGTTTGTGTATCTCATGCAATAATAATGCTGAAAATTAACCCAAAATCAACCCTAATAAACCAAACACTAATCCTAACCACAGGCTTATACACAAGTGTAACTCACCCTGTCTAAGATATGCTTTCATTATTACCAACCATTTAGTGCGAATTCATGGGTATTACATGAAGTATTGACCTTCTTGTAATAATTTGTGTACCTGTGTGTGCTGACTGTTCAACCATAGTTGATAGAAAGAATGGTTAGGAAGCCTATTGTTTTATGTCTTTGTTCGGTTTTGAGGTTGAACCGGCCTTGAACCTGCACAGTTTTTTATTTGTGCTTATTCCAAATTGTGAAATAAGTAGACATAAACTTTGTCTATGATATCATGGTAAGATTTATTCAATTTTCTTGTATCAATTATTAGGCATTTCGTGCCATCAGCCAAAAGGACAGTTTTGATCTGTTCACTGAGCCTAATATCCAACAAGGTTAAAACAATAGTGAAACAAAAGATTGTGCATGGTCATGCTTGAAAAAAGTGTACAATAACATATAACAAAAGAGTTTCCAAACCATTTCACTCTATTAACTATGGTTCAACTTTGTACCCAGGGCATATTCATTCAGTTTCAATTTGTGAAAAAAATCCCTGGGCACTAGGTTGACTGTTGGAGATTTGGAAGTTAATTCTGACTGCTTAATTTTAAAAGTATGCTAAAATGAAGTTATAAAACATCAAGTAAAAAACATAAACGATTAGTTAATTTCTCTGACTTGTAACGAACAACACACTTGCAAATATGGAGGGAGAAATGTATTTCTTTGTGAGTGAGATGACTGGGAGCCAGTATGCTAATAAGTTGTTTGGATGAAGTTGTCAGAACATTGTGAGACTCGGTGTGTTCCAAGCTCTCTTTGAGATGTGTCACTTGTATTCAAGAAAAAATTAAAATTTCATTTTATTGTACTCAAGATTCAGGATTCCCAGCAAAAGGGAACAGAATTGGAGGAACTGAGAACTTCTATTGTGGTCTATCAAATTAACTACTCAGTGTGTTGTAGGAAGGCACAAGTTACAAAAAGCTCATCATTATTTGTTGTTGTCGTCAACTGCCAAATGCTCCTCAGGCATGCGCATTTGATTATCGTATTGTAATCAGAATCCTGTCTACAGTCACCTTCCTCAGTTTGCCACCGTGGTAATACTCAGTTCAGATCACAATCATATGATCACACTTATAATGATAATGTAATGTAATGTAATGTAACGTAATGTAATGTGTGCTTATATGCCAATCATATTCCATAATGATATCCTAAATCATGATGTCATAATCACCATGATTACAACTCACCATCACAATCATATTGGCAACATTAAATAGTTGTGTGTGAACTGTTTGATTAAAAAGTATTAAAAATGTATTAAAATTTTCTCATAATTAAAAGTTAAAAAATATCCTAAAAATTAAATATACATGAACATTTTACATTGATTAGATTTTATTGCAATTCCTGATTTCCACTCTGGCGCGATGGAAAACTGGGGACTAATAATGCACAGAATAGCCACACTGTTATATAACGCACAACTTACCTCTGGAGAAGAAAAGCAGCGCGTTTCAAAGGTCATTGCGCATGAGCTCGCTCACCAGGTTTGTGTTTGTGTGATGTGTGTTCAGTTAAAACTGGGGCATGTATGCTGCTTGCTTGCAGTTTGTGGTTAGCATTTAAGCTGGAGCACCTCCTACCAAAACGTGGCTATCAAAACATTGATATAAAATTTATTATCATTATTATGTTTGTAAATCTTCACAAGTCACAAGTATAAAAGATAAATCTAAACTTGCTGAAAAGCAAATAAATTGATAAAAGTCTAAAATATATAAATTTGATAATAAAAAACAGAATTAGATTATTGTAAATTGAATTTATTTACAAAATAATAATTACTGGTATCAAACTACACTTAGCAAATTAAACCACGGACCATAGATTTTCTCAATATCAAAATGTTTTTCCTTCAAGCAAAGGTTACACGTTTTATCATAGAAACTGTTTTTTTGTTTAACTAGTCGTTCAATGTGTCAGTTCTCAGTTTTGTAGTTTATTGAAGGCTTTAATTAGAATCATTGGACATAAAAATTCACGTTGATATTGAAAAAGAATTATCTTTAAAAAAAACTCCTGATTCTATCACTGCAATTTTAAAAAGTTGAATTCATTAAGTTACCCTTTTCCAATTAAGACCAAAATTTACGGTGATAGCTAGCAATAGGAATGAGTGGGAAACAGTATACTGCTACGGAATGGCGGAAAATTCTAATGTTTTCTTAGAAACTATGTTTATGATAATTATGATGCATTACTGTTTCCTAGCCTCCGTTGCAGACGTCTTAATGTGTGGTTTGATTGAATATTGGCAAACCACATGAGACATCTACAATGAAGGCTTACTGTTTCCACTCATGTGAAAATGACCCTATCAACCTCGACCCTAATTTCAGTCATTCTTTTTACTGTGGTGAGATTTTCACTTTTTAAGTAATCGGAGAAGGTACCCTGTAGGAAGTGGTGAACAAAGCAGAATTCAAGGTTTCCTGTTGCATGTGCCTTCTTCCTCTTCCGTCTCAATCATTACTGTCAAATTTGCTGTATTGTGACCTGTCATTTTAAAACTTTGTTTTCATTTTGGTCTTTTCTGAACCATCAATCAATTTCATAGGACGGAGCTTGCCCTAACATGTTCTGTCATTGGTTAATCTAAAATAAACTCCGCCCTTGGAATCGATTCAGAAAAGACCACATCAAATTAAACAATGAAAGTTTTAAAATGGCAAGACATGATACTGACAATGAATTTGACTGTAATTCTCACAGTTGTCTAGGTGTCATATTCCTTCTTTATTTCCGATTACCTCACTAGTGAAAATCAGCCTATATAATTGATCAATAATGTCTTAATTGCTGGGCAACTCTCATAATGATTTGCTAATACCACTATTATATTTTTCATCCAATGCAATTGTAGTGGTTTGGTAATTTGGTTACAATGAAATGGTGGAATGATTTATGGCTAAACGAAGGCTTTGCTAGCTTTACTGAAAAACTTGGCTCCAGCTACACTCACCCAGAATGGAAGATGATGGATCAGTTTGTTCTTGATAAGTCACAAACTGCAATGAACTTGGATCAAATGAGTAATTCCCATCCCATTAGCGTGCCTGTTCACAATCCAGATGAGATCAGCTCTTTGTTTGACTCTATTTCTTATGATAAGGTTGGTAGCACAGGATTACATCAATAGGTTCACAGGCTTACCATGCTTGGCAGAGATTCCGAGATTTCTAAAAAGAAAAAAATGCAAAGATGTGTTAATAATTCTCTTGAGCACACACAAACTGACGCAATAAAATGCCATTACTATGTGAGCATTTTATCTATCCAAAGCTTGGGGCAGATGATATTGAATGGCAAACAAGCAGAAGGTTTATCTTTTAAGGAATGTTTGCCAAGCAGGGTAATCCTGGTGTACTTAGTACATATTTTTATCATGTTCTCAAAATGATTGACAAGAAATTGCTGCCTTACATGGAGATATAGACAAAATCTTACTGCTATAAATTTTGTAAAAATTAGTCGAGACAGCTTGCTGGAATAATGCTACTGACAGATGTCAGCGGTGCCAAAGATGTTATTTTTAACTGAACCAATGGACTTTCCCTGCTTGACTGGTAACAAAACAAAAGATTTACACCACAGATGGAGTGTATAAAATACAGAGGATTCATACACTCCAGCCTTGGTGTGAATCTATTGTCTGTCAGTCAAGCTTAAATGCCAGAAAGTTCTATTAGCACTCTTTGAGAATTTTGTTTACCCTTGCTTCTTTCAGTAAATGACCTATAGTTTTTATTCTTTGCAGGGTGCTTCCATTATTAGAATGTTACGGAGCTTCATTGGTGAAAAGGTATTCCAAACTGGTTTACAGGACTATCTAAAGGAACACGCTTATGGGAATGCAGAGACTAAAGATCTCTGGGAAGCACTTTACAAGGTATACTGGTAGACTAGTTAATAATATCTGGAAGCCTGTCTGTAGGGGTGTACACTCCATAGTGATGGAGTGAATTGCATAATATAATAATTATTAAAGTAATGTATACAATATGAGCGGCAGATGACTGTATGGTATATATATAATGTCGAGCTGAAGGCGAGACATTTTATATTCCATACAGATCGAATGTGAATATTCTATATTACTTATAGAATGTCTAGATTAATGCAGCTATTCTAGAATATTGTTTTTGAAATTAGATTTAATTTGGCGGAGATATTTCAAGCTGAACCTTAATATGCAAATCAGGACGATTTCTGTATGAAATATACAGATGCCTTCACGGTAGTGATTTTCTATTGTTCTTGGTTCATTAATTATTCATGAATTTTATAACAATCTGTAAACTATATCAAAGCAACAAAAATAAGTTTTATTGTGACTGTTTGTATCACATATATATCAACCCTTTTGAACTACACTGTGATGATCAAGTTATACGTCATCAATCTTTACTGGTCATAACAGAATTACATTTCAGAAAACAAAGACCTCCAAGAAAATGTATTACCAAGTTTGCATGTGGAATAAACTACCAGCCACATTTCTGAACAGAACCAAAAAATAATAATTTTATAATAAAAAATAAAGAAGAAATTTTAAGTTTGAAAAAAAAAAACCAGAATAAAGTAATATTACCGTCTAATTACATTGTTTGCTGTGCATCAATTGAAGGGTTCAGAGCGAAAACGGCGTAAGTGCATTTTAGGATAATTTTTTCGAATTTTCGAATTGTCATCAAATCAATCAAAAAAAGGCATCTAACAATTCAATTTGGTCTAAAAACAAACATCTTCTATTTTTTTCCGAAAAAATTGTCAGAAAAATGACATTTTTTGGCGATTTTAGGGATTTTTTGACTCGTACAAACCTTATGCTCGTCTAGGGTAGTTTCTTTTTGGCTTCGATCAAGACTCCTGTGTTTTTGTGTTACTGGGGAGGCATGAAACTGGTAAACATGTTTAACACGTTTGAAACTGGTTTTCAGTCCAATCAGGACTTTGACAAAGTCGCATCATTTGCGATTTTGTCGTTGTTTTTTGCTATTATTTTGCCTCTAAACGCTTCTGGAAAAGCATCATTAAGCTTTCTAGTTGTGATGAGTCTACTGTTTGAAAGAAATCAAGCAGGTGAGATGATTTCGAGTAAAAAATAGTGTTTTTTTCGCACTCGTGAATCTTGGCAACCGTTGAAGAAATCATCACTTAAAGACTGTTTTAGAGGCAAATTCTCGGACTGCCGCGGGTATTTTTGCAAGTTTTGGCGATCAAAGAACACAACAAGCCTGAAAATTCGGCAGAATTCCGAGGTAGCGTTAGACTTATAAAAAAAACTTGAAATGGGGGGAGGCTATGACGGCTGCCGAAAATTTGGTTGATTTCCCAGAATGCATTGCAGTGGTATTTTTGTCAAAACACGTGTAGTTCGAAATAGGCATGTTCGTAGTGATTTAGCGGTGTAAGTAGAATGAAGTAAAACTTGAAAAACTTGCATAAGATTAGAAGAAGGACTGTTAATTTTCTCAGGATATTAAACTTTTTGCTCGAAGGCCAAGTTTTTAGCCAAAAAATACATATATATTAATAGGTTTATTTGTCCCCATGAACACTGATGTCGAGATTACTAAATAGCACTTATTAAACAAACAAACAAACAAACAAACAAACAAACAAAAAATAGAATTAGCATAAAATAGCACTATTTACTGGTATTTATTTAGTGCGCGCACTCTAAGATTTGTACTTATGCATATTCACTCGGGTATTTTTATCGTCCTATACAAATTTGTGCTTTTCACGCAAGAGTGAACGGTTGTCAAGCAAAGCGAAAGCGTAACTACGGGCCGAATTACACCTTTTTCGGACAAGTTCTTCGGAAAAAAATAGAAGATGTTTATTTTTAGACCAAAATAAGTCATTAGATGCCTTTTTTGATTGATTTGATGACAATTTGAAAATTCGAAAAAATTATCCTAACATGCACTTACGCCGTTTTCGCTCTGAACCCTTCAATTGTACAACTGCTGCCTTTTTTTACTTTTCACAGGCATGGCAAGAAGCAGATCAAATCAAGGCTAAGCCAGTTGCAGATATAATGGATACTTGGACATTACAAATGGGCTTTCCTGTGGTAACTTTTAGAAGAGAAGGCAACAAAATGATTGCCTCCCAAAAGCATTTCTTGATTCATCCTCGTGCTAAACCTGCTTTGAAATCAAAGTTTGGGTTAGTATACCAGATACACCACAGGCTTTAGGATACCCCTTGTTCGAGTTGTAAAAAACTGTTTAATAAATGCAAAATGCTCTCATTGAATGCTGAAAAACACTACATAATTCACTTCATACTGACCCTCTCCCCGAAATAATATCGATTAGGCTAGTAAATAACCAAAGGGTAGGCCCAAAGCACACTTATCTGTTGATTAATGATTTGTTATCTGTTCATTGTTTTCACCAAACTTAAATCAACAAGAAATGCTGACATTATTCTGGTTTCAGTGGAAACACACACACAAACAAGCCACAATATGGACAATGATGTGCACCCTAATTCTGATAAAGAAACACTTTTTGCATTGGCTGTTTTCAGATATAAATGGGAAATCCCTCTGACATATTGCACTCAACAAGACAAGAAGCTTTCTCAAGTCTGGATGGGCAAAGATGGACATGATGGTATGTCTTTTATATCTGAAACAGAAGGTCAAATGGTCTTTGTTGATGTTTGAACAACTATCCAGCAGGGAAGGGATGGTGACATGGCTGACCATTCACCACCCTTTTTGACCAGTAAAATCTACTTTTTTGATAAAATGTTTCAGCATAGTTTTCACCATAGTTAATATATTTGACTTTTACAATTTCAGTGACCAGTACTCCCATTTCAAAATTCAATTAACAATTTCCCTAATCATAGAGATATATGGGGCTCCTGTTTATTTATTTCCAGGGTAATAAACATCTTGGGGCCAGTTTTGCGAAGCCCGGATAAAGTTATCCACTGCTAGAATTTCTTTATATTTTAACTTATCTGGTTGTGGATAGTACTGTACACTGCTTCGTACAACTGGTCACCAGATGGAATGGCAACAACACAGGGGCAGCGGAACCGGGGGGCACGGGCCCCCCCCACAAAATATTTTGGGTGGGCTCGGCCCCCCCACAAAATATTGGTTAAAATACATTAATGCATGAGTTTACACAGTTAAAAAAATTGTTTTGTGATTTTGGAGTGGGGGATGGGGAGGGGAGGGGTGTTGGATTGTAGTGCCCCCCCATGGCTGTTACTGTTCCGCCACCCCTGCAACAGTATACATTCATTACTGGTACTTATTTCTGTCCTCTGTCACTATTGGCAATATTACATCCTTTGAAATTTTAATGTCAGGTAGCTAGATAGTAGATGGATAATTTATTATAGTTGTCTTGCAGCCTCGCAGCTGAATTACACAAAATTAGCATTTTATACAGTCAAAGGCCTAATGGCGGTCTATTTCAGATGATTTACTAAGGCTTGTAACATGTAGCTTGTAAACATGTTTTAAAATCAAATGAGAATGTGTATTTTTTGGATAATTAACAGTTGCTATTGAGATACCACCTAACAGTGGATGGTTCAAGGCTAACTATGAACAAAAAGGGTTTTACCGTGTCAACTATGATATGCAAAACTGGCAAACATTGGCCAATCAGTTAAATCACAACCATCTAGTAAGTAGCTTTCTGCATTCTCGCCATATCATTATCATCTTATTTAATATCATCATTGTCATCACTTTTCATAAATGTAATACTTCATGCAACTTTATCATAGACACTGTTATCAGACAGTGTGATCTAAATCATCGCTATTATCATTATCATGATCATATAATCACTGTTAGTAATTATTATCATTATCAATATTTCCATGACCCCGAAGATGGAAAACACCGCTGAAATCTAAAATGTTATGCAGCTGACACACAAAGACTCCAAAAAATGAATCTTAAGACTTCAATTCATCATAGGACTGTCATTGCCATCATCATCATTATTACCTTCACTATACCGACGGCTGTCTGATCTTTGTCATCATCATGATTTTCGCAATCTGACATTACATTCATCATCATAATTATGATATTAAAGTACAAATTCTTTGGACTCTAGATGGGAGTGTTTACTGTCTGATTTCTTGTTATTGGTAACTTGACTATCGTTGTGTATATTAACTTTCTAGGACTTTAATGATGCTGATAGGGCTGGAATGATTGATGATGCTTTCAATCTTGCAAGGTTTGTGTTACCGTATACATCATTAAACAATCATTGATTGTTTGCTATCATGTCATTGTTATATTTCTGTGTGGTGTATTTGTTGTAGTGTTATCCATTGTATTTCTCACACCTTGTAGTCTATGTAACTCTACACTTTGTTCTGAGATGTGAGTTCAAATGGTTGGGAAACAGTACTGTCTGTGCACCTGGCCATATTGTGACAGTTCAGTTTCACATTCATCTGGTAGCAACTCTGTGTAATTTTGTACCTTAATTATGTTGTAATTTTTGTAGAACGGGTCAGTTGGATCTTGCTACAGCACTTGGTTTGACATCATACCTGACCCAGGAGAAAGATTATGTTCCATGGACAGCTGCTCTTAATAACATGGGTTATATACACTCAATGTTATGTACTGATGATGATGCATACAAGGTCTTGAAGGTACACACTGCTTGATATAACAATGTAACGATAATGATAATAATAACGATAGTCGTAGCAGCAGCAGAGCAGCAGCAGCAATAGTAAGTTAGTTAATAGTCATAGTGATGGCAAGGGCAATAGTAATGATGTAAGGTCCTTATATAGTGCATCACACAATGTTAATGCGCTTTACATTATTATATATATACTTATACAGGACTGCTAAACCAATGCATGAGCGAGTGAATGGATGGATGAAAATAAATGGATGGATGAATGAAAATAAATGATGGATAGATGGATGGATGGATGAAAATAAATAAATGAGTGGATGGATGAATGAAAATAAATGATGGATGGATGAAAATAAATAAATGAATGGATGGATGGATGAAAATAATTAAAAATAAATACCATTTATGCATTTTTTTGGTAGTTTTTGGTAGACAACACAGCATCCTGCCCGTAATTTAGTAAATAAAAGTCTAATGCTACCTCAGAATTCTTGTTGTGTTCCTCTATAAATTGTCAAAACTTGTAAAAGAAAGCTGCAGGAGTCCAGGAATTTGCCTCTAAAACAGTCTTGAAGTGATGGTTTTCTGAACAGAAAATGTTTTTGCTAGAAATCATCTCACCTGCTCAATTGTTTTTCAAACAGTAGACTCATCACAACTAGAAAGCTTAATAATGCTCTTCCAAAAGTTACCTTTTAGACTGAGGCAAAATGACAGCAAAAAAAACAAAAAAACACAATAAATTCACAAAAGATGCTCCTTCTGATTAGACAGAAACCAGTTTCAAATTTGTTAAACCAGTTTACTAGTTTCATGGCTAGTTCCTTAGCAACACACAAGAATCTTGATTGAAGTCCAAAGCACACTTCTCTGGGCAAGTTTAAAGTTTGTACACCTAAAAAACTCCTAAAAATGCCAAAAATCTCCAGGAGCGAAATGCTTGTTTGGTGTGTTATTCAATAATTATACAATAATAAACATCAATTGAAGTATATCTTGGTTTGTCTAGGCTTACATGCGCCAACAGCTGACCAGTATAGTTGACGAACTTGGATGGGAAGATAAAGGAACTCATTTGCAAAAGTAAGCCAAAAAACTTCATTGTTTTCCCTTCCCTTGCGCTACCTTTTTCATTCTGTTCTTTAGTATTATTCCTTTTTCCTTTCATTTGGCCTGTTTTCATTCATTATTTCATGCTCTCTGTGTGTACCATTTATTTTCTTTCATTGCCATCCCTTCCCTTTCACCTGCTTCTCTTTTCTATTTTCTGTTCTTTCATTTGTTCTTCCAGTAATGTCTTAATCCTTCTTTTAACTTTCCTCTGTTTTCTAAATTTCATTATCTCTTTCCTCCATATTGTTGTCACTAATGAGTTATTGGTAGGAGTTAATATGTTGTACTTTTGTAATTTTGTCTTAAGACTGCACTAATTTTATATGTACTAGATGAATGATTTCATTCTTTTTTTGGTCTTTTTTTTCTTTTTTTTTTTTACCAATCCATACTTTATTCAATTAATATGTTATTTTGTGTTTTATTGTGGGATTTTGTTTACTAATGCTGTGGTTTGTTTTTCCAGATACCTACGATCATCTGTTATAAGGTCCGCAGCAGATTATGGACATGTTAATGCAAAAAAGGAATCCATTAGAATGTTCAATGAATGGATGGAAAATGGAAAAAGGTTGGTATCGTAATGAGAATTGCAGTATACTCCACTTTAAATTGCACATTAATAACAGCCATCACCAACTATGAATGTTAGAAATAATTATTATTATTAATTATTATTGGGGGGAGATTTTTGTCCCTGTTGTACTTGATGAACAATTTTGTAATGATTGTAAAGGCGATACTTCAAATGTGCATTCCACCTAACATTTCACTTCACAATACCTAATATAGATAATAAGTCTGATCGTTACAATGCAGTTTACCAACATCATTGATTGTTATTATCAACCACCTTCTCCATAAACATAATGATTATCTTATGTAAAAGAGATATCTCTAACCATAGATTCTTTACTGTTTTTCACTTTGTAGTATAGCACCAAATCTCCGTAGCCTAATATATGCACTTGGTGTCCAATTTGGCGGTGAAAAGGAGTTCAATTTCGTGTTTAAAAAGTACAGGAAAGAATTAGTTGCTGCAGAACAGAGAAAACTTATGTTTGCTCTGTCCAATACACAAGATACTAATTTACTAAAAAGGTGTGTGAAAACTTACTTTAAGATAGCTGATGAAGCAATGGGCTATTAAATAATTTTTATGTTCTTGATTGGCATTGATTGCTGTAATATTTGACATTTGGAAGAATAGTGAATTTATGTCGAAGCATTATTAAAGCTAGCTTTTTGTCTGTTGTCATGCAGTTCCCCACTCTACAAGTAACTTTACTGTTACATTATTTTATGTACATGCAGTCATTTATTCATTAATCTTCTTAAATGATCAAGGATGCTCGTTGGAATTTTTCAAAAATCCCCCTAAAAGATACCAGACGTTTTTCAAAAGGGCATGGTCTCACAAATTATTCACCTCTAAAAGATACCAAAATCATGAGTTTCAGTGGGTTTCAACCCCTAAAAGATACCAAAAAGATTTTTAAACCCTAAAAGAGGCCAAATCGCCGATTTTTACCCCTAGAAGATATGATGAGCATTCCCGACCATTTACCCCAGGAGTCCCTCCGCCGGAATCTGTCTGTCTGTGCTTGCATCATTCGTCCCTTACATCTGTTTACTATTTAATATATTAATGTCAACAGTATCCATCCAAAACTATGTTTTCTTTTTCTTCCTTTAGGTTGCTCAAAAGCACCTTGGATTCTACCATAGTCCGTTCCCAAGATAGTGTATCAATCATTGACTCAGTTGCTGTCAACTGTAAAGGTCGTTTCTTGGCTTGGAACTTTGTCAAGGATAATTGGAAAGTTTTATTTGACAGGTTAGGGGCTAAGCATTTAGTTTGATTTAAGAAAATAGCCATACCCCATGTGGGAAGAAAGGGGATAAGACACATATTTTCTTGGGCAACTCATTTATAAAGCTTTCATTTAATGAACTAAAGGGAGGGGGGGGGGGGGGGGCAACAAAGCGCAATAATGTTTTAGCCTACCTCTGTTGAAAGTAAAAACAATTTATAGTCCCTCCTATTTTATGAACCATATTTAAGATGATCACAGAATGTAGTGAATCTAAACTTCAGGTTGTTTGGAAGACCAATCCACTTTGTACTTTAATTCTAGATATGCTGGTGGCACCTTTGATTTTAGTCGATTAATTCTGAAAACTACTTCACACTTCAACACCAAGAAAATGCTTGCAGATGTGAGTATATATATTCTTATCTCTGAAACAAATGAAGGAATAATTTTTGCGAAGATAGTTTAATTTATGTTTGGGATAGCTGCATGTCTTAAAACTGCAAATGTAAAAATGCATTATAACAAAAAATAGACGTTTTCACATTCAGAGTCACATTATCCAAGATTGTAGCTTGCCCTAACATGTATTGTTACCGTTTGATTTGAAATATTTGCCTCCTTTAAAATTGATTGACAGCTGAGCAAAGATGAAATTAAAACAAAGTTTTGAAAGTGTTAGTTGAGATACAACAAATTTGGCTGTAATAAGAATCTCTCTTGACATATTAGTAGTATGACATCATTTTTTTGGTAAGTTATGATATTCACAATTTCTCTTTCTCAAATAGGTCAAGAAACACTTCGAGAATGACCTCGGTTCGGCAGCTCGTGCTGGCCATCAGAGCTTGGAAAGTATACAAGCAAACATTGACTGGGTCAACAAAAATAAGAAAACTGCCGTAGATTGGATGGAAAGCCATACAGGACATCTTGCCAATGAAGATGTTGAAGAAACACTGCAAGAACTAGAACGGCTCAATCCAAGTCTTGCAGAAAGAGAAGATCGGGGTTATGCTCGTAATGATTATTACTATAGAGACCGAGAGGAGCCTAGGTATGACACTGAGGAATACGACCAGGAGACTGGTAACTACTATGATTAATTTGTTCCTTCCCGTACCCAGAGCCTTTGCTACTTGGAATTATAAGTACGACCTGGGTATGGTAAATTTAAATGTAGTAATTAGAAAAAATATTAGAGTTTAAAATTCTTTTAGACACCATAACACAACAATTTGAATTTATTATTTTTACATCGAGTGCTTAATTGGTCTGCCCATCTGTTGTGTTGTTGTTGTTTCTTTATCATAACAGTTGACCCCCATCATGGCTCCTTTAGAATTACCAAGATAGCATGGGTAAATTATTAGAATTTGGTAATAGTGGGATTGCTGTGTCACACACTACACAGGATTTAAATATATCTGATTTAAATTCTAATAAATCTATTACATGCTGTTTTTTTAAATGCAGTGTTGCTCTACAGGAACCATGACAAGGTTTGACTATGGAATATTTATTTGAACCTAGATGCCCTGGTGGTATCTTCTGAAAGTGTAATTCTGAATGAATTTAAACTTTCAAGCAGTTTATTGAACAACTTTTGAGAGGCTCAGCTCTCATTGCCATCAAACATAATTTCAAATTTTAAATTTGAGCCTTGATGCCTTTTTGGGAATGCTCAATGCACATTTAGTCGGGTTACTAAATAATTATGTTAAAAAATAATAAACACTCAGTTAAGTTATCATTGCCAATCTTGTCCAAAATAATGTTCAATTCCAATTTCTTCAATTTAATTTTTTCCAGCTTAGAAAACTTTTCAAACTGTGTGGGATACTATCCAATCAATTTCCCATTAAAAATCTTCACAATTCAAAGCAAATTGTTTTGGAGAGTGGAATAATCTGTAAATTATAATTTTGTAAACTTGGTTGGGGTTAGTATATATGTTATATAATGTCAGTTTGTTGCTGCCTGATGTATCTCCATTTAATTGACATCCATCAATCGTACACTCAGTCGATGAATTCCATTAAAATTCAATTCCTAACTGACTGGTGTAAATCTCTTTCTTCTCCCCTCCCCCTTCCTCCTCCTCCTTTCTTTCCTTCTATACCACTGCCTTGCTTCTTCACTTCACCCTTCCCTTTCTTCCTTCGCTTTTCCTTTCATCTCCCTTACATTATCCCCTCCTTCATTGCTCCATATCGATCCATCCATACGTTTTCCCTTTTTTCTTTATTCCTAATGAAATCATTTCCAATCCTTCATTGCTCCCTCACTCACCTTGTTTCATTCCTTGTGGCTTATATCGATCTATCCATACGTTTTCCCTTTTAAATTTTTCTTTATTCCTAATGAAGCCATTTCCATTAAATGTCAAGATACACTGGGCACCAAGCAAGCTAGTCTAAATAAATGCTTCTGTAATGTTAACATGCATAAATTATTAAAACAGTCGTCAATGACTGGAATTCTTTAACAGATTCAATCTCATAGAGCCTAGCAAGCATGTGAGGGTTTAGTTATAAGTTGTATTAACTATTAGGCAGCTAAATTAAATTGATCCTCTATAAGCATCAAAAACCACTCTTATGTATTGGAAGGCTCTATATGATTGAACATATGGTATTATTACGACCAGTGTACTTTTCTCTTAAGAAAAGATAAGTGTAGAGAGGAACAAAAAAGATGTTTTTTCTCTTTGACATTTGTTAAAGCACATATTTATTTAAGATGTATAATAAAATATAATATAATATAAAATAATCCTCACTTAAAATAAGGGTTGTGTCATAGTACGGTTTGACACTGACACAACAAAGTCTAACAATATAATTGTCCTAATTCACTTTGACGTTATACCAAAACCAAAATCTTTTATGGGATCGAATGATGTAACGACAAATTGCCCTGAATATTATTTGGTGAATATATTTTATATTTCAAAACCAGCCTATTTTAAATTGAACTGTTTCAGTTTCAGCACTTTTTTTCGAGTTTGGCGATTTTATCCTCCTCGTAAACAAGAGGTGACGTCATATTCATTTAGGGCAATGTTACTCTGCGTGCAGAGCCACTTTTCTCCCCCGCCGAAAAAGCGAAGAGAAAAGTACCTCTGCCGGCGCCCGATTGTTACATCCAAACTTTGTTTGTTTTGACATTGAATTTGATCTTGTGCTGTATGTTCCTGATCCCAAGGCCGTGATCCCTGATCCCAAGTACATTGACACAACCCAGATCACCGCATTTAGTTTATAGAAGTCCAGTTATTATTGAATCATTGTGGTGACCTATAAATTATATTTGACGATTTAGTGGTTACTCAAGTATTAAGCGTTATCATAGATGGATACCAACAACTATTAAAGATAATAACAAGAATAATTATCGTATTTGTGTAAGCAGTACGAAGAGGCATTGTTAGTGTCGTCACGCAATCACAATCCCATCTGTCATCCAAAGTAATCATAAAAGACAGACTAAAACCGAACTGTGATTTTAACTTTTGCCATGTTTCTTGGGTAACCAAAAATCGGTCAATTTATTTGCACAGTAAATCCACTTTAAATGTCAAACCATGGATAGATGTCAGGAACGTAAATGGGAAATATATTTATTATTAACTCTAAAGTTCTTTACAAGCTCACCTTTCACTCAGCATTGCCAGAGTGAATTGGCATCGAACTATTCAACCTAAACAATTTTCAAACGTTATAGTTTAATATCCTCAATTTAATTTACTTGCTTTTAAAAAACGTTGAAAAAGTTGAACGTTGTTCATTACAGAATCCGCGGTAACAGTTGTGAAAACTAAGAAAATTAAATTCGTAGATATATTTTTATGAGTTTCTGATATTACTTTTGAACAACTAGTCGACCAATAGCTTGAGAGACCATTCTGGACTCTAAACCATGGTTCCGGATTCCAGATCCTCAAAGCAAACTCGATATTTGGTGAGTCCGGATTCTCTTACATGAGGTTTGACAATCCCATCTTTAACGCTTGCAGTGCTGTTTTTTTTTTTCTGATCAGGAAAACTTCTGGATATGATCTGTAATGAAAACAAAACTCTTATCAACTGTTTTGACTAAAAGCTGTAAATTCCCAGTATATTTCTCACATGTTTTCAATATTTATTCGTAAATTAAGGGTTAACGTACCATGTTGTATGAAGTTTATTTTTGCAGATGAATAAAACATGGGTGATAAGTCAGTTTAAATCATATTCTTTACTTTAGCTTTCTTTGTACAATGGAATTGATAATGAATTTGTAATTTCATTTTCACATCAATTTAACCGAATTTCTTCTCTTTTTCGAAAAGATCTTACTTTCATATAGTGTAAACTTTTCAATACATGCGCATTTGTTGACTTCAAATCCCGGGTGGCTTTGAATTTGCATGATTAGTACCCTGGTCATTTCCCTGCTGGCTCTCTTTCTCTCAGAGACGCTGGTCCAAGGGGGGCATGGGTGGGCCGTTTTCCCTCTTTTGATTTATTTCTATAGTTAATTCTTTTGATTTTTTTTATTGATTATCAGTATTTTTTCATAGTGCCCACTCCTCCCCTTTCCAAATTTCCGAATCATTGCTTGATTACTGCCCCCACCCCACCCTTCTTTCAAAATGTTTGCATCCGCCCTGCACGTGCACCCCCCTTAGAAAAGCAAAAGGTCCGCTCATCCATCTCCATTTTTTACTCGTGCCCGGGCCCTTAGGCCGAGGGCACGAGTATTAAATTAGGTTCAGTTTTTTTTTGATTCCAAGTCGAAAGTCTATGCAAGTTCAGACAAGCCTGAATTGCCTATGTCATTGTCCAACATCACCCTCCCTATCCTAGTTTAGATCTAACCTCCCCCTCCCCATCCATTAACCTTGCACGTATAGTGAGAACTCAGACTTTATCCCTCTGCGATTTTTTTCAGCGAAACGTGTGGGAATATTATAATTTCTAACTCCAATAAAAAAAAAATAAATAAATAAAAATAAAGCGTCGTATACCAAATCAGTTTTTTTGTTTATACAAGAAATTACGATGATTAGACTCTATTGTCTTTTTTGTGCGGTCGTTTGCAAAAAATACCCCTGTTCAGTTTGTTTATTTTTTTACACATGCACATGCGCAATGTCATGTGTTATTCCAAATGTCGACAAAGCAAACTACAAAATAGTATAAATTGCTGTAACCTGTTCACAAATAAGAGATCTAACTAGCAGTATATTCATAGGTTCGATTTTGTAGCATTTGGTTTGTTTACACGACGTTTGTTCCCTACGTTACTCGTCGTTTGACCGTGGGAAGCTAGTTAATTACGAAGCGAGAATCAGTTGTGACTAGGCGTTCCTTTCTGTCAGAAGAAGAGGGAAAAAGATTGGTAGCTAGTAATCAACCACGAGGGATTTTTCATCGATCTGGCTTGTTGGAATTGTTTTTGCGGGCGATGAAAGTAAATCAAACCATGATAATACCCCTTCCCAATATAAGGGAGCTCTTTTAGGAGCTAAAAGACGAAGAGAACAGCAAAAATGTGGTCGCTACTCCTTCCATTCGTGAGGAAACTGCCCTGGCAGTGAAAAACGAAGAGACCAACATGGTCGCCACGCTTGTCTTAGCATCAAATTAACGGAATTAACGAAGAGAGTGACAGTATACTCGATCTGACAAAGTTAAAATAAGCAAAAATTGTATAAGAAATCTGCTAGAGATAATTGCATGTTGTTGATTCGTGACTGGATCTATAAGGTAACTCTTTTTTGCTGTTATTAGTATATTCGGTAGTGTTGAATGTAAGAAAATTTAATCTATTAAAATACCTTGCAAAATGTTTGTAAAAATAAAATCCATATTGTTGTAAAACATAAACTCAGTTTTTGCGTGAATTACATTTTTTATTATTTTACCCTTGTTATGTCATTTTCACTGTCAAGTTGTTGATTTTTTTTGTTTTCATTCTTATGTTTAAAATGTTTAAATATGAATTATGGAGTCCATCTACATGCGATCAAATGTACAGTTTGATATGTGCTTGTCAGTAACTGGACATATGGGATATATTGGCCTTATTTTTATGGGCTATATTCAAAGAAATTTCTAAAACCGGGAATGGAATAAGGGATAAGAATTACATCAAGGCAGTAGGTTAACATGATTACCGAAGAAATAAAAATAAAATGACTTTCCTTCCTTTTCAACTTTTTTTGTTTTGTTTTGTTTTGTCTTGTTTTTTCTTCTTCAGTTTTTTAAGAAACCTCCGTTCTTGGGCACGAGTTAACCCTGAATTCAGGGTCTAGTTTATTATAAGAATTTCGTTCTTAGATTTAGAATCAAGAGCACAAAACTAGAATAATCACCAAAAATATAAGGAATAAAGTCATTCAAAAGAACTGTAAATCGCAGTAAGAGCAATAAATTGTAATACGGGTTTTCACAGGTTTTTTAAGAGAACGCTGACTTTGTGAAAAATATTAGCTACTAATAAAATCAAGCTGCCAATGGCAACGCAACTCGTGGAAATTGAAATTTTTGAAAACAAGAGATTCATGAAATCATTTTAAAATAATACTAGTAAAGTATGATCTGCTTTATTGATTTTTCACAAGTTGATGTGACTGATAATGTCCTGCATTCTACATATGACCCACAGCAATGTCAGCATAGTCAAAGTCGCTCAAAGAGACCATGTAGTTACTCCCATGTACGCTTGTAGCGGATTATTTGTTAGAATATTTATTCTGCTATAACTCTTAGTGTTTTACAGATTGCAGCACTATTGCTGACGCGAAAAACGGACGTTTACCGCGGCGGATGCGCGCAGATTTTGAGATTTGTTGGTTGGGCTTCCTATGATGCTTTGATTGAGTCGAATATTGTTTTCTAGCTTCTCAAAATCGATAATTTTGAAGACTTTTTACCAAAAAAAGAAATCAAACCAATCTTTACTCTTTGGTTTATTTAAATATTGTGATGTTTGTTGATTTAATGCTAATTTGGCCTTATTTTTGTCGGCTAATGTCGTGTGTGAAAGCAGCATTTTAATGACGAGTTCTCGGCTTGACGGTGAAATCGCTCGGAAATAAAACTTTTAATTTCTCTTTATTCTACAAACTTCCACTTTAGAAGCCACATGTAGAAATTATTAAGTCCCAAATATATTCAAGTAAAAGTCCTTAGTAGTCAACGAAGAATATATTGACTGTAGAAACGGAATTTAAATTTGTGTTATTTTGCTTATTTGAATATAGCCTTTCTGTCTGTTAATGTTGTGTCTGAAAGCTTCACGAGTTCGCGGCTTGCCACCTCGGTTAAATCGCTCGGAAAGGAAACAGTCTTTAGTTTGCAAACTTTCACTTTAGAAGCTACATATGAGGAGATATTAAGTGGATATTCAGTGGAATAGATAAATATGAATTACCCTTGTATAACATTGTTCCATGGTTGCACGCGGACCAACATCGTATCTACTGAAACATGTGGACCCTAGGATAACACAGTAATCAGTTGAAAACTAGCAAAACAAACGACATGCCATGTCAACTGATAGCAACAGGAGATATGGCATTTGTGGTTTCTGTTGTATACTGAGCAATAAACTGAAGAAAACAGAAAACGTTTAGTGTTTTCCATGACAAATCTCCTTTATCTACACTTAGAGCACCACTTGGTCATTGTGCGGCCTCCTTAAACACAGTTCATAGAACTAATCACCAAAGAACAATTTCATACTTTTCATGACAAAAACTTAAAGCAAACAAAGATAAGAGAGGTAACCATTTAATTGTCTAGGACATTTAAACCGTAAAGTCAGTCTTTTTGAAATGTTTATATCAGTCACACTCGGAGCGGCGTTAGTTAACTTCAACGCGCCAGTACTAGTTTAATTCGACGAACGTTGTTCAGCGTCTACATATGGATCGTTATAACCTTAAAGAACTATTTGACTCTTTAGTGGATTCTTGGAAGAGGCATTTGTTATCATCACCTCAGCGCAATTTGCTATGGAAATCGATCTCTATAGATTGGAACGTGCTTCATAAGCATTACCTATACACTCTATAATGACTTTTCTTTATTTAATATCCTATTCAGATTTAAATTTAAAATTGTAATTTTTGTAATCATTGTATCATGTAATATATAATTCTGAATAAAAATTGATTGATTGAGTTTGTCTATTAAAAAATTATTTTTGTAATTTATGAACAAAATGAAATAAAAACAATGAATTCTATTGATTTTTAATATTAAATTAAAAAGAACGTAACTCGAAGACACTAATCTATTTTAGTTCCATCGAGTTGTGCGCTAGACACTAAATTTGGTTAGTTGCATCGAGTTACGCGCTGGGCACGGTCGAGACAAATTTGGGCGTGGTCTAGCGCGTAAATCGAAAAGCCCGTAACTCGAAGCGCGTAACTCGAACATTACCCGATCCCGTGTTGTTCAAGCACACTTATTTCGATGATCATTGGATCAGCAGTGGTTTCACGAGTTACAACAGGCAGCTCAAGCTCATTATCTGTCAATATTTATAAAATTAAGAATACAATTAAAGGCAATTAAAGACGTCTATTGTTTTGTTAATTTATTTAAAGTTTAACACTGAAATGATATTCATAAATATTGACAGATAACGAGCTTGGGCTGCCTGTGGATTTACCGGAAGTTTTCGGTATATATCGAAGCATGACGAATTTCGGTAAGTACTTCATTTAGTCCTTGATTCCAGTGTTATATAATCATTTGGAGTTGTTGTCAGGTAGTTATCCTTTTTATGTACTTTAGTTATTTACTTCATTTATGCATGGTATTTTTCGTTTTCTCCTCTTTTATATTTCCTTTTGTAGATTTGTTTCTATGCATATTTTTATAATCACAGCATACATGAAGTACTTACCGATTTCGAAGCTCAAATGACTCTAATAACTCGTGCAATTTGCATTGCTATGCAAAATTTCCACAAGTTAAAAAAGAAAATTAATTTTTATTCTTATAAATATGTTATTTACTTATTCAAATACTCGTTCAATTTTAATTTTGATAGAACGCTTCCTGTTTGGAACTTCAAGTTTGACAAAATGTTTGATGAATATTTCAATTTCTACTTCATCCTCCTCATTAAGACATGATTCAAGTGTCAGTTCTGTTATTTTACAATCTGTTTCTATTAATGCAGTTTTAATGCTTGGTAGTAAATATGCGTTAGCAAGAAGTATTTTAAGATGGGTGATTTTAGAAGACTTCAAAGACTTTAAAAAAAGTTCAAGTTCTTTTGACTTACAATTAAGTGCAGAAAAATGGAAGCTAGTTATTGGACAAAAGGGATGTTTAAGTGAATCAACAATTAATTTGTAATTACTCTCATTGGTACTTAAAATCCTTAAAAACAAGATGCCGACTGGATTCTCTCTTGAGAACTTTTGCGAAGCATAATTCACCAAATTTAGAGAAAACATCGATGATTTCCTCGTGTCTTGAACATCCAATTCATTGTCAGCGTTGTAAAATATTTTAGGGTAATTAACGATCATCTTGGCCCCAAACTCCCGGTCGCCATATTCGTAAGCAAGACGAAAGGCTAGTACACCACTCTTTAATTCTGTAATAGGTTTATCGAAGAATTCTTTACGTTGATAAAGATCATTCAATTGTGAAAAAATATTTTCCATAAGTTCTTCGCATTTTGTTTGTCCACAGACACCAGCAAAAAAACGCAAAACCATTGCGCTTTCAATTTCATCAAGCAAAGAAACCTTGTTGTTCTGCACGTACCAAATAGCAGTTAAATACTCGTGTAATGTTAAATGTAAAAAACAGTAATAATGCGTTATCTTTCTGGAAGATATTCTCAATCCAGGACCAGATGTAAGCAGACCACTCACTTTAAGATCCTCAATCTCTTCAGCACTAAGACCAAATTGCGTCAAATCCGATTCTTCAAAAATATACTTATTTTGTTTCATCGTCTCAACAGCTAGCTTTGACAGTTTCTCAACAGTTGTTTGTACTTCGACGGGAAACTCGCATTGTTCGGGAATTTGTTCAGATCTGTACTTGGATTTGTTATGATGTTTTAATTCAAATAGTTCTAAAAACTCGGAGTATAATTCAGTCATGGTGATGGGCAAATCCTGGTCCGTTTTTAACTCCATGCGCCATTCCATACACCAACATAAGAGGAAACAAAACATGGGGACGTGTGCTAAGCTTAACAGATCTTCATTTTCCTTGACATGCTCGATCACATAGTCGCTCACTTCCTCATTGGACTTGAAATATTTGCAAATAAAATTTACAACTTGGTCTTTTGAAAATCCCACAATTTCAACAAGAGCATCAAGGCTGATTCCTCCAAGGTCTTTGGATTCATCTGGTCTGGAGGTTACCATGACTGTGGCCTTGCTGAATATCTTTTTTCTTAAGAGTTTGGAGACCAAAGCAGCAACAGGCATAGCAATACGAGGGTTATTTTGGTACTTTTTCTCGATACGATCAGAAGTGATGCTTTCACGTTGAGCATATTCATCGTAGCCATCGATAATAAACAGCGCTCTATCTTGGTGCTCAACCAAGTATTCGAAAAGTGATTCATCGATACTCGAATGTTCATCAAGCAGAGAACATCGATTTAATAAATCTCGTAAAGTTGATTGTTCTTCAGATATTAGGTTAAGATGACGGAAAGTCAACAAGTACACGAAGTCAAACCCGCGATCATCATTTAGAGACTGTTCTTGAAATAACTCACCATCAGCCCAATCTCGAGCTAACCTTTGGCAGAAAATAGATTTTCCAATACCTGCTTTTCCAGTAACAAGAATAGATTTAGGATGCGGAATTTCTTTCTTGTGTGTGATAAAGATATCCTGGCACCTCTCAATGGGTGTTCCACTTGGATTGCTATATTCAGACAACCTCTTCCGTCTGCTAATACCCTTAGGTAAGGACTTGCGTCCACGTTGCATTACAAGGTTGGTGAAGATGTCATCGGTTCTTGCACTTGCAATGGAATGACTTGCGATAAATTTGGGCTGGAATTCAGTTTGTCGTTTAATCGAAGCTTTTAAGTATTCTGATCGCTGCAGCATGTCTGAAATAAACAAAGCAACAAAAAAATGTTTGTAATCCTTCTCCAAGTAGCCAGAGTGATACTTGTTAACGCTTTTGACTTTGGAGTACACTTTCAGTACGGGTTCTTAGATTTTGTAAGATTAATTTTACTCGTTGTTGTGCTTTTGAGTGTGTGTATTATTTCATCAAATTCGTTTATGCCTAGAAAACAATGCAATATCACAACCAAAAACGTCCTGACTAACAGAACGAAATATAGAATGAGACAAAAATATCGAACCAACACCTTCGGTATTCTAGTCCACAAGACCAACCACGCTGTGAAGTATAGGACCACCGTGCAGAAATTCAAACGATATTTTCTCTAAGTTTAAATTGAATACCGTAAAAAAATTACGCAGATACGTTGTTATAGCAGTAATTAATTACTAGTGTGGTTGGTCCTGTAGTGTAGTGGTTTTAAAACACATCTGACTACGTGGGTTCGAATCCCGACAATAGCATATGATAGTTTTCTCTTATTCTTTATGACTTACATAACATTTAACTTACATTTTCGGTATTTGATTTGTGGTTTACTAAATAGCTGATTCCATTCCAACTATTGAGTTGCAGAAATAGTTCGGTTGTTCACTTTGCATATACTATATTATTAATATATACTAAAAATACGAACTGAACTTTAACTCTGGAATTATTATAGAAAGTATTAAACAATAGACCATATATACCTTCATGTGATAACATTTGAGGTACTGAAGAACCAGGGTTATGCAGCAGCTTTTGAACTTGTTTGATTTCGACTTTAATCTCTTGATGTCCAAGTTCCAACCGTCCTTGTACTTCTTTTACTACTTCTTTGATCTTGTGCTGTCCAAGTTCCAACTTTTCAAGTCGTTTTTGAACTATAAGCACGAACAAAACAATGTTGAGTTTCTTTTTATCTAAGCGACTGAAACCGTGTTATCAACTCACTTGACTGTAGACCACATAAAATCTCATCATCTTGATTTGCACATTGCTTCATCAAGGACGTTAGCTCATTCCAAGGTTGTTTCACATCTGTCAAGTAAAATTGTAAATGATAAATAGTTGAAAAGTATAAAATTTCATTTATTGAATGGTTTAGAGAATTTTACAACTTTAAAGCAGCATAAGAAAAGTCACTTTTATAATAGTGATTTAAATTATATGATTGTACTGTTTTACCAAAAGATGTTGATTTGAAGATCGTATTAGGCTCAGAGGGGTTTACGATTTGACAAGAATTGGAGGATATAGAGAAGCACTATTATTTAAAATTTTAAAGGACATTTACAGTGAGGACACTCCAACCGGGACCACATTGTGTTTTTTGCAATACTTTAAAAACTTGAATCCTCTAAGTGAATCGAATAGAAATATTATTTTGATCACTCAATGTATTTAAATTAAATCCTACTTTTTCAGAGAGTTTGAAGCAGTAGAAATTAAGCTCAGAAAATATAAATATAAATAATGCCTTGGAGTGTCTGCACTGTAAAGAATCTTGTTGATATGCCATTCAACAGAAACCAAATGTAAATTAAAAAAAGAATTGGAATAATATACTCCAGCTTGTGGGAGAACTTTCTGATACTAAACACTATAAAGCTGGTATTAATTCAAATGCAAGGCCTAGCAACACACAAGTACAACAATGCATAAGAATCAAGCAGTTTGTTCTATAATATTTTCAATTCAATGCTTTTCGAACTGACTGTGGGATCATCTATACCTTGTTTCACCATCTTAAAATCTTCTTTAGTAGTACCCAGTACCATTAATGAGTTACAAGAAGCACTCCACTGTTTATTGAAGTCAAGAGTTGTAATCTTCCCATTCGAATGACAAACTGTGTTTCTTGTTTCTTTCAAGCATTTCAGCGATTTAACTAAAGTTTTGTCAGTTACAAATGGAGGGTTGGAATAAAGTAGAGCTTTAACCAGCAAAGATAAATCCCATTGTGTTGTATCACCAGATTTCACTTTGTCTTTCTCGTATGAAAGAGGTTTGAAATGGAACTTGGTCAGTAAGTCATTGCCATTTCTAGGGAAGTCTTGCCATGTCGCACACGTACTAACTGCATCCCATCTATGAATGAAATACCGTCTTATTTTGGGAAGACCGACTCTTGTCAATAGTAACACAAGGCAACAGTAGTTTCTGAAAGTGTACATTTTAGATTAGGATAGATTATACAGTTGGTTAGAGCGCAGCATCATATATTTTGGAAGACCAGAAAAAACAAGTCTTATTAGTCTCTGGTTGGGTGTGAGCAGTGATGACTGTCATAGTTTTAGGGATCAAAATCCGGGATCTGGTTTATCTTAGGGTATCTTACAGGGTTTTATGGCAAAAAAAGTCTTTAGGGGTTAAAATCATATGTTACCACACTCACACAAAAGAGCGGACTTGAAATACTAAAGAACGGACTTCCCTGGATTTCAAAGTCAAACCTGTGCCGTGATTTATAGCTTGTGATTGGATGAATACCTTATGAATAATTAAGGAGTTTGAGAACCGTGTATTATACCTTTCCTCCTCGTCCATAGTTTTTTCACCGCAGAGTATTTTCTAACTTTAAAAGCTGAAACAAAAGGTAAGTCCGGCATACATATTGATGCTAACTGTTTAGGGTAACTCTTTCTTCTTTATCCTAGCCTGTGTACATCTGTTCTCCCAGCACCTCCCCCCCCCCCCCCTCCTTTACAGGAAAAATCGATTTTCGCCGTAGGGGGGATTGGTGAGAACGGATGTACACAGGCTAGCTTTATCCTGACATTGCATGGATTTTTTTAAATCCATCTACAGATGTGGTTAATGATGCATAATATCGTATTTGAATATTTGAAAACGCCAATAATTTATTAAATAAATATAGATTATCATGAATTATGACATTACTATCTAGTACTTATTGTTTATAGATATTATTAATACATTTTTAAAAATATTGATTCTTTATTCAATGAATTTATCATGCTCGGACTAACATGTGAAATGGAATTGTTTTGTCACAGGCTAATCACCCTCTGTTTGCGTTATTAGGGGAATTTGAGCGATTTTTTTTTTTGGGGGGGGGGGGGGGTGGTTCCTGTGGTAGTAGATCGACCGTTTACTTGAATGTCGAAATTTGTTTTGAATAGATTTCAAGACAATATTGTAAATTTTTCTTCGATTGTTGAAGAATATGATTTTATGTCACGTTTGGACGGTTTATTTGCTGTCTAAACCCTATGCAAATGAAGTTTTGGGCTCTCGAACCTCTCCTACTGATGGTGGTTAGCCTGTAGTTCCATCACGGGCTTTAGGATTCTCCTTGCTTTGAGTTGTGAGAAATGTTTAATAACAACCAATGCAAAATACTCTTATTGAATGCTAAAAAAATACTACAAAAATCACCTTATACTCACATTTAATTTGCGTGTTTTTATTCTTCCAAATACGACAATATTTAGCTGGTTTACAATCCATTTCATAACTCGTTATGACTGAACGTTATCGAACGAAAAAATCTGCTCAGACCCTGCAATAAAATGACCGCATCGACACAGGAAGCCCTCTCCTAAAAAAATTTGTTATGCTAAATACTAAATAATCACAGGGTAAGCCCAAAGTGAAAATCCATCGTTCAATGCTTGTTAGGAGCTGATGACGCGTCATGACCATATAAGGTTACTACCCTGGCTCCTTCATCTATATAAGGTAACTACCCTGGCTCCTTGAATAAGTAATTAGCTCAATAAAATATTTCGAGTAAATTTTTGAATTTTACGTGCGAAGGACGAATTCATACGCTAAATGCTTGAATAAAAACATGCTGCTTTTTAAATATTAGGCCGGTTAGACTTAGCTGCAAACATAGAAAAGCTAATGTGAAGTCGTTTTTGTTTTCATTTATAGTTATAACGCCAAATCGAAATTTCATTTTGGTAAGTTATGTTGAAATATTTTGTACGAACAGCTACCGTATATACCGGTGTAGTACAAGTCGACTTGGTGTATAAGTCGACCCCCTAAAAAAATGGTTAAAATTCCCGATTTTGTCCATATCCTTTGTATAAGTCGACCTCATTTATATTAGTGTTCAACACTTCGATTTTTCTTCAAAACTTTCAAATTTGAGGTAAAATAGAGAAAAAATTGACGGATTTCTAACAAAAAACATCGAGCGGCCGCCATTTTGAACATTTCGAGAAGAGAGAGCCTGGTGAAGACAAACAACATGTGCTTCAAAAAGATGGCGTCTTGTCAAACACATCGAGTGTTTGCAGTTTTTTGAGTACAAGTTTGTGTCTCTATTCGGTTTCTTTATAAAATAAAGTCATGTAATTGAACTAAGAAGTATTAATTGTTTGTTTTGATACAAGTGTTTCTTCATTTATACGCATTTCTATCGATTTTAAAGTTCAATAGCTATTTAGCATTCGGTTTGTGATTGCCTTTGCTTGCATGGTTACTTGGTTCTTCTGCGAAATTAGTCGAAAATGTTCAACAAGACATCTTCAGAGATTACTTAAAAGTAAGAAAAATGGTTCAATACATTATTTTCTTCAGTTTTGAGTGATTTCTCGAAAGTTAAATTTCTTGACTCGGTGTATAAGTCGAGGTCGAATTTTTGAGGTAAATGATTTTGATGACAAAAGGTCGACTTATACACCGGTATATACGGTACGTATGTTGACTGTTGTAACGGCTTTCGGTTAAGTTAGGCAACTGTTTTGTTTTTAGCTTAAGGACAAATCAAACCTTTTTTACGCTGGCTAAGAATCCGAGATAGTAAAAATTACTGAATTTGAAATTAAATAAAAAGTAGAGAGTTTAATCATTTACAATTGATTTACAATATTTGGTTGAATGAGACGTTGGAACTCTGAGAACGAGGCACTTCAATGACGCATCAACTCATAACGCGCTCTGTGCGATTTGAACTGATCATGTGGTGTCAAATCGACGATTTTCATTGGTGGAGAGTAACGCCCACTTTGGGCCTACCCTTTGGTTATTTAGTATTAGACTAACAATTTTCTTTCGGTAGGGCTTCCTGTGTCGATGCGGTCATTTTATTGCAGGCTCAGCAGAGTTTTTCGTTCGATAATGTTCGGTCATAACGAGTTATGAAATGGATTGTAAACCAGCTAAATATTGTCGTATTTGGAAGAATAAAAACACGCAAATTAAATGTGAGTATAAGGTGATTTATGTAGAGTTTTTTAAGCATTCAATAAAAGTATTTTGGTTGTTATTAAACATTTCTCACGACTCGAAGCAAGGAGAATCCTAAACACTCTTAAAGCAGAAATCTTAAATTGAGCAAAAGTTTCTTATTTCTAGATCCTGAGACAAGATCGCAGATCTTAAATTAAGCAAAAACCCATTGTTTTACTTAATTTAAGATCTGCTGTCTTGTTTCAGGATCTAGAAATAAGAAACTTTTGCTCAATTTAAGATTTCTGCTTTAAGAGTGAAAGCCCGTGGTTCCATTAACAAACGATATCAACATGACACCTATCAACATAGGAGCTGTTTTAGCGATTTCATGAGTATTTACCTTTATATTTGTATTGAAAGAAACAAGATGGAGTAGTTCGTTCAACTGATATCGATGTCGGCGTCACGTCCCGCTGTACAGACGAGACGAAATCTCGTTATCATTAGCGTTTTCTAACGTATTTTAGACTGTTTGTGACATTTCAAAGTCTATTTTAAACCATGTATGCTAAATTATATAATACAATGGCGTCAATTACCTGTTCAATGGAGATAAATGAAACTTGTATAACTCAATAACTTCTCAGAAGCAGACGTCCGCCCAGAGACTCGCCCAGACAGATAGTTCGGGGAAATGTCCCAGTCTCTCTCATTTACATACGGGTATGCATCGTATGCATACTATTTATATCACGGTAACTCACAGGCAGCCCAAGCTCATTATCTGCCAATATTTATAAAAATCATTTCAGCTTTAAACTTGAAATAAGTTAAGAATACAAATCAAGGTCATTAAATAAATACAAAAAAAGCCTTTTTTTAATTTAACCCTTCCCCCATACTAAAATTTTTTAGTATGGGGGACTGGAGAGTAAAAATTAAAAAAAGGCTTTTTTTGTGAGTTACTGATCTTCATCAGGATGTCGTTGATAACTCAAGGAAGCGCTGTTTCCGTACTGTGACCTTTTCTATAAGATGACTGCATCTCAGGATAAATATCATTTTCTATCATGTGTAAATGAAGTTGATTATATACAGCTTTTTCAGTGAGCTTGGATATATATGGCAAATTGCTGACGGGCCTGTAGTTACGAAGAAGAGGATCGAGACCAGCTTTTTTTGAGAGAAGGCTTTACAAGTGCACATTTCCTACGATGGCCGAGAAGGGACTTCAGACTTCAGAGATAATTATCTCTGAAGTCTGAAGTCTGAAATACGCAAAAATGGACTTCAGACTTCAGACTTCAGAGATAAATATATCTGAAGTCTGAAGTCCGAAGTCCATTTTTGCATAATTCAGACTTCAGAGATATCTTTCTCATTTTTTTTAATTATTATTTTTTTTTAATTTTTGTCATTTTTTTTTAATTTTTTTTAATTTTTTTTTTAAACAATAATAAAAAAAAAACAGTGAGCAGTACTATAATGATGCAGAAATTGATTGCAAACTTTTTATTTCTCCGACGCGTTTATGTTTAACTCTGTGGATTTCTTCAGGGAGCTATAGCTAAAGCTATACCATGCACAAAATAGGAACGTTCCCAAAGCAGTACGCCGAACTAGCATTTTGATGAATAAAAAGGAGCTAGAAACCAAGAGCATGTATGCTCGTTGACACGGATGAACTAACATACGTGATATAGAGAATAGTGTTTAGCACTACCAAAGGTGACTTCATATTGTAATTTCATGTACATCATGTACCTAAAATAATAATTAATATTTATATATTCATTTATTTCCATATTCATTTGTTTATTCATTTACTTATTTATTTATTGACTTATTTATTAATGTATTTACAATTTATTGATTTGTTTGTTTCAGTTTGTTTGTTGTTTGGTTGGTTGGTTGGTTGGTTGGTTGGTTGGTTGTTTGTTTGTTTGGTTGGTTGGTTGTTTGGTTGGTTGGTTGGTTAGTTCGTTTGTTGGTTGGTTGGTTTGTTTGTTTGTTTGCCATAATAGTTTGATACGTGCGCAGAGGTGCTTTTTTGGTAATGGAGTTATAACCGTATTTTGTCTGGACAGAAAGCTTTTTTTTCGGTGTAAAATCTAGGTTTTTAAATTTATCCAATTAAGAGTTGACAAGGTCTCATCTGGCCATGGAATAATGTTAAATAACACACAAATTATTTACATGTATTAGGTTCACTGGAGCTTTTTGGTTCCTTAATCTGAAAGAATCCTTTTCCAAAGGATTTCCATGCAGAGTTAGACATAAACTCGTCGGAGAAATAAAAAGTTTGCAATCAATTTCTGCATCAGTACAGTACTGCTCACTGTTTTTTTATTTAAAAAAAATGATAATAATAAAAATTAAAAAAAAATAACTAAAATCAAAAGAAATATTTTTTTTAATGAGATAGATATCTCTGAAGTCTGAATTATGCAAAAATGGATTTCGGACTTCAGACTTCAGATATATTTATCTCTGAAGTCTGAAGTCCATTTTTACATATTTCAGACTTCAGAGTTCAGAGATAATTATCTCTGAAGTCTGAAGTCTGAAGTCCCTTCTCGGCCATCGTACATTTCCAGACATCAGCAAACACGCCTTCCACAAGAGATCAATTTATCATTTTTGTAATCACTGGAAGCAGGACATCGATGTAGAGGCCACAAATGTAATAACTGGCCTCAAACGTAATAACTGGCCTCAAATGTAATAACCGTTGGCCTCAAATGTAACTAGACGCATAACTGCGTGAACTCGGGCTGCTTTTGGAAAATTGATTAATCTATGACTCCTGAGGTGCACTTTGTTTAGCGAAAAAAAAAACCTAAAGAAAGACGTCCATAAAATGTACTTCTCATTATACATGATTATAAAGCGCTATAGTATGCTAATTCTATTGTGTCTTTGGTTAATTACAGTGAATTTTCAGAAAAATAATACTTACCAGGACAATTTAGTCAAAACGGGAGTTTTCAATAGGGAAAATGTTTGTCAGATTTTGAGTCTATACAATATGCGAGGCAGCGAGGCATGCGAGGCATGCGAGGCATAATGCGAGGCATGCGAGGCATCGTACGAGGCATGCTAAAATATTGGAAATTCTAGTGAACAAACAAATAATGATAACTTTTGAAATTATTAAGAGAAAGTAAAAGTTCTATATTATAAGTACGGGAGAATTGTGTGTATTTCTTAAAATAGTTTCCAGTTTGTGTGGTATCACTCCGAATGTAATTCTCATTCAGTTGTACTCCTTTTAGTTCAAACAATGCATTATAATGTATACTTTGAAAGTAGTGAACTAAGTTACTAAGAGATGATAATTCAAGAAGCACACAAGTACCCTGAAAAAAACTGTTACCAAATAAATCTCTTGCATGAGAATCAAAAACTTTGAAGGTGTTATTATGACAGTATATAGCAACAGCAGTAGCACCTATTGTTAATATGAAATTGGTATAACTGTCAGACATCAATGATTGAAATGCTGTTTGTAAAGAAGTACAGTATGCATATCCTTCAATTGCACTTTCTTGATGTAAATTACCTGTAAAACTCTCACTATATTCCAGCTGATAGTCGGTGTCGAAGACATTTAACATTGTTGGTAATTCAGTTTGCATTAAAAAATTCTGTCTTGCAGATTGTGATAGCCTTGAATACAACTGATTTCCAATATTCATAATAGACACAAGATCATTAGATGAATTGATACCATGTTTATTATTATAAATCAGAGAATATAAACTCATTGCAACACATTGCTGTCCTGCATTCTGTCCAAATATAGAAACATTGCCTTGACTATATGGTGCTGTTATTGTCTTGCTTGGATCAACATATAATGTATTGTCAGGACCTGGATTCTTCTCAATGTCAGTGATTAGTTTTGATTGACAATAGTGGGCTAAATGTGTGTGGGTCTTATACAAACACAACACTTTATAAGAAGAAAATAATGCCATATAACGACTAGCCTTAAATTTAAAAGATTGCAGTCGAATTGAAAGCTTTCTTTTATTGATAGTAAATGAATGACTTCTTGTGCTAATGATATAATTATACAATTTGGACGATGTTGGTACACTAGACCGTATATTTGCAAAAACAAACCGTCTCAACTTTCTGCTTTTTGTGGCAAGGCGCTTTAGAGCACGTGTTGGTAATCTGCTGAGCTCACGATCACGTTTATGGCGAACAGAAGACTTATAAACCCGTCTATAATTGTAATGAACATACTGAGAATAACGAGATCTGGTGTTTTTTGAAATATTTATTGTAACTACTGCATCATTATATACATGTACAGTCAAGTTGTTAGTTTTATCTAGTATATCACAATCACTGAATAATGAAGTAATGTACATTTCAACATGGACGTCGAAGCGTCTACAAGCTACCAAAATATAAATTCCACATAATACTATAAAACCAGCTGCACAAAATTGATTGACTTTGATTACTGATACAAAAACAACGAATAAGAAAACAAATAAAGTAACTATCTTTGTGACAGAAGGTATACCTTGAAAGGAGGCTGTTTTGTTCAACTCACAGCATGGTTTGTAGACAGACAACAGATTACGACATTCTTCATTTCTTTGGTTTACAGGTACATCGTCTAAAGATTCATCAGTCAAACCCCCATGGATTGAAAGGAATTTTGCGTAGTTTGAATATAGTTCATTAGATAGTGTATAGTTTTTGCTTAAGTTCACGATAAGTTTCACGATAAGTTTCACGATAAATCCACTCGTAAAGTGAGTGACTCTCTCGATAAATCCACTCGTAAAGTGAGTGACTCTCTCGATAAGTTCGCAAACCGACCCGTTCCGAAAACGCTCAACAGCTTTTAGTGTGGGTCTATCGCGAACGGTGTATGCGTTTGCAAGTTGATTGAGCGGATTATAAACTGAATTTATAGCCATTTCCTTCGTTGATTGTACAGCTTCGTTACCGCCCAAAGACACCAGTAGAAGAATTTGTGTTGGAGCACTATCCAGTCTGACTACCGCGTGCCCGTGACGTCAGACGTCACTGTTGTGATCGATTCCACCAATCAGACGTCACTGTGGTGATCGATTCCACCAATCACAACCGAAATCAATAAACCAATCACAAACCTGGAGCCGATAGAAATACAAAGTGCGGAAAATTTAAAATGCTGACCGATCGAAAAAAAATAAAAATAATAAAAAACCAACGCGAAATTATAACTCGGGTCTTTTCAGCCCGAGTAATAACTGGCCTCAAATGTAATAACTCTTGGCCTCAAATGTAATAACAGGCCTCAAATGTAATAATCATTGGCCTCAAAAGTAATAACTTTAAAAAATGCACTTTTTTCCGGTAATATACTTCAATTTGTTATTTCGGACACCTGAATATTGCGGAGACCTCGTTATCACGAACACCTTGTCACTATGGGCACTTCGTTATCTTGGGCAACCTCCTTATTACGAACACCTTGTTATCACGGACTCCTCGTGATTGCACACAGCTCGTTATTACAGACACCTCGTTATTACGGACACCTCGTTATTACGGACACCTCGTTATTACGTACACCTCGCTATTACGGACACCTCGCTATTACGGACACCTCGTTATTACAGACACCTCGTTTATACGGACAACTCGTTATTACAGACACCTCGTTATCACGGACACCTCGTTATCACGATCATCTTGTTATTATAGAAATCTCTATTATAAGAAACACACGTTTACGGACACCATGCTAAAGACTAGTTAAATTAATACCACCACTATTCACACATTATTTACCTTTTTATTAAGCATTACATTTCGATTTCATCTTAATACTCAACACATTTCGACATCGGTATTATTTGTGTTCATCGTTCATCTTGTAAGGAACTCAACGTTCAAAAAAAACATAACAATTTAACTGTAACGTGGTGAATTAATATTATATTATATTATATTGTATCCCAAATCTAAAATTTTCAATTTTCAAACTAAAACACTAGACTTTTCAATGGAATTGACATTGCTTGAGTCTATGTAACACTAAAAAGGCGAAATCGTACCTATCCCAGACTGAAACGACCGAATCGTTACCCTATGGAAGTCAAAAAGACATACCCTGTAGCAAACAAAGTGTCAAAACATGATGCCCTATAGGGTGGTATATATCTGTATACGCGAGAAACGCGAGAAACTTCATGATAACATCTGGCACAAAGAGACATAAAACCAGTTTTGTTCCAAGAGCATTGACTTTTCGTGAAATGAAATAGTATTTATTTATCTATACATATAAACAAGCATATCTTTTTAGTCTGATTTTAATTGTAAACCTTTCGTACATTTTATTTTTCTAAAGATTGGTAAATAAAGTTATTATTATATCAAAAATAGGGGTGATAACGAGGCGTCCATAATAACGAGGTGTCCATAATAACGAGGTGTCCATAATAACGAGATGTCCGTTATAACAAGGTGTCCGTAATAACGAGGTGTCCGTAATAACGAGGTGTCCGTAATAACGAGGTGTCCGTAATAACGAGGTGTCCATAATAACAAGGTCTCCGTAATAATGAGGTGTCCGTAATAACGAGGTGTCTGTAATAACGAGGTGTCCGTAATAACAAGGTGTCCGTCATAACTAGGTGTCTGTAATAACGAGGTGTCAATAATAACAACGTGTCTGTAATAACGAGGTGTCCGTAATAACAAGGTGTCCGTAATAACGAGGTGTCTGTAATAACGAGCTGTGTGCAATCACGAGGAGTCCGTGATAACAAGGTGTTCGTAATAACGAGGTTGCCCATGATAACGAAGTGCCCATAGTGACAAGGTGTCCGTGATAACGAGGTCTCAGCAATATCAAGGTGTCCGAAATAACAAAGTGAAGTATATTACCGGAAAAAGGTGCATTTTTTAAAGTTATTACATTTGAGGCCAATGATTATTACATTTGAGGCCAGTTATTAGAGTGCAAGCAATAAATCCATGAAACACTAATTACTAAATAGTACAAAATAGTACTAATTAAACAAAAGAAAACAATAGAATTACCATAAAATAGCACTATTGACTATTACTAAAGTTTCACGGATTAATTGTTTGCACTCTACATTTGAGGCCAACGGTTATTACATTTGAGGCCAGTTATTACATTTGAGGCCAACGGTTATTACATTTGAGGCCAGTTATTACGTTTGAGGCCAGTTATTACATTTGTGGCCTCTATATCGATGCAGTTGAAGACCAGTGAAGTTGGCAAAGGGTCGAGAGAGCAACTCTTCTTTGCCCTGCATTCAATGAGATTCTGTACTTCCAGTTCTGATAGTGCAGTAAACGTATCAAAATTTGTGGTTGGTGACGATGTGCAGTTTAAAGGGGTGTCAATGGAAAGATCTTGAGCCATGACGTCCAGTTTTGTGCGTATATCAGTAACTTTTTGAACAAAGTACGAGCCCATCTTGTCGGCAGATTTAAGTTTGTCATCGCAGGGAGGTAGTACAGTGTTCTTTTTTCCTTGATATAAAAGAGTGCTCGCTGCTGCAAAAAGCTTTTTTTGGTTTGTGCTGTTATCGTTGATAAAGTCCTGGCAATATTCACATCGGGCATCGTTCATTAATCGATTTGTTTTGTTCTTGATCCTTTTGTACGACAACATATCTTCATGATTACGAGAGCGTCGCCATTTTCTTTCAGCTTTTCGTTTTTCACGGCGAGCGTTAAGTTTTTGATGTACTATATAAAAAACGAGCAGCAGTGTTTTATCAAGTATAATTAAAGGCGCTCTCAGAGCGCATGCTTTGGTGCAAAAGTGCAGTATTAGGTTGTTGGTATTTTAAATGATTTGAAGTTGCAATAGATAACAGTTACAAACAATGACATGAATAATAGTTTATAATTATAGGACTATATCCACAATTCAGTGCAACATGTTTTCTTTATTTTTCATGATTATTGTAGTTGTTGAGTTTGGCAACATGAAGAACGTTAAAACTCATTAATATATTAGTACATGTTGTTTTTAATTTAGTGTACCACCTTACAAGAGCATAGATTACTTCATATCGTAATTTTAATATTTTAATTATTGAGAAATGTTCTTCTGAATAGTTACAGTTCAGTTCATGTTGTTGCATATTTAGTTAACTCATGAGCTGATCATGGTTTACATGAAGTTTTCTAATTTACTGAGCAATGTTCTTCTAAATGGCTACAGTTGTTTAGTGCATAATTTTACAAACCCAATCGAGTAAAATCGAAGCCTGCGTACACACACCTAGTAAAATCGCCGATAATTACAATTTTCGAGTGATTTTAAGGCCATTCAGTTGATCGACAGTCGTAGCCAGAGTTCTTTCATCTTGGGTTACCTGTGGTGTTACATTCATCCGTAACCGAACCGTCACTCCTAATCCTGCGCCGTGACATAGCTTTCGAGTGGTTTAATTTTTTAAAACCTGTGAAATGAAACAACCATTACAATGTTATAACAGGATAGTCAAGTTTAATTATATTGTTTTCCTTTTGCAAATGGTATTGTTTCACTGGTTTATAATTGAACAATCCCACGTGAATTATACGGAATTTTGCTATCAAACGAACCACATAAAGCGGGCCCATATAGCCTATCGTCTCAAAAATTACATACATGAGACTGTACAAATTGTAATAGAAATGTGTGCATTATATCGATACTATTACAAAATACAATATTGTTTTATACACATTATATTTCAATATCTATGTTTAAATTAAAGGCGCAGTAACTGCGCATGTGGTACTCCTATAAAAGCAATCTTAAAATAGAGAAAAAACGTTACGATAGACGATAGACAAGAAGGAAACGTTGTACATTGCCGTAGGAATGTTATTGTACATGGGCTGACTTTAAAAAAAAATCGCTTTGAGAAAGCATCGACTGCACATGTAGTTCCTTCTTAAAATATCGCCATGAAGATAGGCCTAAAACTTCAAAAATACTTGAAACGACTTTCATAATGTAAATTAACGAAAACCCGCTTGGAAATAAATATTTTGGTTGTTAAATAAAGATAAATTTCGACAAAAAATTACCACTGATTGGTGTTCTCCTCTGAAATCTGTAAACGGGCCACGCCAGATCACCGAAGTTGTGTGTGGTAATTAGAGTCGATGCTGCACATTGCGTCATCAGATGTCGAATCATCGAAACACACAATTTAGCTTATCAATCTTCCTAACTACTCATAAAACTTCATTTCATTATTCGTGCCCAGAAGAAAGTAACAGCGAATCGGTTACGTCCACTGTAAAACAGGCTGATTGCTGATTTGTGACATTTGCTATTTGTAAGCCGTGGGATCCCCGTGGAGGCCAGGTCGCGAGGCCGGCCGCCATCTTGTGTTACACTCTTTCACTCATTTGCTGCAACATAGTGGTACTCCGTCTATGACTAGGAGTACCACAAAAATACGACCTTAGCGTCTGCCAAATACTTAAAACAACAACCATAATTCCAGCTAGTCGTTGGATATCAAAGCTATGATGAATGAAACGAAGTTTATAAGTATAAAAACAACAAAAAACTCACCTCTACCATAGTTAGTATTAACTATTAACTATGCCTCTACTCAGCGTTGAAAATCAATCCAGAGTCAATCCAGTGTTGCTTGTACAAAGCATGTGCGATGTACTCGTTCCTAGTCTCTTCCGTGACAGTGCAAATGACATACGAGGGGGTATGGTAGGGATTTTCCACGCTTCGGAAAGTGGAAAAACTTCAATTCTTATCATAATATCAATAGAGTTTAGTAGTTGAAATAATTTTCAAACGCAATTAGGTAAACATGGTCGAGAATTATGATTTTCGAGTGATTTTCAGCCTATTTTTGATCGCCAGTCGTAGCCCACATTTCTTCCAACTTGGGTTACCTGTGGTGTTACATTCATCCCTCATCCTGCGTCATAGCAATGCTTTGGAGCATATATATATGCACCAAAGCAAAAACTCGAGCGCAGCGAGAGTTTTTATACTAGATAAAACACGTCCTGCGAGTTTTTTATATGACTTCAAAAACCCCAACACTTATAAAACCAAATATTCCAAATACAATTTTGAAAAATAAGCGAAAAAAGTTATAAAATTGACTGGTGGTCATTCTGATCATGCGCAGAATTTCTGATGTGTGTTGAATCAATCTCATACTCAGAGCACGCGTTTTTCCTCGCCAGCAGCGGAAAACAAGGTCTCTGACATAATCCGATTTTTGTTAAAATTTGATTGGTCATTCAATTTTGACAACCACGCAAGCGCAAAAAACCGGAAACACAATTAAACTCAAGCTAAATGTTTGTGACCGTTTTTAGCAGTAGAAAATATATAAAATATTATAAAAAATTAAGTCTGTACCTTCCTAAAGAATTTCAGCAAATTTGAAGCAATAGTTAGGAAATTATTTAACGGCTGCCAACGGCCGACAGAATTTCTCTTCTAGCTCGTCGAAAATCACAAATTAACCTAAAATCCCTTCGGATTATGTTTACTCAATAAATAATCATTACTATGTATGAATTGTGTTCCAAAACTTCCACAATATCACTACGAAAAATCCATTTTCATTGACGATATCGCCGTATGTTGATCGATGCGCCGATCGATGCTGGATATCGATTCCATCAGAATTACAACGGATTTTACTTTTAAATATCAGCTCTGACATCAACCTCGTCCCCAGGGCCACTCTGTTCGCTCTTTTTTCAAAATGGCGGTCGCTCACACATTGACCCTGGTACAGGCCAACCTCGTCCCCAGGGCCACTCTGTTCGCTCTTTTTTCAAAATGGTGGTCGCTCACACATTGACCCTGGTACCGGCTGGTTTGACACGTGACTGTCGGCCATATTGATTTTATTGGTCACGTGATCAAAATCTCCAAAAATCTTGGAGATTTTGATCACGTGTCAAACCAGCCGGTGCCAGGGTCAATGTGTGAGCGACCGCCATTTTGAAAAAAGAGCAAACAGAGTGCCCCTGGGGACGAGGTTGCTCTGACATAATCTCTATTCCCCATTGGTCGGTTTGTATATTGGCCGTAAAGGCGCATGCGCGGCCGGAAGTCCAAGAAACCTTGGACTTTTCAGTGGATTATGCCAGAGTCCTTGTTTCGAGCCGCTGGCCGAAGTAACGAGTACTCAGGGTACGAGATTGGTGTTGAATATGCGTCCCACATTTGAGTGTGGTCCTTCAGAGTTGAAGGGGAACAAACTTTCTCAAATAACAGGTTCAATAACCCTGAAGTGTGATGACGTTTTACCCCCGTCTCTATACCATAATAGTTTTTAAAATCCTTTCATATTCAAATTTCATATTCCCTCGAGAATACAGGAACAATAGTCATAATTAGTGAACAAAAGCAATGTGAAAAGGATTCTGGTCTAGACACGGGGGTAAAACGTCATCACGCTTCAGGCTTATTCCTTGGACCATTTTGGTCACATGATTGAACAGAGGTTGCTTTGTACCATGCAAAGTAATCTCATTACTATTCAATGTACCTTTATATAAAGACTCTAGAGTCTTTATATAAAGATTCATTGAATACAAATGAGAGTATTTTATGGGTATAAAACCTCATGCATGTGACCAAAATTGGATCACGGACTGGACTAGATGTTCATGAATTATTAATGAGTGTTTGAAATCTTCATTAAAGGCAAGGAACTAAAGGTCGGGATCTTATGACTTTAGACCGAAGTGGAGCATGCCTTTCAAGCGCTTGAGTCAAGGTATTATTATAACATTTAACTAGGTCGTTTAATGAATCTGGAGTGTTGTGGCAGACCCAGGGGGGGGGGGGGGGGGGGGGGGGACTCCGATGGTAAACGATCGGGGATACTCGTCGTATCTTTTAGGGGTAAAAATCAGCGATTTGGTATCTTTTAAGGTTTAAAATATAACAATTTGCCAAATTCTCACTTTTTGGTATCTTTTAGGGGTTGAATAGCACTGAAACTCATGATTTTGGTATCTTTTAGAGATGAAAAATTTGCGAAGCCACGCCCTTTGGAAAATCTCTCTACCGTGTACGTTTGGATTAAGATTAAACGTTTCAAATGGTTTATTTTATTAGTTTTAGTTTATTTATACCTTTTCCAAAGAAGTCAGATTTTATTGCACACATTTCTTTACAAATGAATTGTCGATGAATGAAGACAAATCAAAAGACAACAACTGACGCGTTTTGGTTTTACAAATGTACCTTGGAATTTTACGTCCAAAGAATCCAAACCATTACTGAAAATTAGTTTATCTTCTTTCTACTTTTGCTTTTGTCCTGATGATTCGATTTGAAGACTCTACGTAAATATCATCGCCAACGGCTAAACTCTTTGTCACAATATTCCAATAAACGTGTGCAGTCCGATTAAAAGTAGTGTTCAATGAATAGAAACAACTACTGCGCTTTGGTTTTACAAAAACAAGACCTAGCTTGGCATGTTGCTCGCGAGTTTACGGGCCGGAAGTTTACGGTATATATAGCATATGAGATGAATTCAGCCCTATCATACGTATAACTCGTGGAATTTGCTTCGCCCCCCCCCCCCTCCCCCCCTGTAAAAGCTCTGGTTACGGCCTAAGTGGCGACCCGCAACCCGCGCGCGCGACAAAAACCCGAAATCAACGCAAAGCTTTTCTCTATTTCCTCTCAGTTCAGAAGGTCAAGAAGGCAGATTATATGTTGATTGACAGGTTAATTAAGCCTTGTGTTAAAAAAACAAGTGCGATGTCATATCTCGGAAATTCACTCAAATAAAATTTAATCAGAAATTGTGTAGTAAATTAAAACCTGCCTCGCAATCGATGTGATGTCACACAACGTTTAAGGTAACGTAACTTTTCACTTGAATGCTTTTAGAATTTAGAAGACAAAATGTAAAATAACATCTGCGAAAATTTAAAATAATAAATAACAAAAGAAAACTTCTTGAAGTAATTGTATTGTAATTTTGGTAGTTTTACGTAGTATTTCAGACTCTGGCTACTTTATGCCGGATAAATGCAGCTTTTGTTCCAATCCCGGGTTCCAATACCGTGCATGGCAAAAATTGCTCGTAGAATTAGCATTAAATTATTCCGGATTGATGCGTTGTAGTGTGGACGGAAGGCCCAACCGGATAAATAAACTTGCGTTTACAAATTTATCTGAGTTAGTGTGGACGTAGCCTCAGAAAATGTTTTGTTTTTCTGCTTGGGACTATGTACCTCATGCATGACAAACGGAATTCCTGTGTCAAGTACAAGCATTTGCACTGACCGCCACACCAATCAATCAACAAATCTTTTAAACAAATAAAACAGTTCATAAAGAATTCCAAAATGTCAAAAAGCACACTTGCAATTGGTTGAACATTTTGCATAACCTTTTACAAATGAAAATTTTCATCTAATTCGAATTGAGGAATTCGTTGGCTTCAATTCGCACATGATCTGGTCGGCATCATGTTGCTATAGAAACTGGAAAGCATGCTGATCGACGCCCCCTCCCTGCCTATCCGTCAATAAAGTATTCAGTGGAACTTAACGCGTCGCTTTACACCGCAGTTTATTTACACAGTTGAGCGTCGCTTCAAAAAGATTCTCCAAAAAAAGTTTTGCAAACTTTAATTCTGCGCTGTTTGTAAGGTAAGTTGCTTCAAGTGGATAGCCAGCCGGAGCTGGTTCAATACCGTTCAAGTTCTAACCTTTTTTTGAAAGGTTAATTTTTGATAGCATTCTTGATGTATGATTTCATCACATTCTCAGATTACTCGGGTATATAAACACAAAACCGTTCTATTTGAATCAAAGAGCGCCAAGATTTCCACTGAGAGCATTCTCTACCAAGATGAATCTGTCCTTGTTGTGTTTCGTATGCTTTTTGGCTGTGCTTGGTGGCTGTTCTTCAACACACAGTAAGATTAATTTAATTTTTGACATGTTATATAATTGCAAAACTTGAAATATCTGGTAATTTTTCCATTTTTTTCGTACTTTTAGTAACGTCACGAATTGAAGCCCGCGAATTTCGAAATCCGGAGCTGGACGTAAGTATTATCAGTTTAAGATTACTAACGTATGGTGCAAAATCAAAATTTTTAGGTTATCTTAATATGCAAAGACTGCGCTTTAAATTGCATTAAATACTCATTAGAATTCATGAAAACTTCAATCAACTCGATAACAATAAAGTGAACAATTAGCGCATCAAATATATCAAATAAAGGTTTGAAAGTACAACTTTTACGCTAGAAAATGGATATTTTGACTAGCGAATTATATGGATTTGTATGTGTGCGTTGGAGCCGTTTTTAGTCGTTAGGCGTTTGTGCCTCTGTGTTTACTTTTCGAAATAATTGTACTTTGTGTTTATTCTAAATCTTTTTGTAAACTTTATTGGTAATTTGTTTTCCTTAGAGCTGTAAGATACGTCTAGCTTGAAAAAGTTGATGTTATTTTGTTTGATTTCATTCCGAATGTGAAGAACAAGAACGCGTAAAAGTTTAACTGAAATGAGCGGGAACTTCAAAATAATCCGTTCCGAAATTTGATGCCTACTATACAATCTACACTGACGGCAGTTCTTTAGCTTGATTCTTGATGAGCTTTTATATTTCCAATATAATTCATAAATCGACACTTTTTAAATCTTTGTGTATTTTTATTTATAAGCACAAACGATAGTTATAACCATATTAGTTGAAAATTTAACCGTTTTTCTATGCATGGCTTAAATTGTGTTCACAAAGAATATTAGATTTTTTATCTACCTCCAACTGAGAGTGCAAAGCTTCATTGGTTTTATAGTTAACTTTTCACGGTTGTTTTTTTACGGTCTCTTCGTTTTATGTTCTACAAATTTGGAGGGCTAAGTAATTGACCTTATCGGCGGAGAGTAAGTGCGCGCTTTTTCAAGTATAGATATATGAATAAATAAAATAATTCTTTTAAAATATTATTAAAGCGCATTGCACCGATGAATAATAACTAAACAAAAGAAAATACAATTAAACAATTTACGCTTGCTCTAAACAATTATTAATCTCCGAAAGCTACTGATTACTATAATTACAATTGATATCAAATTTATCAATCTTGAAAACTCATTTGGTTGGAACGCACTGTACACGCGCTTCATGCATGCAAAAAAATCTAAATATAGGAAGTTGAAACTCGGATTTAACTTTCTTTTTCGTCTACAAATAAATTGTTTGTAAGTTAATTTGCAACAATTTATGTAGTGTCAAGAAATTTCTCAAGTGGGAGATATTTGGCATCGGAATGATAAAATTGATATCTTGATCTGTACTTCTGAAATACAGTTGAATTTTTATTGTTTACACAATGACCCAGGTTATATAGAGCCGCCCACACGAATTCCAAAGCATAACGCGTTTCGCTAGACGGGTCACAAATGATAAGCGCCGACAAAAAAAAGCAGGGAAAAGTTAATTGCACGAAGCCTGTTTGGGGTGGGGTGGGGGGGGGGGGGGGGGTTCTCTACTGTATTTGCTCAGAGGCGGATTTAGGGGGCATGGGGATTGCAATCCATCCATCACTACCTTAATCAATTGTACAACCCCCCCTCCCCCCTTTGAAAACTCCTGACATTGATCCGTCCCTCTTATACTGTTATGTATATGAGGTATGCTTTTCTGCTACTCATCGCGTCTGGGATGGTGTTATTTTTGAAATTTTGTCTATTGGAATAGCCGGGTATTTTTTTAATCTGGGGATAATATGTAACAATCAAGATTTTACGTCTGCGATAGGTTCAGCGTTTCGAGGACCTGAGGTGGATCACCCATCCAAGTTGGACCCTCTCCTCCCTCCTCCGGGATAACATTATCCCCGATCCACGTCATCCTTTGTTTAAAATTTATGAATTTGTCCACTTGATAGAGTTTATCGGCGGTGTATAGTGCGATCGAGGCCTCGTTTCAGGCCAGAGCTGCGTTACGGAAACTTGCTACTCCATTCGCTAAAATCAGGCCGGCCGAAAATCGATCGTACTTCGCATGCTTCTGGCGAGGAAAAACGCGGGCTCTGAGTATGAGATTGGGTACGGACCATTAGAAAAGTGACGGGAGGGGGGGGGGGGGGGCAGTTTCAACCTTGTATAATTTCTTTTCGGCTTACCTATCATGCAAGTTTTTTTTTTTTTTTTTTGGTTCGGATGTGGTCTTGTATGCCTATTTTTTTATTTTTTATTTTATTTTTTTTTTAATTTTGGATTCTCCCTCCTTAATTTTATAATGGTATGTCCCTTTTATCGTCACAAACACTCGAAACGATTGCATGACAACACTAAGAATGCCGGTATTAGAGGGAAGTTTGTATAGGGGTACTGGATGAACCTTTTAAGGTCAAAAGTGAGACTCGAATACCTTTTATGACAGTTACCAATCCCCTTCGTTATTACAATGCATTTTGGGTTCGCCAAGGGGCAAACAAGAGCTATGTTCGTACTAATGTTTATGGTCACGATATTATTCGCATTTTTAGTGCTTCATGCGGCACCAGAAATCAGAATTTTCTTCCCAGGTCAAGAGAAATGTAATCAAAGAATACTCATGCTTCATAATTGTAAGTTAATCATGTATATTGTGATACAGATGATGAAATAACTCGCTAGTATTCTTTCGGAAGTGCGATTATGAAATGTAAACATAGCGATCATTTTATAGTTGATCTAAAATGATACATTATGTGTTTAGACGAAAAGGAAATTGTTGCAAAATTACAGAATAAAAAATTTTAAATCGAGTATCGTTGATTTCTTTCGAATATGGTTCTCCTAAATTGGAAGTAGAATGTCTTACGAATACTGTAAAATATGCCTCGCTCGAGCCTTGCCGCGAGCGCTGTGTTGTCTGGGCTTGTGATAACAAACGAATCGATAGTGGTTACCTTGAAAAACAAATTCTCCCTCCACGTCATGTTGGTATCTTAAGGTTTTACTCACCTTTAACAAAGTTAGCAAGACCTTTAATACTACATGGGGTAAAAATGATTATGAAAGACAAGTTTTGAGTAACTTTTGGTACTAATGTATATGGTAATCACTTCGCGGCTAGACATAGTAAATGTCGAACGCCAACGGTTTACATTCGGGGATATGAAATAATAGAGTCAAAATCGACAAGGGAACCTCCAAAAGAAAGAATACACTCTACCCGAAAGAGGAAACGTGCGAAAGATTGCGATTTTGAAGAGAACAAGTCACCAAAAAAGTCAACATTTGGTGATGAATCTGAACCAATGCCGAGTGAAAAGAAACATCATGCTCTCCCACCATCACCATAAAAAATGAATCCATTCTTGTAGCACAGCTGATAATGGCCAGGGCAATAGCTCGGTAAAAGCAGTTACTATTGCCACGCACTACAATTTCTTTTTGATTCATCGTATTGTATGATTGATTTCCGAGGTTTTTATCGAGATGAGAAGTATCCAAATAACAAGCGCTTACGTTAGCTTTGCAATGACAAGACACATCGATATTCATTTCATATAGTTTTAATGTGTAATTTTGCAATTTCCTTTTTATCTATACACATAATGTTTCGCTTTAGGGCAACTTTAAAATGATCGCATTTCACAAATATCGCACTTCCGAAAGAATCGGCGAGTCAATTTCATCAACTACATCACAATATTCATGATAAACTTACAATTACGAAGCATGAGTATTCTTTGATTACATGTCCTTTGACTTGGGAAGAAAATTCTGTTTAACAGTGCCACATGAAGCACTAAAAATACGAATAATATCGTGACCATAAACATTTGTACGAACAGAGCTCTTGTTTGCCCCTTGGCGAACCCAAAATGCATTGTAATAACGAAGGGGACTGGTAACTGGCAACTTATCCATTAAGGGTCATATTTTCCATGCCAGGCGCCACATAATTTTGCAAAAAAAATTGAATTAAAGTAGCTTTACTACGTGATTTGTAGAATAAAAACTTTTGAATCCATGTTTTTATTACGGTCGATGTGTCGACGCCATCCAGCGTCATTGTCAAGAATTACATAATTATTCAGAAACAAAACTTATATTGTAGTGATAAAATCCCATGATAGTAATGTCAACAAAAGATTTTAGCTTTTACAGAGTCTGATTGGATTTTAAGCTTTGGTCTTATCTTTCGAATGAATTGAAAAATTGAAATCGTCCAAAAAAGCAAATTATTACAATTTGAACAATAGACAATTAGGCGGTTTTCTCTGATGCATTTGTATTCAACGCATGTGAAATCCTGCTCTTAAACTAGACCTAAAGTCTTGTTTTCATATAATCGCTCACGATCGCCGGATTGCTGAAAATGACGAGAGCGATGGTCAGCGATCGAAACACATGCAAACGCATGCCAGAAATTGACATCGATCGTTAGCGATTATATAGTAACAATTCACCAATTTTCAAATTAAATTCTTTCGATTAATTTGTGCTTAACTTTTTTGGGTCATCAGTTTCAAGATCGTCCATCGACCTCTCCTAGTTAGACACTTTATGTATGTTTTCCCTCTTGCAACCCGTCGAATAATATTACTTCTATGTAGGTAGTACTACTAGCTTCGGCTGGTATAAGCACAGCGTATTGGCATGGCGTATAAATGTGAAAGCAATATATGACAGACTAAGTTACATACGACGAAGTTGAAGTGGTCAGTCTCGACTAAAATCTTTATTTTTGTCAACAGAATGACGACATTGAACGCGTTTCGACGATAGACGCATTAGAGAAACGCTTTGTGTATGGAAAACGATCCCAACAAGTGCCTTTGGAAAACAACGAACTAACGGATGACGAATTAGCTAAAAGACTCATAAAAAGCCATCACATGGACGAAACGCTCGAAAAGCGATTTGTTTACGGTAAAAAACGATCTGAGTATGGCAGTACGGAAAACCCAAAACCAGATCATTCGTTGGCAAAGAGGTTTGTTTACGGAAGAAAACGCTCACACGAGGAACCTATGGAAAACAAGCGATTCGTTTACGGTAAAAAACGAACTGAGCATGGCAGTACTGAATACCAAAAACCAGATGGTTCGTTGGCAAAGAGGTTTGTTTACGGAGGAAAACGCACACACAAGGAACCTATGGAAAACAAGCGATTCGTTTACGGTAGAAAACGAACAGAGCATGTCAGTACTGAAGGCCAAAAACCAGATGATTCGTTGGCGAAGAGGTTTGTTTACGGAAGAAAACGCACACACAAGGAACCTATGGAAAACAAGCGATTCGTTTACGGTAGAAAACGAACAGAGCATGGCAGTACTGAAAACCAAAATCCAGATGATACGTTGGCAAAGAGGTTTGTTTACGGAAGAAAACGCACACACAAGCCGGAAACTATGGAAAACAAGCGATTTGTTTACGGTAGAAAACGAACTGATTATGGCAGTACTGAAAACCAAAAAACAGATGATTTGTTGGCGAAGAGGTTTGTGTACGGAAGAAAACGCACACACAAGGAACCTATGGAAAGCAGTGAAACACTTACTGATATTTTGGCTAAAAGATTCGTTTACGGGAGAAAAAGGAAACGCAACTCGGCTAAAGTCTCAATGACAAATCGCGCCACAGATGACGAGTTTGCAAAACGATTCGCTTATGGTAACAGCAATGGAAAACGTAACGCAAGCAAGCCATCTGTAAAACGCGACGAAGCCTTGAAGGAAATTATGAAGAGATTTCTTGACGTACACAGAAAAAGGTCATCAGTGAGGGAAAGTGACGCATGAAACGTTCAAGGAAGTCGAGCTATCATGCGGGTAATTCTTCTCTTCTCTTCTCTTCTCTTCTCTACTCTTCTCTTCTCTTCTCTAGGTCGCTTGTGAATTACAATTTGTACTTATGTACTTTCTGTTTTTATTCCAGGTTAAATCATCTGGTTGAAAGTTCACATATCCCATAAACATTCAAGCATTGATTCATTCGTATATTTAGATGTTTGATGTAGAGAGATTGATAGATAATATTACCATTTACAAATGTAGCCAAATAAGCCAATGAAATACACAGGAATCCTATAAAAAACACACTCAAAATAACACAGGAGTCCCACACTCACTTGCACGCAGGGAATTATACATATCTTTTTATCTCAGTGACTATAGCTGTTCTTTTGACTTAGATTTCAAGCTATTATACTTAATGATCTTATTGTTTATGTCATCAACTATTAACAAAATGCATTTTATTTTACTATTGTAATTTTTGTACATTGCCAACTTTCATATCGACGTGATCATGGACGCCAGGGGCTTGTTTCGTCGTGTGTTGTGCTTATTAAAGAGTAACCAGGTCAAATTGATGAGTAGATCACATTGAGCTTTATAAAGCACAAAGTATTTCATTATGCACTTTGGACTTTTCGGACGGTTATATCTCATTGCAATTTTTACAAAACGTTGGATTTTGTAAAGCTTGATGAAAGTCGGCAACTAGGATGTCATTATTATGATAAACGAAGAGATAAATGCTAGTTAACTACTAATATGGGCTGCGTCGATCGGTGTTTCTATAGAAACACTTGCAGAATATCTTGGTAAATTAGACACCGTAAAAGGACGATCGCGATACGACTGTCATTATCTCCATCATCCCCTTTACGGTGTCTAATTTACCAATTTATATTCTGCAACTATATATTATTATGATAGTTGATTGTTTAATCATGCACTTTTGATGGCGTCTCCTTCTGCTACCCGCTATCTCGATTATATCAGCGTAGACTCAGTTCTCAGCCACTCGCACGCTCGTTTACCGATTCAGATTTTACGTGCGTGTGCACAACCATTACTCACGCCCTCCCTGTTGCGTGTACCCACGGCTAGAAATACTTTTTTTCGTGCACTTATTGTGCGGACTTGTATAAATGACCGGGTGGTGATCAGTTCTCTGTTTTACCCGGTCGTGATCAATTCTTTGTTTTCATTTATGTGTATGCCTGCATCCCTTTACGCTCCATCCGGTCGAGGAAATTCCTTGCACTGATTACCGGGTAGTCGGGTACGAGTCGGAGACTACAAAGATACCTAGTGCATTAAGTATTTAATAGTGTAAACTGAGCTGCATGAGAATTTTTTAATGCTCAATGATATAATACGTTAGAATTGTTTTTGCACTAGATATGCACCAAGGCTCACCTAGACATTACCTAGATGTAGATATTTGTGATAGAAAAAAAGCTCTTTTTTTTTCTGTAGTGGATGCGCTCAGGTCATTCATTGCAGTCATGTCACGTTGCGTGACGAGAGAGATTCTAGTCTGGAGAATAAGTATTTTAATTTGTAGAATACAACACGCTATATTGGTAGATTTATATACATGCATTTTATTATTAAATACAATTGATTGAAAAAGTGTTCGTTGTACTTTTACAAGAAATAACACAGGAAACCCATTTCCCGACAAAATTTGCTTGTAATTACGTAAACGATGCCCTAGTTTGCATTTTTCTTGATTTTTTTCTCTTGAATCATATTCCTTTGGTCATTCAATTTGGAAATGCTTAGAAATCTATTATATACAATTTTCTTTATTAGGAGTTTTATATGGTCCCTTTTTGTATTATTAGTACTTTTTATTCACTATAGTAAGAGGGTATGACCCTTTTGTCTTTTTTTTTTTTTTTTTTTTTTCCTTCTTTTTTCCTTGCTCTCTCTCTTTTCTTAAGCTTTTTTTCAATCAATTCATCCCTGTCTCTTAGATCGAAAGTAACAATTCAATTAAAATTTTCAAATGAATACGACGTCATCCGTGGAGAGTTCGCCCATCACACACCGCACCTTCGGAATGACAGCGATGACTTATCGGTTTCCGCCCATAAAGCACGATGCATTCCGAATGTTTTTACGGCCATTTTGAGTCAAGCGTATGACTCGTTTCCGCTAGAGAATTCTTCGCGAGGGAGGCATTTTCAACAACAATCAAAGTTTGTTTGGATTGTCTGAATGTAGTAATTAAACTACTTGAAGATAAAAAAGGTAAGTGAGTTGACTTCTGAGAAAAAAATCTACATTTTAGTCCACTGTGTGTTGGAATTTATGTAATGGTGAAAAAATGGCTGGAGAACTCCAAAAAATGTCAAGCGTTTCTCGCTGAAATGGCTTCCTTTGCCTCAGCTGAAAGCCTGTTTGCATAACATGAGTTGTAGTACAACTGTCTCTTTTAGAGTTTGGTGTATTGAGATGGAGAAATGTTATGGATTATATATATATGAAGTTGTTCAATCTAAAGTTTCATGCGAAGAAATTTGAACTCGTCATTCAGCGCTGAAGACTGTTCATTTGCTTGTAGTAAAATTGCTAGAATTTTGCTTTATTACGACCCTCCCTATCTTTGACATACTGCAAAATATGTTTATAAATGGAAATATTGTGTAATTAATCAGTTTCAGTGACTTTTCTGGCTTCAAAAATGCAAATGTTTTTGATTTGGTTGACAATTTGAATGCGTTTATGCTCTTATGGAGTAAGACAGAAAGGTCAACTAAAAACTAAAACATTTCGTTCACGTCCCTGTTATCTAATCTTTTCCCAATCTAATTGAACATACGCCGTGACTCTATATTTTCAAATGTTTGGTTTTAAACCGGAATTTATTAGTTTATCAAGAAAGTTTTGTGGTGTTTTATTGATCTTACAGTCGCTAAAGTACACATCTTTTGCTGTTCATTTCGAAAGAGCTGTTCATTAGCAGACTTTATTTACTAAAATATGTAATCCTCACTAGCACACTTTCAACACTTTTTCCTACATTTTCTCGCGTTTCTACATAACACAATCATGATTTTTACGCCTTCTTTAAATTACTCGTCTAATTGTTTTTATTTGAAAACATGTTAATTTAAAAGAAAGCTCCTTATTGTTCGAAATTGATTGAATGTATTGCCAGTATAAGAACTTCTCATAAATCTTTCATAAGCATTCAAATTAAATAGGAAAACAGTAACCAATAACAGAAATTTGTCAGATAAAAAAGTATACATATATTTTCCGTAGGTGATGGATGTGTAAATTAAAGTAGTTCTCAAGTTAATTATTCAAAGGAGTTTTATTTTGAAAAGAAATAACCGTGCCTAATCCATTTGATTATGTTTTAAAACGCAGTTTCTGCATATTATAAAGTATGTTTTTGCAGATTTGAACCGAATTAAAAAGTGTCCATTTTTGTCACTTAAAAAATAAGTTCTTTAATTGTTTTTTATGTATCTTTTTCTTACAAAAATATGATTTTGACGTAGTTTTCATTTCACGATAATTTTTATTATATCAGTGTTTATTACTAAAATTTCGAATCAAGATGGTTATTATAATGATTATATCATAAACAAAGAGTGTACAACTCTACTTTGGTGAAATATTATTATCTCTGCTCATTTCCTGTCCATTAGATTCTCATGATTACAAAAAAGCTTTCGTTTAGAATTTGAAAAAAAATCTGGTGTCATTCTAATTTATGAGTTTTTTTTGTGGTATTATTAACTTTGCATGAGATTTGATGTCTGTCAGTCTTTTGTCTCCCATTGTATTGTGTATTGTACATTTTTTCAACAAGATTGTTAAAAAAATCAATCTTTGAAAACCAACCAGTTGATTATTTAAAAGTTGGTAATAAATTATACTATAAAGTTATGTTTATTATTTTTCCATTTTTTAATACTATGAATTTTGTTAGAAGTATGTGGCATGTATTTGAGTTTGGGCAGTCCTAAACAGCAAAACGCCGGAACGAAACACCGAAACGAAACAATACCGAAACAAAACCGAAACAAAACCGAAACGAATAAAAAAATCATTTTTTATAACACGAGAACAAAAAATATTGATATAATTTATGCTAAATCTAGGCCGTAAGCGTGCGATTTACCAGGGAAAAAAACGTCCTACTAACTTGATATCTAAAAGCTGTGAACACTAGTAATTATTTTCTCTCTAGAATAATCTTTTTTTTACAAGAACAGATGCAGCGTTTTAAACAAGTTTTAATTAAAGCAAATAATTTTTAAATTTTAATCGAGCTAATTTCACCTTAGAGGGGAACTGAGAAACACGGTAACGGCATGGTGCTCTATTGATGGAAACTATATTATAAACAAAATTAAAAGTCTGTACATACACAAGAATCTTTCACAACTTTATTTGAGCTATCGTTCATACTTTTTACAATGCTTTTATTATCTATCTTTTCAGCATCATGGTTCAAACAATCATGACTATTAAGGTAGTTCGGGACCCTTGCTACTGCGCATCCTGCTCGCGCATGTGAAATCAAATAAAATTTATCGTGCGATTAAAAAAAAGATTTGCGTTAGAGCCAAAATATGGTCATTCTTGAACTTTTTGTTAAAAAATAACATCATAGCATTACATACTGGTCTCAAAAGCAACTAGTGCCCATTCCCGCGCGTCCAAAACATTGAATTCATCTTATTTTCCGCGCGTTTTTTGCTTATAGCTCTAAAATTAGCACGGTGACACCCGATTATTTTTCCATTTTTATGTTTGGCATAAACCCAGCTTTAAAATTTTGAAATAAAAAATACATGGTCTTCGAGACCAAAACATTGTAATTTTAACTTTTTTGTGGTAAAGTGTGCAAAAAATTAATGAAGCTGTTCATTTAAATCTACGTAAAATATCTCAGTCGATGTCTTTTCCAAGGAATAAATTCATGAGAACTACAGCGAAGGGAGCATTTTGTCAGACTCTTATAGCAGATTTGTGAAAATTTTTCAAATTCGTTCGCAAGAATATTACTTTCAACAAATTTGCTGTTGCTTCTTTTAGTTCAAATGGGGCAAAAATGGGCCTATTACCACCCCCACAGTTCCAAAACAAACACGGCGACCCCTATTTTTTATTTCATTTTTGTTTTTCATATGTGTCAGTCCTTATGTAGAAAAAGTTTTAAAAAATTCTATCGGCGGGAAGTGTGGATCCCGAACTACCTTAAAAGTCAATAAACAGAAAAAACAGCCTTTTGTAATATACAATGTGTTTGTCTAGCTTTAAGTCCGATTTTTTTCTTCAATAGCCTTAAATTGCTGACCACTTTTTAGTTTTCAGTAAATATTGCGCGCGCTGATATCCATCTGTCAATGACCGTTCGTACATGAAAGCAGTCCGGCATTCTCAAAACGCACTGAAGAAAAAATCTTTTTTTAAGCTATGGACAAGTTTCTTAAATATTATGCAACAACGTAGCAGTAACTTAAGGTATCAGGGGACCCTAATGACCACTGTTCGCTTTTCTTCGTATAGGGCGCAAAATATGCAACCGGTTTCTATGATTTATATATCATCTGAAAGCTGAATAGTTGATGAAAACAACTATGTAAGAAAATATTGACAATTTTTCAATTTTATTTAGTAAGTGGTGAAAATATAAATTTATACTCCGTTTTTTCAAAAAGTCACAGTACAGCAGAAATTTATCCGATCAAAACACACTTATTGTAGTCGTAAAGACGAAAGATTGAACTAAAAAACCGTGTCTCCGATTTTTGAGTTATGCCCTCGTTGCGAAGATATCTGTTTCTAAAGTTAAAAATCGCATTTTTTGACGATTTTTATACAAATCACTCAATATCTCTTGAACGAGGCAAAAAATCAAAAATCGGAGACACGGTTTTTTAGTTCAATCTTTCGTCTTTACGACTACAATAAGTGTGTTTTGATCGGATAAATTTCTGCTGTACTGTGACTTTTTGAAAAAACGGAGTATAAATTTATATTTTCACCACTTACTAAAAAAAATTGAAAAATTGTCAATATTTTCTTACATAGTTGTTTTCATCAACTATTCAGCTTTCAGATGATATATAAATCATAGAAATCGGTTGCATATTTTGCACCCTATACGAAGAAAAGCGAACAGTGGTCATTAGGGTCCCCTGATACCTTAAGAAATATTCATTGATCTTTTCAAAGTTGTTGAGTTGCGTTAGTCACGAAAACACAACGTACGATAGAGACTTGGTGAAAATACATATCATCATGTCACTGAGAACAGGTATTCTGCTGCGATATTTCGAACAAAAAACTATCAATACACATTACGTCATTTTCACAAGAATGTGTCATTTGAGGACAAATATGGGACGGTAATACCCATTGGAAAGCCGGAAAACCTTTTTGGAAAACAGCGGGCGCTGGTCGATATACGCAAACCGGATTTGTAGTGGGTATCGACGTCCCATATATGAGCCCAATTGCGAATGATACGTTTTTTTTGTAATAACTTTTTGTTAAAAAGAAAAGCCGATGACTTTATCATCTTCTGTTGCGGTCTTCTTGCTTGTGTCTATTAAAGAGAATTAGAATCCTTAGATATTTTCAAACTTTCAGCCCATCGATAAACAATTTACATTTAAGATTCAAAATGACTATATTCTTTTTATGATATCTCAAACATAGAACACAATTTTTAGGCATAACTGCTTCAAATATGATTTTAAATGAGCCGTCCAGCCTTACATACCTTCGATGGAAGCCATGGCCGCTCACATGGAAAGAAAATGTTTAGAACTAGCGCTTCTTCTCAGAAGGTGAAAATGCTGCGATTTCATAAGTAATGCAAGGATATAAGGGTAGCAAAAGAAAATGTCAGGTATTTTTTAGATTTAATAATTTTTTATTACAAAAAAAAACAAAACAACTTAATTATAATATATAAAATCTATAAACTTGAAACAGTAATTATAATAAAAATATAATCATTACAAATATAATAAAGGACTGTTGACCCAGATCGATAGGTTAGTTATGTTTTGCATTTGTTGCCACTCATGTTCTAATCGTTGGAAAAAGGACTTGATCAGGAAAATAGTCCAAAGAAATAGTTTCTTCATCGTGTATAGAGCGATCTATCATCTTCAAAAGCTTTGATATAGATAGCATCCCCTTCGATCAGAATTTCGTCAATGTTTTGAGATTTCCACGTTAAAATATCGCTTGAATTAGCCCACAACAAAGCTGAAAGACTAATGAAAGCACACTGCCTTCCTCTGGAAATATCGCTAAAACGACTATCACCTTGATGAATACTCCCACAAGCGAAAACTACATGAAAAAACATGATCAGAATTCGTTGCAAAGTACCTTCTACAAAGTGCAGAAATCCAAAAGAACGACCTCGTGTTTAGATATGGCGTATGTCATTTGTTGACGACCGCTGATTACGTAGCTACTATACCGCCGTACAGCCCAAAGCTATTGACCGCTGATCAAATAGGTACGCCGTAAAATTCATCCATCGGCACAAACAAACTTGAAAAAATCGACTTTTGAATCGGATATTATCGTGCGACACAGGAAACCCGCAAGGGGAGTTTTCAGTTGAAATAGTCTGCTGCTCGCTCGCTTCGCAGCAACAACAGTGGGTTTCCTGTGTCAAATTGACACGTGATGCCCCAGTCCATTGTCGTCACAAACATGGAAAAAAGAAGCAATGTAATTATCAAATATCGCAAATATTCCTATTATTCTCGGTTTATCAGTGATGAAGACGAAGAACTCGAAGAGAATTACTAGTGTTCATAGCTTTTAGATATAAGTAAGTAGGACGTTTTTTTCCCTGGTAAATCGCACGTGTACGAACTGAGGCAATCAACTAGCTGTGTACAGCGGCCTAGATTTACCATAAATTAATTACCATATCTATATTTTTGCTCTCGTGTTATAGACAATGATTTTTTTTATTCGTTTCGGTTTTGTTTTGGTATTGTTTCGTTTCGGTGTTTCGTTCCGGCGTTTCGCTGTTTAGGACTGCCCTTTGAGTTTTGAAGCCTTACTTGTTGTCAACTACACCAAACAGAATTTTGAGAGTATTTTATGCTATACAAAGTTATAATTATGGTAATTTTTTTTTTGTTCATTAGGTAAATAAGATTAAATACATAAAAGCAAACATTATATGACTTTTATTTATTATTTTTTTAAATATGTATTTTTCATAATTTTTACATGTACTTATAAAAATAATGTAAAATATGAATTGTCTAGTTAATAATCATAATTTATTTGCACTTACTGATTTTCATCCATGGTGTGTTGTTTCTAATCCTGTGTTATTATAGACTTATGCATAGAAGAGATCATTTATTTGACCAGGATTAGTTTTAAATTTGAAAAAAAAAGCTTCTTTTAATATCCTTCTCTTCAATATTGATTTCCTAAATCTTGGTTAATGTGCAATCTCAGTTTCTTTCCTAAGATCACATTTTATAAGCTTTCATTGAGAAATGTTTCTAAGGAAAGATTTAATCCTCTTCATCCTTCTTCTTTTTTATTATTTTCTTTTACTTTTTTGAAAGAATATCTTTTTATGCTCCAATTTTACATTGGAAGAATAATGGCTATGTAAATGAATAAAACCAATGATCTAAATGTATTATGAATATACAAGGCTTTCATTGACAAATTTTTCTAAAGAAAGATTTAATCCTCTACTTCCTTCTTCCTTTTTTATTGTTTTTACTTTTTTTTAAAGATTATCTTTTTATATAATTGTATATTTAATTTTGAATGACACCTTGCATCTTTGAAATAAAAAATCATAAAATCAAAACAAACGCATTTTATGTGAAGATGGGCATTCATATGAATTTAGTATTTTTTTCTAACCTTGACACACATTTACAATGACAGGTATAGAAAAAACAACAACAACAAAAAAAAAAAAAAAGAAAGAAAAAGAAAAAAAAAGAAAGAAAAAAAGAAAAAAAAAGAAAGAAAAAGAAAACGAAAAAGAAAAAGAAAAAGAATAGAAATAAGACAATTGAAGGAATCTAAAGAGCAACATAACTAAGCTTCAACTAATTAATGTCACATTCTTGGCATTGTAAGCATCTTGGCTAGGAAGTTAAAGCTTTGAATTGACACAATAGTAAATACACTAAATTAAAGTGAACACAAAGAATATCACATCACAATGCTTCAAGTAACAAAGAAAGAATCAAATTAATCAATCGACCAATCACATATGTATATTTGTACTGTTAACCACTAACGTTTTATAGACACATTATGAAAGGAACACATAACTATAGCATTAGGTCATTGTACCATCTTCACATCTGTTGAGCCATAACAACACCTTTGGACATGCCATAGTTATTTTTGCATGTGTGGAAAATGTGCGATACCACAAAGACAAGGTAGATAATTTACATGTTTTCTTAGAAATTATGGCGGTGAGTCATTATGGTGCTGTTTTCCACTCATACGAAACAACTCTTTTTTTATTGTCGTCCTGCATTCAAAGTACTCTTTACCTCTCCATCAAGAGAAAATATCCACTCATTTTATCACTGCCTACACAAAATAATTTTGTTCAAATATGAGTTAAAGATATTAAAACATTTTTTCAAATTTAAGGACTTTTTCTCAGTTGAATAACAGGTTCTAAAGCAGCAAACCACTGTGTTTGCATGTAATTTTGTTTTTATTATATGTACACCCTATAGTTAAGGCCCTGTAATTATAATCCTTCATGTTTTACATTAGTGAAGTACCAGTAGGTCTTGTTCACTATTGAGGTCAATTGAATTCCTAGCATTACAAAGTAATGTAGTAAAATGGTGATACAATGTAATTCAAGGACTAAAGGAAATTTAAAATTTCATTACTGAACTATAAAAAGCATAACATCTCACATAAAACTTCTAAAAAACAATATATATAGTTTGGATTATTTTGTTATACACGTATTGAATTTCTACTGTTATTGTCAAATAATAAGCCATCAGACAAGTACCTGGCCTATTTGTGGCATGAATTTGTTCCGTGGGAATTATTATTCTCTGTTTTTAAAATAATTACTGTTATATTATAGTACTTTTGGTTTGCTTTTAGACAATGAAAGGATAATTTCCTGTTTTATTTCAATATCTAATAGAACTATGACCGCATTCATTGACATCTATCAGCTGAATGTCACAGTACATGTATAAACAACCCCCAGGTTATTCAATGGAAAAATTCATTAGAACATTTTTGTGTAGCTGACTTTAAACATGATACAAATTAATTTATTGTAACAAAGTCTATGCTGGGGTATATGATTGAGGTAGGTGTGACAATGTTAACTTGCATGAATTATTATCTTTTACCAGTAAATATTTGTTATGTCAAAAAAATAGTTAGAGTATACTGTATTCACAAGCATGGTGTATGTGAAAGAATTATACACATTGATGTTTTTTACAATGCTATATTTTCCACATCCGGTTCTGGAAGCAATTTTCGTTTTTGTCTGTTGCTGAATATTTCCTTATTCTAAGTTGTTTAATTTGTACATCTGTGCACCTAAATATTAATAAGTTATTTTACACACAAGCTTTTTTGGATGCTAAAATTGAGTTGTGAGAAAATTCTGTATTATTAAAGGAACAATTATAATTTTAGTGTATATTTAGTGTATTATCTCCACAAACTCTCTCAAAAATCATACAATGACATCATTGCCTGTTTTTGTGTGGGATAGAATTTGTTAATGACAAAATGTCTTCCTGGAGATACAGTTTAATCTCAATTGATATAGTATTTAGGTAAAATTATTTCTAATCATGTATTTTTTGAATATGTTAATAGCAGTTAACAACGTCCATCAACACTATACTCATATTAAACCAACATATATATGTTCTCACATGTTCTGTTATTATAAGGTGTTGGATAATCTGTGCATTTAACCAACTTGTCAGTTTGTTTACATGTTAATCCTATATATGATAATCTGTTTGACCTTTAATCTTAACTCCCTTGACTTTTGATGAGGAATGTACAAATATAGTAGTTTTGAAGTCCTTTAGGATTAGTACTTTACTAGCTAATAAGTACATACTATTGCACAAACCTATGACATTTAAGCTCTATTTTTTTCTTTTGCAATTTTCTCTTAACAATGCTTTTCATGCTGTATATTTAAGAAACTAAAATCCTTCCTAAATTTATCATGATCCAGAACTATCTCCAGTCTCTCCAATCTTCTCTCAAAATTTTCTGTTATTTTATTTTTTTGAAAGGGGAACTTTTTAAATTTCAGAAATGCATTAGGAATTAAAAGGGGCATCCACCCCTTTGTTGTTTATACCAATATCTTTTATAAATTTATTTATTATCGCCCTCTTGAGAAAAAAAAAACCCTGAATCTGCTCCTATTACAAATTAGTGACATCGTTTTTTTGTGTCCAATATCATCAGAGTATTTGTGTTACTAAGGTCTCAGTTATGAACATTGGCAGCTGACTATGTGGTTGGTAGTATTTGGTAAATACTAATTAGCTATAATATAGACAAGCTGAGAATTTGCTTAGACAAGAATCTTAAACAAAAGCTTTAATACCAAATAAAATAAACTGTTCTGCTTCAGTGCTATTATTCAACTTGAACAAAAAGTGATAAATTAAAAGAAAATCATATTTTGTTTCATAGTAAATGGTTTGCATTCTATTTTGCAAGTGATTCCTTACATTGTTAGGATAACTATATCAAACCTTTGACTATAACTAAGTTACTTTACTTTTTTTCAGAAGAAAAGATTACTAATTATATAAGCAGCTATGGCATTATCACTGAAAATACATGTCGTCAAAAACAGCAACATCAAAACACTTCAAGTAAGTGAACAAAAATGTTGAATCTACACATGAAACATTAGTTTCACCAAACGTGCATCACGCATTGGTATTTTGATTTTCCATGCTAGGAAATTAATGGAATGATGTTCAGGGTTGTGGAAAGTCATTGAAAACAAGGCTTATCCTCATTGATTACCCTAGAGTTAAACTATCAAATCTAACACAAGAATGGCAGCCGTATAGAGGAAAAAAAAACACACCCTGTTAAAAGATTTACTGTCAGTAATAGGAGTCAAAATGGTTGAGTGGTCAGGACATTGGTCGCACAGTCTGGCAGACAAAGGCTTCATGTCCACTCATGACCATAGTTATTATTAATATTTGTCTGTGTCCAAGTCTGATCAAAATAAATGCTTTGTATATTAATACTAGTTAACTGGATCAAGCCTGTTGATAACAATCATTCATTCTTAACAAATGATGTTACATTTCAATAAATTTATCAGTATTTAGTGAACTATTTTCATTAGTTTTTACTGGACATGTCAAATGGACAAGGTGTTATATCAGTCTTTTCTGTTTGAATGTGTTTTAGTTCAACCCAGATGCCACAGTTGCTGAAGCTTTAAGAATAATCAGAGACAAAGTACCAGATGCTTCACCAGGAAAAGGTAGTCAATTAGAATTTGACTTCAAGACTTTTCTGCAAATTGCTCACAAATGGTGCAAACAAATCAAGCTACTTACACTAATCCTTTGGGGTTCCTGTGCTTTATGAATACGGCCAAGTATATTTTATTATCTGTTAGGAAGTTTATGGACTCACTGAAGTCTCATCTTGTTGTTTAATTTAAATGTATTTGCCTTAAGAATCATTTCACTTGACTTTGGTGTCAGGCCGACACTGATATTTGTGATATTTTTATCAATATTGTATTCATGTTTGTCCCCAGCTGCTGACTATGGATTGTTTTTACCATCTGATGAATTATCAAAAGGAAAATGGCTTGAACCGGCAAGACCTCTTAATTTCTATCCTCTCAAGAATGGAGTAAGAACAGCATTCGTATACATTGACATCTTTTATCATCATCATTAGCATCAACAATGCCAACAATGATCATCAATGATCATCATTTTTTTTATCATCATCACCATCTGTCATCATCATCATCATTTGTCATCATCACCATCATCTGTCATCATCATTATCATCTGTCATCATCATCACCATATGTCATCATCATCATCATTTGTCATCATCACCATCATCTGTCATCATCATTATCATTTGTCATCATCATCAACATATGTCATCATCATTTGTCATGATCACCATCATCTGTCATCATCATCATCACCATCTGTCATCATAATCATTATCATCACCATCCATCATAATTATCAACACAAACAATGATCATCAGCAACATCAGCACTGCCATCTTTGTCATAATCAACATCATCAGTCACAATCATCAATCTGAGATCATTAATATTTGTGGCTTTATCTGAATTGTTATCATCATCATAGTTATATTACTTTTACTTACATTTTATAGAAATAAATTGTCCTAAAAATGTTTTCTTTGTTTTTTTCAGGATGCCGTTGAATACAAAACAAAGATACGACTTATTAAAATTAAAATGATGGATAACAATCTTAAGACCTTACAGGTATAGACATAGCTGGCCTGATTTATCAGAGAGACCTGGGTCCTAGCTTGGAGACAAGTAATAGATAGCGTAAGGGTTTTTATCTCATGTGACATAGTATGGCTCAGGTCTGTCTAATGTATTTGCCTAATAGTATACACTGAATCTGAATATGGTGGACGGTGCGGTTAAGTACTGGAGCAACATCACAGAAACGAGGCTAGTCAGTTGTCGCACATCGACAATGTTTTGTGTTGAACCTTATATTGTAGTTTAACTTCAAATAGATTGGTTTTCATGAGCTTTGCACCATTTTTCAACAACAACAAGGCCAGAAGATGAACTGTTCACCATGACGACTGACTAACCTTGTTCTCGAGTTCGTCCGCCATTTTCCAATTCAGCGAATTGGCATAATGATTTTGAATGAGGATAAGATTCAGTATACTAATTAGTAGATGGTCATACTATAGGTTATCCAGGTGTCTGAATATAGGTCATACAAAGTTGTATGATTCAGAAAATGTTCTGACCTTGCAAAAAACCGAGAAAATCTGTGAAATTCAAAATTCTAGAGACTGGGAGGGGGAAGAGGTGTCATGATAAGCACTATAACATTTAGTACAGAGTTAATACACTCAAATGAAAACAAAATAAAATAGAGTGCACACACTAATAGTGTGCAACGTAATACCACTAAATGTTATGCTATTTCCTTCTAATTCTATTGTGTTTTTTTTTTCAACACGTTTAGTGTTGGTACTTTATTATAAATAGGCATTGAACATTAATTGTAATTATTTGTCTAGATTGATGACAGTCACACATGTGGACAAATCCTTGAAACAATTTGTGCCAAACTAGGTAAGATGCTATTATTATAATTATGTTGCAGTTTTGACTTGTTGACATGGTCAGTGACTTACAAAAATTACATAAATTATCAATCAAACAGAACATTGTTCCATTTAAATCAGTATTTTTGTATAGCTAAATTAGACATTGCAAAGGGATGATGGCGATACTGATATTTCAGACATTAGTCCTTGGTTGCAGTAGTGGCCAAATGTACGTTCAGATTAAAAAGGGAATAAAATATTGATAATTATATTTGATAGGTGGTATCAATTAAGGGTGTGTCCTTGTTTTCGTTTTAGGCATATCAAACCCAGAAGAGTTCTCACTGCTAGTGGAGGGAAATAAAGAAGAAAAAGAAGAAGCTGAAAAGACAGCCACCATGAAAAGGGTAATCTTTCTGTTGTATCTGTTCTTCAGTTTAAGTCATTCTTTTAGACATTTTAGACATTTTATTGATTTACACACACTATATACAAATATTTACAATCTAAGGAATATCATTGAAAGAAAAGATAGTATAGTTTTAATTACATTTGAATATACCAATTTTTGGTGTGTGTGGTTTTCGAATTAGTAAATACTTTCGAGTCGAAAATCACTCATTGTAAAGTTTTTTACTTATTTGAATATTTGTGACCAAAATGTTAATGAATAGCTAATGGAGATGAAAAATAAGTTAATTCAAATTACTCTTAATATTTGTAAATAACTCAATACCATATGAGCTAAGGACAATTAGACATTCCCCATCAAAATAAACATACTATTCTGCTGCTCGGGCACAATAAAAATTCAAGCTATTTTAATTCATCTTCAAAATCCACTGTACAATGTTGTATGCCCCAGCATTTTTCATTTCCAGTGTCTTGTGAACACTGCTAAGAATACCATGAAAATAAGAACTCTGTGCAATCCTATTTATTTGTGCTATCTACCTAGGCTAGCTTCTAAAGGTTTTTTGTAGGTAGCCTGCGTTTAAAAGCAAGTCTAATTTAATTATATTGTATTGTAAAATTGTAATAATTATTGTGATAATAGATACTGTAAATATCTTGTCTTGTGTAACATACCAATACTAACAGTGAGGTAAACATTTTGTTCAGGATAAATCAATGAAAGATGCACCCATCAAAAAAATGGAAGAGAGGGACAGAAAGAAAATGGAACAGCTCAAAAAGAAGCTACATACAGAGGATGATGGTATGAATTACACATCGCTAATAAAGATTTTCATGTTGCATTTTCATTTTTAAATCTTCACAGATGTGATTTTTCTTGATTGTGTGGTGATGTTGTGGTGTTAATATTGAATTGTGCTTTTGTTGTTGTTGTTGTCTTTTGATTAGTAATTAGGGGTGGTTTAGTAGGATGGCAAAGGGACTGCAGTCCCCATTGGCTTTTTACTGACTGAATATATAATTAGAAGGTTTTTAACTCTGCAAAATGCTCGGGTTCAGATCTCTAATATTAAAAATAATATTATAATAATATTATTATTAATAATTATTATTAAATATTCATAGAGCTTATGAGCAATGTTGAATCCATTTTTATAAGTTACTTAATTATAATTTGATAATATTGTTGCTGCTCTAATTACTGTTGCTTTGCTTGTGTAAATATTGTTGCCATTTTGTAGTGTATTCACCAGCTGGACTTACTGGTAATATTGTATGTTTGTTACAGTGTTTTGGCTTGATCATGACAAGACATTAAGAGAACTAGGTGTTGCTGATACAGACACAGTTGTCATGAGGTTTGGTCTTTATTTCCTAAATCATTATTTTAAGAGTTCCTTATGATGATTGACTGAGTTCCTTAATTGTGTATTTTGCAGGAGAAAGTACTTCTATTCGGATCAAAATGTTGATATTAAAGATCCTGTCCAGTTGAACCTTCTCTATGTCCAGGTAAAGAGGTTGTGAATTCTGACAAGTTACAGACCTGCTTGACCAAGGAGGCTTTATTTTACTGATGTTACCTATATGTTTTTTTCAGTGTCGGGATGGTATTCTTGATGGAACTCATCCATGTACAGTAGAAGAGGCAGCACAAGTGAGATTTTTAATAAATAAATATGTCATTCAATTATTCATTCATTCATTCATTCATTCATTCATTCATTCCTTCCTTCCTTCCTTCAACATAGTCCAAAATTACTGTTCTCTTTATTTCTCTCTTTTTTGTTGATGTAAACGGCAAACGTCACTTCGACTCATTCCTTCACTTCTTTGGAAAGGGTTTTGCATTGTTATTTTAGTTTTATATTCACTGTTTTGATACGGAGTTTTGATATTTTCGTTTTTGTCAAGTTCCTTTATGAAGAACACAATTGTTCCTTTATAACTGTAAAGGTTCCGAATGAAAGAAGTTCTATTGTTCCTTTATGAGGGAATGCTAGGTCTTATTTGATAAATGGGTCCATTGATGGACTCTTTTAGTGAAAAGGTTCATTGCAATTTTACTAAGGGAACGACTTGTTCCTCTAGATGGAACGTTATGTTCTTCTTTAACAAAACAGGAACAAATGTAAAACACAATGGGAACATTTCGTTCTTGTTAATAAAATGATGCGTTCTCTTTCAAGTAAAAGGGAATGCCAGATCTTAAATGGGAACAAATTGTTCCATGAAATATCGCATTGAGTTCCCTTTCAGATAAAAAAGGAACGCTATGAGCTATGTTCCTCTAAACGTTTAGGGAACATTTTGTTCCTCAGAACGAATTAGGAACAGTTTTGAGAAACTAAAAGGGAACAAGTTATTTACAAAATTTGAACGGTCAGTTCATTTTGATCGAAATGGGAATAATATGAGCCGTTCCTTTCGACAAAAAGGAACATTTTGTTCCTTTCTAATATTCTTATTATTATTATTGTAATATTTAAATGATATATTATATATTGTGTAGAATGATAATAATTGTCATCTTCTTAATGAATTAATTATTAAATAAATTAAATATACAGAATATTTAGCATTCCCAGACAGGTCGAAATAAGTCCATGTATGCCCAAACATGTTCCAACACGATCTATTGTGTTGGGCATGATCAAACATGCCCAAGCATGTTCAAGCTTGTCTCATGGGTCCTTTTGTGGTAATTTATAATATCCAATCATCTTCATGTTCCCTATGTTGAGAAGAGGTCCCAAGAGTTTTGATCAAAAGAACATCTTGCCTGAAAGACAATTGTTCACATTTGCTATTGCTGAGCGTCTTTACAGCACCATGTCGAAGAGAAAGAAGGTAGATTGGTCGTCTGTTAAAGATGCTTCTCCTAAACCAAAAAGATTGCACTTGGAAAAGGAAAATGATGAGAAATATTACTGCCCTGTTTCCAATTGTGAACACGATGGTTTCACAACACAGAGAGGCTGTAGAAAACATGTCAAATCAAAACACGACTGGTTTTATTACTTTGACAAGAAACCAGAGGAATATTTGTTAACAGAAACATGCGAAAGAAGATCAGTCCAGTCACAAAACAAAACTAGCTATCATGCTATTCCATCCTACTCTATTGCAAGTGAAATTGGTGAATCATTTTACAACTGGCTTACAGGATGTGGTGGTGGGAAGTCAATGCGTGATGCAAAACAAACTGTAAGCAGAGCATTCAAGTTTTTAAAGTTTTGCTATGAAGATGAGGAAAAAGTTACTGATGAAGTCATCGATTTTTCAATTTCATCGCCCATCATGTTTTTTAAGTTCATCGATGCCTTACAAGATGAATACAACGTTGGTCACTCTGGTCGTGTTGGATATATTGATGCAATATCAGACCTAATCGATTTTCGAAAGGCTAGTGGCAAGCTTCAAGATCCTGTTTTGAAAAATATTTCAGTAACTGAGGTTAACCTGAAAAAAGCGAGGAAGTGTGTCTCCAAGAGCATGAAATTGCAGTGGACCCATGATTTGGACATAGAAACATTGGAATCAAAAGGACATTGGGCAACAATGGAAGAATTACTGCAAGTAATCCCTTACCATCTTCCAAGATATCATCAGATTCTCCAGCAATGTAAAAGTCAGCCTGATGAGCCTGTCTGTGCTTTGGATCTTTCATTTGCGACGCGTTTCGTTGCTGTTTATCTCTTTCTGCACGTGAAATGTTCAAGACCAATGACATTCCAATATCTCACTACACAAATGATTGAAACAGCCAAAACAAATGAAGGCTTTATTGACCAAAAGCAATTTAAAACTGCCAAAACGTATGGCTTTGACTCGCTAGTGTTATCTCCAAGTGATATACAACTCATTGATGATTATGTACAACACATTCGCACGCGACTGGAGCCAAAATGTAACTACGTGTTGGTTACTCGAAATGGCAAACAATATGACAAACTCAGTAATCTCATGACAAAGATGGTGTATGACACCATTGAAAAGTACATTCACCCAAGCCGGTATCGACAAATAGTTGAAACAGAGAGCGTGAAAAACCTCACCCTTGAAGAACAAGATGTAGTGTCTCAGAATCAAAAGCACAGTTCTGTGGTTGCTCGAGTTCATTACCAGAAACAGCACTCGAGGGATATAGCCAAAAAGGGAAAAGAGTGCATGAGAAAGCTTCAAGGTATCCAGGGGGAACAAGTGAAAGAGTACATACATTCCAAGCTTTGTGACGTCAATAGCATCCCTAATAAGATGTCAAAATCATCAAGTGATGACGAGATCAGTGAAATACCTACCAATACTCAACACAGTGATAGACACAGCATTCCAGACCAGAATTTCCAATCTTGTGACGGAGAAAAGAATATAACATCAGTTAAAGCGTCAATCTCCAAAAGGTACCAGCTCCGATTCACGAATGAAGAAGACAAATATTTAAAAGAAGGGTTGCTTCGACACGGGAATGGACAATGGACAGCAATTTTGAGAGATAAAACTTTCAAGTTTCAAAAAGGCAGAAAAGCTGATTCTTTGAGAAAAAGAGCCGAAAGTAAATTTAAGAGTTTGTGTAAATAGATAAATGACATGTACTTCAATAAAATTATCACAGAATGCTAAGATATTCATTTTTGTTTAAAGAAGAGTGGGTAAGAAGTGAGCTAGCATGGTTGAATACAATAGCTAGCTCACTTACCCACTTACCCACTCTTGCCCAAAACTAAATTGACGACTTCTGTGCATACTGCAAGTATTCCCCCTCGATGCTAGGGAGGGGAGGGGTGGTCAATCGATTTTCTATCAGACTTTGAGTATAACACTTGAAGTGGGTAAGAAGTGAGCTAGCATGATTGAATACAATAGCTAGCTCACTTACCCACTTACCCACTCTTGCCCAAAACTAAATTGACGACTTATGTGCGTACTGCAAGTATTCCCTCTCGATGTTAGGAAGGGGTGGTCAATGGATTTTCTATCAGACTTTGAGTATAACACTTCAAGTGGGTAAGAAGCGAGCTGACATGCTTGAAAACTGAGTCATCTTTTTATCTTACTCTTTCTAGATATATTTATTATATTACTATTCAACTCTTATATCAAATTTTCTGCCAGTGTTTTGTGACTTTTATTTTGACATTGATACACAACAGCGTAGATCATGTTACTTATTTACATTTAGCCTTTGTTGAACCAGGATGCGAATTTTACAAGCCATGGTCTTTTTTTTGGTTGATCGGCTGTTTTACTGTTGTCGTCATCATCAGTGTCTTTGTGGTTGTCCACAATATCCTATAATTAAAGATATAGAATAATAATTATTTCTTGTGACGGATGACATTGGTACTCTGAGTAGAATACTTACCTCATCACCAGCATCATCATCACTTTCTGTGTTGTTTTTGTGACGTTCTTCATCATCGGTATCGTCATCGGTCTCATCATCAATTCGTTCGTCATCACTTTTATCACCATCATCATCGTGTCTGTCACCATCATGTTCACTATCGTTATTTCTCGTGTCATCTTCGTGTTTACTATCATTATCTCCATCATCACCGGCATCATCATCACTTTCTGTGTTGTTTTCGTGACGTTCTTCATCATCGGTATCGTCATCGGTCTCATCATCTATTCGTTCGTCATCACTTTCATCACCATCATCATCGTCTCTGTTACCATCTTGTTCACTATCATTATTTCTCGTGTCATCTTCGTGTTTACTATCATTATCTCCATCATCACCTGCATCATCATTACTTTCTGTGTTGTTTTCTTGACGTTCTTCATCATCGGTATCGTCATCGGTCTCATCATCAATTCGTTCGTCATCACTTTTATCACCATCATCATCGTCTCTGTCACCATCACCCTCATTATCACTATTTGTTGCATCATCGTCTTGTTCTTGTTCAGTGTTTTGGTCATCACTTGTGTTGTTGATATATTTTCGCATTCCTGGATATGTTCGACACAAGATATCAACATCAAACTGTTTCCTCGTTCTTCCATTTATTAGAAGCCAGGCATCGAGAGCAGCATTTGGATCTTCTGAATTTTCATCAGCAAGCATTTGGAGTTTCATCTCTTCAAACGTGTCTAGACGAAGGACACGAAGTTTGGACAGAATCATCAGCATCACAGATTTGAGATATTCTGGACTAGAGGTTGGCCCGTGTGTTATTTGCAATCTATGGTCGATGTTGTAGCGTTCTGGTTCGAGTCGGATAGCAGCCTTTACAAGGGATACTTCATCTTCTTTAGTAATTGCGTTTTGAGGATCGTATGGTGTTCTATAATTAAAACAAAAGTAAAAACCAGATGAAATTACAATTGATGAAAACCATATAATTTAACTGAGAATCATGAGATGTTTACCTCTCTTGCTCGTCGTCCTCGTGGAGCTCCAAACAGTTGATCTCTTCAGTTGAAATGAGGCTTGTCTCAGCTCTGTCATAGTCGTTGAATACTGCTCCCTCACCGAATGACATGTCTTCATTTTCTATCTCATCCTCGTCATCACTAAAATGAATTACGGGAAAGAATTAATATAGCCAAGTTGACAACAACAGCTGCATCAGTAACAACTACAACAACCATCTGTTATGTATCGTAACTGCTATATGTATTGAAAATGAACACATCCTCTGAAATTAGATGAGTATTTGGGTTGTGACTTACCTAAACAGTGGCTCATTCTGCAGTTCATCAGCCAAGTAGTGAAAAACCTGCATGCAGTTCTTGCGAGATGCTTGTCGTTTCGAAGACAGCTAAACGTGCCTGGATGGCTGAATCGTCAGTCTCAGTAAAGTGCGGCATTTCGTTTGCGGTTAGGTAGAATGGACATTTTAAAATCGTTGTTGTTGGCTTCTGGTGTTTCACTGAAGCGACATAGAAACCCCCTTGGAAAAGTTTCTTCGCTGATTCCACGTCTAGTGATTGCGAACTCCATTCATCTACGAAGACCAGTTGTGTGGCGTCGTTGATGCACTGTGTACTGACTTGCCTCTCACGCGTCACAGTGGCAATTCTGTTGACTGGAATGATGCCATGAAGAGGTGCTATCCATGTTGTTTTTCCACTATCTTTAGGTCCAATCACACAGAGCTTTCTTGTTTTGTGTTGGAAGTGCCCAGTGCACAGTAGCTGGTAGTATTTTCTCATAAATGACACTCGGGTGGTTTCGTCTGGAAACGAATTCGTTAGTCCCGAAATGAACAAGGATGGTTGAGGCACTTTAGTTGCATTGTACTCATATTTCACAAAAGCTCTCGGGCTTATCTTCCCTCTGTCTGTTTCTGAAATCGGGTTTTTCACAAAGGCTTTCTGTACGATGTCGAAGCAAGTCCCACTGGGTTGTACCTATAAGTAACGAAAATTGTGTGAGAATAATTTGAGTGTGTAAACATGTCAGGTATACATTCGATACCATTGAGGTTGTCCATTCAATCAAAAAGATATATATATATATACACATGTAGACCAGACAGTAAATTTGTGTAATGAAACCTTATTGAAAGCCTCAAGGGAGTTATTTGAAATAGCTGATCTTGCAATATTTACTTTAACATCATTATGACTTTAAAGTCGTTGTTTCGCCTTTTCAGCCTCGTCATTGCTGTAATAACAATAATGTCTTACCTCGATCAAGTTCATATCAATTTTGATTTGTGGAATAACAGCACAACTCGGACTTGACAGAATTTGTGTGATTTGTGGTATATGGCCCACCAACGTCTCTGCTAATGTTTGATTTCCACTAAGTTGTTGTAGGAAGTCTGTCATGTTTTTGTAGTAGACGTACGTATACTCGGAGCAGACTGGTTTAACGTAAACATCACCTTGGTGTAACGAGCACTTCAGGCGTAGCATGGACTTTTCAACCGTTCTTATTGCTGCAAGAATTTTATTCTCTGGCTGTCTAGTAGGTACAGAACTTTGATTTCGCATGATAACATCTCCTGGAAGATTGGGCGATTCCATGACCTGTTAAATACACAGAAACACTATTAAAAAAGATGACAAAAAACACTAAATATGGGAAATATGAAAATTTAACAAACCTGAAGATCTAAGCCAAGGCTATTCAATCCTTTGACAGCATTGGAAATTGTATTTTGTGATCCTATGTCGCAATTCACAATTCTTATGACTTGTTCACGTACAGACGCCCCAGTCAAATGGCTTGCCGAACGTAATTGAGAGTTGTGTTCGTGTAAAAGTTCACCTAATAGCTCTTCGGTGCAGAAATCTATCGACTTTTTCATCAATTCTTTCACGTAGTTGTTGTTGTAGTCTTGGACACATGTACATAACGTTGCTGTCAAAACTTCTCTTTGGCTAGTCTTCTTTCTAGATCGGATGGGTTTTAGCTCATCGATGTCTAGACCTGAATCCAGCAGTTGTCGAAATAAAACTGATTCTACGTCGTCTTCTTTGGATAATGTTACAATCCAATAATTTATTGATGGATATATTGTTGGAAATAGCTCCTCCTCGTCTTCATCAATATCTGAATTTAGTTCTCGTTTTCTCTTTCTTTCTTGTATAGGCAGGAGGGAGGGGGCGTCTCTAGGGAAACCTATGTTCCATGTCTTCTCCACTTTGACGTCACGCATAGTTTTCAAAATGGTCGAGATTCAATGCATGAAATTTTGTTGAAAACTGTCCAATTTCGTCGTTCTTTTGTGCATTTTTTGCTTAGAAATGCTTCGATAAGTTAATAAATGAGTCTCTTTTGCTACTGGATAAGCTAATTGAGCAATAAATTCAAATATTTTACTTTTTGGGAACGATTTTGTCGAGGACCGTCATCATTGAGACGTGCCATTTGCACCAAACAATCGTTAATATCTAGCCAGAAACACAATATTTTCCTACCAAAATAGGAGGTTTTATGAAGAAGGTATAAATCATTTTGTGTGTGAAATTTCCTGTTCATTGGTTTGCTGGTTGTGCTCATCAATCCTCTCAAGTAGCCTTTCAGTGTGTTCATGTAAATCTATGCGAGAAATCCTTCTCTAAAAACCTTTTTGCATCTCAAACTGAGCTTCTACATAACTTTGAATATTTACTGAAGGACAAGTGTATATTGGTCTGGTAGCTAAAACCCAACAAAGCAAGCAAAAGAGAGCAAGGAAGAATAATTTGATGATGACAAATGTCTGTCATAGTTGCGACTGTTCGAAATAAAGCGGAGTAAAACTGTCCAAAATGACTAAAAAAAGTCAGCAAAAAAATGCACATAAACTGTTTTTAAACTATCAGAAAACATACAATAACTAAAACATACCTTTTTGAACAAAACACAGTGAACTACTGCTCAGCTTTCAGTTACTTTGCGAGGTTGTAAACTTGCACAATTTCAGATAGATATGCAAAAGCGGCGGTTGAATTTGACATCATTCATGAGTCATAATTTATCTTTTCTGCTTGTGTTTTTGCCATGCTGAATCCATTTAATAAACTTTTATTTAAGTTTACATAAAGTTTTTCCACCTTGAAAGCGAAAGAAATACTTGAAACGATTCATTAATCTTGAATAAATGCAGCGACGGAGTGAAAGTTAGTTCAGTTTGCGATGATCAAATTCAGATTTCATGAGTTCTTTCTTCCAGAAATTGCCGTACACCAGTTTATTAGAGTTTATAGTTAATAAAACTCTTCAGGGCTATAGAATAACGTATGAATAAACAATAGTCCATCATGTTTTCTCGATAACAAATGTCCTCAAATTATCCACGATTTTTAATCCAAAACATCCAACTTTTACTCGTATTGGTCCACATTATTCAACTGAAGAAGTTCTCCTTTTCCTCGTTGATTTTGTATGATTTCCTGCTAAAAAAAACTACTAAAAAATCTATAAGACTTATCAGCTTTTGCATCTTTACCGTGTTGGTAAGTTTACTGAGATGAACTACTTCGCATGCTCATTGAAAACTAGCTTTACTTCAGTAAAACTACTGGGAAGCCATTCAAATACATAGCAACACCCGTCATTCAGCACAGTTTAGCAACAATAACAACAACAAAATTATAATGAGCAAAAACAACAACAACAAGCAGTTTTAAAAATAATTTCGTCGTTTAACAAAAATCCCTGTTTTCCAAGCTAGGTACCGTGAAAATATTATAGCATTATATTTACGTTTTGGGGGTAAAACGTTCATGTACTTCGTGTGTACTTCGCTTTTTTGCACTCAATTTTAATGCACGACTGTACAAAAAAGGATTGATGAGCAGAATGAAGTGTTGTCATTCAAAACAAATACGCCAGGTTTAGTCTATAATTATCAGTGAATAAAACCTCCTTTTGTCAACACATTTAGTAAAGTTTAATTACAGAAATTTAGGTGAAAACTTTTGCGTCCCGAAAAGAAATGGCGGATCCCGCGACGACTAATTACACAATTATCAATTGGTTTGTGTGAGATTGAAACACATAAATTAAGTTTTGAATGGCTTAATATATACAAGCATTATTGTAGTACTGTTCACGACAGTTTTTATTTGGTTTTCAAACGATTTTATTTATTGTCAAGCTTAATTGTTTTGTAATTAGGGATGAAAATTTTTCAATCGTCCCGTTACCGTCCCGAAGCGAGAGCTGTCGTTGCTACGGAGCCTCGTGACGTCAAAGTGGAGAAGACATGGAACATAAAAAATCATTTGGATCCAATAGCAGTCATCCCCTCCCTCCTGTGTATAGGTGATAGGCATGAAAAGAAAAATAAAACATCGTGTTGCCTCGCTACTATAGAATCTGCGAAGTTTCTCTTGTTGGTTAATAATAACCATGCATTTTTAAGGTCTGGTTTGGAGGTTTTCCAAACCAGTCTTGCAGCAACTACCTTCAACTCTTTAGTCAGCACTTCATTCACAATTGCAGATTGTAGTTGGTTTTAAACCGCTTTACTTGAAAGACGTCTATTTGGAATAAGCCTTTTCAAGGACGCCATAATATCCACTAAACTGAATGAACGAATATTCGGCTACAAACTTTAAACAGATGCACTCAAAGATAAACACAAAAGAACGGAATAAATTACAATATCATGTATGTCCTAAGAGAGAAAAAAGGAGCTTCACCATTGTTGGTGTTTGTTAAAAGGAACAACATTTGTACAGAGATAGAACAGAGTGGAGTGAATAGATAAGTGTCCTCCGGGAGAATAACAAAACATTCGTTTTAAACAATTTTGCTCTCAAACACTCTGATTGGATGTTAATTGTTGGAGTAAGTTCTTGTATATATAACATCAACAAATAAAACTAAGTTTGGCATTGTTTTCAAACTGCATAGTTTTTTTGAAACCATTATTAAATTTCTATAATTTGTCCATAAATTCAAAATAATTGTTTTTTTGAGCACGGCCTCCAAATAGTTTTCGTATAGGGTGGGTAAGGTGGCTAGCGGGTAGGCCAGTCATTGTCACTGGGTAAGCATGTCTTTTACATATGCTTACCCACTACCTAACCCACTATGACTTATGTTTTACAAAAACTACATTTGAGTACGTACTTGCAGTATTGACGCACGTTATCCAAATAGTTTTCGTATAGGGTGGGTAAGGTGGCTAGCGGGTAAGCCAGTCATTGTCACTGGGTAAGCAGGTCTTTTACATATGCTTACCCACTACCTAACCCACTATGACTTATGTTTTGCAAAAACCACATTTGAGTACGTACTTGCAGTATTGACGCACGGCCTCCAAATAGTTTTCGTATAGGGTGGGTAAGGTGGCTAGCGGGTAGGCCAGTCATTGTCACTGGGTAAGCAGGTCATTTACATATGCTTACCCACTACCTAACCCACTATGACTTATGTTTTACAAAAACTACATTTGAGTACGTACTTGCAGTATTGACGCACGTTATCCAAATAGTTTTCGTATAGGGTGGGTAAGGTGGCTAGCGGGTAAGCCAGTCATTGTTACTGGGTAAGCAGTTCATGTACATATGCTTACCCACTACCTAACCCACTATGACTTATGTTTTGCAAAAACCACATTTGAGTACGTACTTGCAGTATTGACGCACGGCTTCCAAATAGTTTTCGAATAGGGTGGGTAAGGTGGCTAGCGGGTAAGCCAGTCATTGTCACTGGGTAAGCAGTTCATGTACATATGCTTACCCACTACCTAACCCACTATGACTTATGTTTTGCCAAACTGCATTGTACGAGCTTATTGTGCTTTTGACCTTTTTTTCCCATGAATCGATTTGTTAGAAAGGAAATGCAAAAGGATCCATATGAGTCCTATCTACTGTGTTCCCTTCTGATGGATTTAACAATGAAAATTATCAGCTATTTGGGCTTTAATAGTGGGCTTTTTTTATAAATTCGATTTCCCTTGTTAACTATGTTAGCCATGATCCTCCAGTCCAATTGTGAAATAGATTTGTTGTTTACTTTCTTTTAAAAACAAAGAAATACTAAGGAGAACAGAAATATTTGGATATGTCCTTCTACATAGTCCAAAATTACTGTTCTCTTTATTTCTCTCTTTTGTGTTGATGTAAACGGCAAACGTCACTTCGACTCATTCCTTCACTTCTTTGGAAAGGGTTTTGCATTGTTATTTTAGTTTTATAGTCACTGTTTTGGTACGGAGTTTTGATATTTTCGTTTTTGTCAAGTTCCTTTATGAAGAACACAATTGTTCCTTTATAACTGTAAAGGTTCCGAATGAAAGAAGTTCTATTGTTCCTTTATGAGGGAATGCTAGGTCTTATTTGATAAATGGGTCCATTGATGGACTCTTTTAGTGAAAAGGTTCATTGCAATTTTACTAAGGGAACGACTTGTTCCTCTAGATGGAACGTTATGTTCTTCTTTAACAAAACAGGAACAAATGTAAAACACAATGGGAACATTTCGTTCTTGTTAATAAAATGATGCGTTCTCTTTCAAGTAAAAGGGAATGCCAGATCTTAAATGGGAACAAATTGTTCCATGAAATATCGCATTGAGTTCCCTTTCAGATAAAAAAGGAACGCTATGAGCTATGTTCCTCTAAACGTTTAGGGAACATTTTGTTCCTCAGAACGAATTAGGAACAGTTTTGAGAAACTAAAAGGGAACAAGTTATTTACAAAATTTGAACGGTCAGTTCATTTTGATCGAAATGGGAATAATATGAGCCGTTCCTTTCGACAAAAAGGAACATTTTGTTCCTTTCTAATATTCTTATTATTATTATTGTAATATTTAAATGATATATTATATATTGTGTAAAATGATAATAATTGTCATCTTCTTAATGAATTAATTATTAAATAAATTAAATATACAGAATATTTAGCATTCCCAGACAGGTCGAAATAAGTCCATGTATGCCCAAACATGTTCCAACACGATCTATTGTGTTGGGCATGATCAAACATGCCCAAGCATGTTCAAGCTTGTCTCATGGGTCCTTTTGTGGTAATTTATAATATCCAATCATCTTCATGTTCCCTATGTTGAGAAGAGGTCCCAAGAGTTTTGATCAAAAGAACATCTTGCCTGAAAGACAATTGTTCACATTTGCTATTGCTGAGCGTCTTTACAGCACCATGTCGAAGAGAAAGAAGGTAGATTGGTCGTCTGTTAAAGATGCTTCTCCTAAACCAAAAAGATTGCACTTGGAAAAGGAAAATGATGAGAAATATTACTGCCCTGTTTCCAATTGTGAACACGATGGTTTCACAACACAGAGAGGCTGTAGAAAACATGTCAAATCAAAACACGACTGGTTTTATTACTTTGACAAGAAACCAGAGGAATATTTGTTAACAGAAACATGCGAAAGAAGATCAGTCCAGTCACAAAACAAAACTAGCTATCATGCTATTCCATCCTACTCTATTGCAAGTGAAATTGGTGAATCATTTTACAACTGGCTTACAGGATGTGGTGGTGGGAAGTCAATGCGTGATGCAAAACAAACTGTAAGCAGAGCATTCAAGTTTTTAAAGTTTTGCTATGAAGATGAGGAAAAAGTTACTGATGAAGTCATCGATTTTTCAATTTCATCGCCCATCATGTTTTTTAAGTTCATCGATGCCTTACAAGATGAATACAACGTTGGTCACTCTGGTCGTGTTGGATATATTGATGCAATATCAGACCTAATCGATTTTCGAAAGGCTAGTGGCAAGCTTCAAGATCCTGTTTTGAAAAATATTTCAGTAACTGAGGTTAACCTGAAAAAAGCGAGGAAGTGTGTCTCCAAGAGCATGAAATTGCAGTGGACCCATGATTTGGACATAGAAACATTGGAATCAAAAGGACATTGGGCAACAATGGAAGAATTACTGCAAGTAATCCCTTACCATCTTCCAAGATATCATCAGATTCTCCAGCAATGTAAAAGTCAGCCTGATGAGCCAGTCTGTGCTTTGGATCTTTCATTTGCGACGCGTTTCGTTGCTGTTTACCTCTTTCTGCACGTGAAATGTTCAAGACCAATGACATTCCAATATCTCACTACACAAATGATTGAAACAGCCAAAACAAATGAAGGCTTTATTGACCAAAAGCAATTTAAAACTGCCAAAACGTATGGCTTTGACTCGCTAGTGTTATCTCCAAGTGATATACAACTCATTGATGATTATGTACAACACATTCGCACGCGACTGGAGCCAAAATGTAACTACGTGTTGGTTACTCGAAATGGCAAACAATATGACAAACTCAGTAATCTCATGACAAAGATGGTGTATGACGCCATTGAAAAGTACATTCACCCAAGCCGGTATCGACAAATAGTTGAAACAGAGAGCGTGAAAAACCTCACCCTTGAAGAACAAGATGTAGTGTCTCAGAATCAAAAGCACAGTTCTGTGGTTGCTCGAGTTCATTACCAGAAACAGCACTCGAGGGATATAGCCAAAAAGGGAAAAGAGTGCATGAGAAAGCTTCAAGGTATCCAGGGGGAACAAGTGAAAGAGTACATACATTCCAAGCTTTGTGACATCAATAGCATCCCTAATAAGATGTCAAAATCATCAAGTGATGACGAGATCAGTGAAATACCTACCAATACTCAACACAGTGATAGACACAGCATTCCAGACCAGAATTTCCAATCTTGTGACGGAGAAAAGAATATAACATCATCAGTTAAAGCGTCAATCTCCAAAAGGTTCCAGCTCCGATTCACGAATGAAGAAGACAAATATTTAAAAGAAGGGTTGCTACGACACGGGAATGGACAATGGACAGCAATTTTGAGAGATAAAACTTTCAAGTTTCAAAAAGGCAGAAAAGCTGATTCTTTGAGAAAAAGAGCCGAAAGTAAATTTAAGAGTTTGTGTAAATAGATAAATGACATGTACTTCAATAAAATTGTCACAGAATACTAAGATATTCATTTTTTTTTAAAGAAGAGTGGGTAAGAAGTGAGCTAGCATGGTTGAATACAATAGCTAGCTCACTTACCCACTTACCCACTCTTGCCCAAAACTAAATTGACGACTTCTGTGCGTACTGCAAGTATTCCCCCTCGATGCTAGGGAGGGGAGGGGTGGTCAATCGATTTTCTATCAGACTTTAAGTATAACACTTGAAGTGGGTAAGAAGTGAGCTAGCATGGTTGAATACAATAGCTAGCTCACTTACCCACTTACCCACTCTTGCCCAAAACTAAATTGACGACTTCTGTGCGTACTGCAAGTATTCCCCCTCGATGCTAGGGAGGGGAGGGGTGGTCAATCAATTTTCTATCAGACTTTAAGTATAACACTTGAAGTGGGTAAGAAGTGAGCTAGCATGGTTGAATACAATAGCTAGCTCACTTACCCACTTACCCACTCTTGCCCAAAACTAAATTGACGACTTCTGTGCGTACTGCAAGTATTCCCCCTCGATGCTAGGGAGGGGAGGGGTGGTCAATCGATTTTCTATCAGACTTTAAGTATAACACTTGAAGTGGGTAAGAAGTGAGCTAGCATGGTTGAATACAATAGCTAGCTCACTTACCCACTTACCCACTCTTGCCCAAAACTAAATTGACGACTTCTGTGCGTACTGCAAGTATTCCCCCTCGATGCTAGGGAGGGGAGGGGTGGTCAATCGATTTTCTATCAGATTTTAAGTATAACACTTGAAGTGGGTAAGAAGTGAGCTGACATGCTTGAAAACTGAGTCATCTTTTTATCTTACTCTTTCTAGATATTATGTTATATTAATATGCAACTCTTATATCAAATTTTCTGCCAGTGTTTGGTGACTTTTATTTTGACATTGATACACAACAGCGTAGATCATGTTACTTATTTACATTTAGCCTTTGTTGAACCAGGATGCGAATTTTACAAGCCATGGTCTTCTTTTTGGTTGATCGGCTGTCTTACTGTTGTCGTCATCATCAGTGTCTTTGTGGTTGTCCACAACATCCTATAATTAAAGATATAGAATAATAATTATTTCTTGTGACGGATGACATTGGTACTCTGAGTAGAATACTTACCTCATCACCGGCATCATCATCACTTTCTGAAAAAAAACACTAAATATGGATCAAATATGAAAATTTAACAAACCTGAAGATCTAAGCCAAGGCTATTCAATCCTTTGACAGCATTGGAAATTGTATTTTGTGATCCTATGTCGCAATTCACAATTCTTATGACTTGTTCACGTACAGACGCCCCAGTCAAATGGCTTGCCGAACGTAATTGAGAGTTGTGTTCGTGTAAAAGTTCACCTAATAGCTCTTCGGTGCAGAAATCTATCGACTTTTTCATCAATTCTTTCACGTAGTTGTTGTTGTAGTCTTGGACACATGTACATAACGTTGCTGTCAAAACTTCTCTTTGGCTAGTCTTCTTTCTAGATCGGATTGGTTTTAGCTCATCGATGTCTAGACCTGAATCCAGCAGTTGTCGAAATAAAACTGATTCTACGTCGTCTTCTTTGGATAATGTTACAATCCAATAATTTATTGATGGATATATTGTTGGAAATAGCTCCTCCTCGTCTTCATCATTATCTGAATTTAGTTCTCGTTTTCTCTTTCTTTCTTGTATAGATGATAGGCATGAAAAGAAAAATAAAACATCGTGTTGCCTCGCTACTATAGAATCTGCGAAGTTTCTCTTGTTGGTTAATAATAACCGTGCATTTTTTAGGTCTGGTTTGGAGGTTTTCCAAACCAGTCTTGCAGCAACTACCTTCAACTCTTTAGTTAGCACTTCATTCACAATTGCAGATTGTAGTTGGTTTTGAACCGCTTTACTTGAAAGACGTCTATTTGGAATAAGCCTTTTCAAGGACGCCATAATATCCACTAAACTGAATGAACGAATATTCGGCTACAAACTTTAACCAGATGCACTCAAAGATAAACACAAAAGAACGGAATAAATTACAATATCATGTATGTCCTAAGAGAGAAAAAAGGAGCTTCACCATTGTTGGTGTTTGTTAAAAGGAACAACATTTGTACAGAGATAGAACAGAGTGGAGTGAATAGATAAGTGTCCTCCGGGAGAATAACAAAACATTCGTTTTAAACAATTTTGCTCTCAAACAATCTGATTGGATGTTAATTGTTGGAGTAAGTTCTTGTATATATAACATCAACAAATAAAACTAAGTTTGGCATTGTTTTAAAACTGCATAGTTTTTTTTGAAACCATTATTAAATTTCTATAATGTCCATAAATTCAAAATAATTGTTTTTTTGAGCACGGCCTCCAAATAGTTTTCGTATAGGGTGGGTAAGGTGGCTAGCGGGTAAGCCAGTCATTGTCACTGGGTAAGCAGTTCATGTACATATGCTTACCCACTACCTAACCCACTATGACTTATGTTTTGCAAAAAACACATTTGAGTACGTACTTGCAGTATTGACGCACGGCCTCCAAATAGTTTTCGTATAGGGTGGGTAAGGTGGCTAGCGGGTAAGCCAGTCATTGTCACTGGGTAAGCAGTTCATGTACATATGCTTACCCACTACCTAACCCACTATGACTTATGTTTTGCAAAAACCACATTTGAGTACGTACTTGCAGTATTGACGCACGGCCTCCAAATAGTTTTCGTATAGGGTGGGTAAGGTGGCTAGCGGGTAAGCCAGTCATTGTCACTGGGTAAGCAGTTCATGTACATATGCTTACCCACTACCTAACCCACTATGACTTATGTTTTGCAAAAACCACATTTGAGTACGTACTTGCAGTATTGACGCACGGCCTCCAAATAGTTTTCGTATAGGGTGGGTAAGGTGGCTAGCGGGTAGGCCAGTCATTGTCACTGGGTAAGCAGGTCATTTACATATGCTTACCCACTACCTAACCCACTATGACTTATGTTTTACAAAAACTACATTTGAGTACGTACTTGCAGTATTGACGCACGTTATCCAAATAGTTTTCGTATAGGGTGGGTAAGGTGGCTAGCGGGTAAGCCAGTCATTGTTACTGGGTAAGCAGTTCATGTACATATGCTTACCCACTACCTAACCCACTATGACTTATGTTTTGCCAAACTGCATTGTACGAGCTTATTGTGCTTTTGACCTTTTTTTTCCTTGAATCGATTTGTTAGAAAGGAAATGCAAAAGGATCCATATGAGTCCTATCTACTGTGTTCCCTTCTGATGGATTTAACAATGAAAATTATCAGCTATTTGGGCTTTAATAGTGGGCTTTTTTTTATGAATTCGATTTCCCTTGTTAACTATGTTAGCCATGATCCTCCAGTCCAATTGTGAAATAGATTTGTTGTTTACTTTCTTTTAAAAACAAAGAAATACGAAGGAGAACAGAAATATTTGGATATGTCCTTCCTTCCTTCCTTCCTTCCTTTCTTCCTTCCTTCCTTCCTTCCTTCCTTCCTTCCTTCCTTCCTTCCTTCCTTCCTTCCTTCCTTCCTTCCTTCCTTCCTTCCTTCCTTCCTTCCTTCCTTCCTTCCTTCCTTCCTTCCTTCCTTCCTTCCTTCCTTCATTCATTCATTTGTCCATTCACTCATTCAGCCATCCAGCCATCATATTTTGATCCATTGATAATTCTGTCCTTTTTAGAGGATACTTTTTGGCTAGAAAATAATGACTAAAAAAACTTTTTTTTTTTCAAGCTTGGTGCTATTCAAATCCAAGTACAGTTTGGTGACTATGATGAGGGCAAATACAAACTGATTGAGTAAGTAGCCAAAAAGCAGGCACCATTATTTTGTTTATCACATATTATTTCATAAAAACAAAAGCATAATCAGTTGTATAAAATTATTTTTTTTTGTGTTTTTTCAGTCTTAAAGAATTCTTACCCTCCTACTATGTCAAATCAAAAAACATTGACAAGAAGATCAAAGAGGTAGGGAATCTCTGAAGAGAGTGAGAGAGGGAGGGAGATAGAGCTATAGGGACATGGTGGGTGTTGCATGTGGAGACATTGCCACTACTAGAAAAAAACGGGAGAGAAGGACCTAAGAAGGGTAGAGCTGATTAGTAGAGCAGGATATAAAGGAGATAAGAGGCTTATATTAAGTTGTTGATTTATAGGAACACAAGAAGCTTTCTGGACTTGATGAGCTGCAAGGAAGATATAAATATGTACAACTATGTCGTGGTCTGAAGACTTATGGTGTGACATTCTTTCTTGTCAAGGTATTGACATATTGCTGTAATCATTTGGAGAAGTGTCAATTCTTTATTTTACATGACTATGTTATTATTTTTAGGAAAAGATGAAGGGCAAGAACAAGCTAGTCCCCCGTCTACTTGGTATCACTAAAGAAAGTATCCTTCGAGTAGATGAGAAGACAAAAGAAGTCATGAAAACTTGGCCACTTACAACTGTACGACGTTGGGCAGCATCTCCTAACAGCTTTACTCTGGTAGGAAACAATAGTCACAGAGTGTAAACTGCCAAGTTGCTCTTGCATTATTTTGCGTGTAATGTCCATTTCAATGCAAGCATCTTTCTGCTACGATTACCTCTGTGCAACTTGAACAACTAATAAATAGGAAATATATGCTGTAGCTTTATTAGTTGTAAACCCAATAAAGATGTAGTTAAAAACATCCAAGCATATACAGTAGTAATAAAACCATGTGTAAATCATGTTTAAGCTTTCTTGAGGATGGTCTCTCTTCATGTAATTTAAATCTCAAAACTCAGTGTTTCTATTGGTTGAAATACTTCTTAATTTTCATGGTTTTGTTATTCTGTAGGATTTTGGTGATTATACAGAGTCGTATTATTCAGTGCAAACACATGAAGGTGAAAAGATATCACAGCTTATTGCTGGTTACATTGATATTATCTTGAAAAAGGTGAGTGGTAGCACTGCAAGGAAAGTTGCAGTAATCCGTAATTACTTTGTTTTTTTAAATAAAGTGTCTACTGCAGGTCGTGTTAGATCATTGTTTTGAAGACACTAGACACCTTGAAATTCATTGGAATGTACCTCAACCCAGAGTACAAAACAATGAATTTCAGCTCCCAAGAAGCACACATTTTGTTTTTGTCCTCCAGAAGGGGCTGCTAATTGATGTCTTATGTAAGGACTCTATAGTTGATGTAGTGTTGAATAAATTTCATTTAACTTTGTAGAGAAAAGGACTGGAAGGATTTGACCCTGATTTTGATGAAGAATCTACTATGGAAGAAGACTCTGTCAGTCCCTCAAAGTAAGAAGGATAGTTATTGTTTAGTTTGGACATTCAGTATAAATTGTCTCCTATTAAGTTTTTGACCGTCTCGTCATCCTCAGGGAATAAAATGTTTAATCATAAGCTATGTATGCCACAGGAATCTCCCATCACTTCTAGTTCTAAACCAGCATTTAAACATGGTCCCAGATGAAGTTTTGTCCGGCCAACTTGTCTATACTATTAAAATACTAAGCCTAGGTCCCAAATTCATATGGCTGGCTATATGTGTTTAAACAAAAAGGCCCAAATATACAAATGTACAACTTTGAATGGTCAAACATTTGCCTTGTATTGTGTAATCTGGACCATATAGCCTCGTCCTCATTGATTATGTTGTTGCAATCAGTGGAATTTGATGGTGACTTTATTGACACATCTTTGCATTACAGGGGTACCTATCTTGATCGACAAACCAACAAGGTTGGTCATGCATCTGTTGGGTCTGTTGCATTGCCTGCTGTTGTAAGAACAGGCGGACAAGGTAGATATTGTAATGTCATGCAGTCTCAAAATCATTGGATAACAAAGTCACACAATCCACCTTTCAAACACAACATATTTTGTCCTAAAGCATCTAATCCCAACTCTAAATCAACAAACTGTGTTGAAATAATGGCATCGCCTTTTTGCAATACTTCAAAAAATATCACCTTTGCAAAGTAAATTCTTACAATGGTGATATTACCCCATATTGGAGCTGTGGCTGTATTTTTATGAAGCCAGTACTCAAAATATCTACATTTTGGTTGTTTAAATGAATGTAATTTACTTGAATGTTTGTTACTACCATAGGTGCATCACGGTATAGCATGGGTAAGATGGAGCCTGCCCAGTATGGCACAATGTCTGGATCAGCACACTCAGCACACAGACCTCCAATGGTAAATAATGGCTGAGTTTAGGCCTTGCATTAGATATAGGTTATAGGCTGTGATGCTATACTATGGATGAATGAATTGATGTATGAAAGGATGATTGAATTAATGAATAAATAAATGAATGGATGGATGAATGAATGAATGAATGATTAAATGAATGGATGGATGGATGAATGAATGAATAAATGGGAGGATGGATAAATTAATAAATAAATGAATGCATAAATGGATGGATGAATAAATTTATAAAAGAAGTTTTTCTGTGGACAAGATAATGAAGAAAGGAAAAACAATAGCTTTGTGTTCACTCAATTTTACTCATTTGTCTTCCTGTGTATTTATTCCACAGGGTACCCAAGGCAAGCTCCATAATCTAACTCCAGCTCAGCAGGCATATATGAGTAGTCTAAGTCATGGTATAGACTCTATTGGTAATGCTGACGAGGACTTGAAGGCGCCTGTCAATGTCATAGCTCTTGGATCTGATCCAGTAAGAGAGCTTTTCAAATGTTGTAGTTCATAATAATATTTTATGAGGATGAGGATGACCTATTTTCTTAAACCTCTATTTACTTGTTTACATTATGTCTGTAAAACCATCTCATGAGCCCTGATTTTACTCTGTAATAACTATGCACAACCAAAGCCTTACAAAATGTCCTAGCATCTGCTGGCTTTTAAAAAGATGTGGAGAGTTATTACTTAGGAAAATATTGTATAATACACTAGACTATGTTATAAATACTACAAAATGGCACCTATTATTTTGTTGTAACTATAAGAATTCTACTCAATAGCTATCTTCTGCTTTGTGAATATTGACTTGTCCCTATAAGCCAATTCATAGTTAACAAATCACTTTCAGTGCTCATGTGATTTTATCTCAAATTCCTCACTTTCTTTTTTGAAAGACAAAAGATAGCAGTTTGTTAAATATGGACTGGTCCATATTGAATATTTGTGGTTGTTTATTACAGGCATCATTGAAATGGAAACAGAATACGCTTGACGTATCAAGACAGAATGTTGCTTCTAGATTAGCAGCCTTGTCAGCATCCTGTGCTTCTATTGTTAATGTTACTGCTGGTAAGTAAGCTATTACAAGACTGTACACATGCTAGATTCAATTAGGTTTAATTTTATAAAGCACAAGATGTTTTTTATTATCAATTGTTGGATTTTCAGTTACACTATTACTAAGTATAAAATCAAAATGAATATAATATAAACAAGAAACACAATTCCTAAGTTTAAGGACTATAACTTTATAATTGTTTTTAATAACTCATAATTTTTTATAAACATTTAAATCCTGGTCTGAAGTAGAGCAGGAAGAATTAGTTGTTGGAATTTAAGTGTTGGTTGATGAATTGAATTTGTTGTTTTTCCAGGTGAGCCAGATGATAGTAATTACACTGCTGCTGGTGCTGCTGTCAATGTCATGTATGTTTTACCAGTAACGTGTCTCACTTTTCTTATTTTTTCCTTCCCTCTCTTCCTCTCTCTAGCATCCTCCTTCATTCCTCTCTTTTTGCCCTTTCTCACTTAATCCCACTTCTCTGCTTCCATTTCAACGTTGTGGGTGGCATGAGTGACCTAGTGGTGAGAACACTGGCATTTCACCACTGTGATCCAGGTTAGATTCTGGATTGAGGTTGTATGTGAACTGAGTTTGTTTAATGTGTTGTTCTCTCTCGTGCCACAAGGGTTTTTCTCTGGGTCCACCTGTGTTCTTCCTTCACAAATAATCAACACTGTGAGTCTAGTGTAGAGAGTTTGAAAATAGAAATGTAGTGAGCAGTGAGTGTGGATGGGGGGGATGCATTTATGTGGGACCTGGTGTCCTGTTTGTATCTCCTGAGCTAACCCAAAAGAAGATTAAATTTTAATTTTAAACTTTTCCTTCCTTCCTTATTTCTATTCTTCTTTTCTCCCACCTTTCTATTTTCTCTTTCTCTCTTGACTCTCCTTCCCTTTATTTCTTCCTTCTTTACTTCCGTTCATTTCTCAGAGAAAAAATTGCTTCCCAAAATGGGTTTATTCTAGATTGTCTTTGGTGATACCAAACCCAACATTTGGTTCAAATTTACCCATATTTCCCCCATTAAAGGGGAACATTTCCATGCAATTCCCATCTCCGGAGACTTAGGAATTCAATTTTTTCTCTGTGTTTCATCTTCCCTCCCTTCCTTCCCGCATTCCTTTCTATCTGTTCTACTATGACCACATTTTTTATGCCTGGCTGCCTTTTTTGTCATAGTAAGTTGTATTTATTTTGTCCAAATTGTTGTTGCGTAAGCATATAGATAGCTTATGTTGTTTCTTGGTTGCAGTTCTGCCAATCTTCAGGACTTGTCAAAAGGTATCAAGATGATTGCCAGTCTACTTGATGATGCTGATGATAGTAATAAACTGCTAGATGCTGCCAGGGGCTTGGCCTCAGCATTTTCTGCCATGTTGAAAGCTGCACAAGAAGGTTCTAATGGTGATAAGGATGTGAGTAAAGCAGCTTGTGGCTTTGTTATGCATATCATTGTGCTGTCATGTCATCAATCAATCAATCAATCAATCAATCAATCAATCAATCAATCAATCAATCAATCACTCAATCATTGAATTGAGCAATAAATCATTCTGTTAGCACTTATTTTACTGTTAACAATTGAATTAGTATACTAGATGACTAATTTACCATGATTATTTCAAAGTGCCATGCTGTTTACAGTATTCTGTGGTTAATCACAGTATCTAGGGTTGCTAGTAATACATTTTGCAAGATATGGTCAGGTTATCATGTTCATCATTGTTCTTATTTTAACCTTTCAGAAGCGTGGTAAGCTTCTCAGTGCTGCCGGTAATGTTGGCTCATCTGGTGCACAGTTACTGGAGTACATGGGAGAACCTGATGTAGACCAAAAAACACAGGTATGTACTGGAGCATAAATATAAATGTTAAATAACTATTCTACACATCTCATCCACATAGTGGTTATTCTTGAGATGGACACTCACACTCACTACCCCTACATCAATTATTTTACACACATCTTGCATACATGCTGAGGGAGAAAAACTGGAGAACCCAGAGAAAACTCCTTGTGGCACATGAGAGAACAACACTCCATACAAACTCAGTTCACATGTCACCTTTGCCAATCCAGGGGTCAAACAGTGGTGAGAGGCCAGAGCTCTTATCACTCAGCCATCCATGCCACCCATGTGGTCATACACACTTGAGTTGTTTCTTTTCTGTGATCATTCTAGGATCTTAACACCATGGTTGCTTTCCCCTCTGATAGCTAAATGTACCACAAATTAAGTCTTTTCTGATTTGAAAGAAATTCATGCTTTTCTAGTCTATTTCATATTCTCTTTCTACTTGGCTTTTTCTTTTTTTTTTTTTTTTTTGGTCATACACACTTGAGTTGTTTCTTTTCTGTGATCATTCTAGGATCTTATCACCATGGTTGCTTTCCCCTCTGATAGCTAAATGTACCACAAATTAAGTCTTTTCTGATTTGAAAGAAATTCATGCTTTTCTAGTCTATTTCATATTCTCTTTCTACTTGTCTGCGAAAACAACCATCATTTATTTTTCTTGTAGCTTTGTACACTAATGATAGACTTACTTATCAGACTCAAATCAAGCATTTCTCGATTGTTTTCTTTGCAGGAAATGTTGTTACAGCTTGCCCAAGCAGTTGCCAATGCTACAGCCACTCTAGTCCTAAAAGGGAAGAACGTTGCCAGCCAGTGTCCTGATACTGCACAGCAAACCAAAGTGATAGGAGCTGCTAAAGACACAGCTATGACAACATCTCAACTTGTTGCCTGTGTGAAACTTGTGGTACCAACTATTAGCAGTCAGATGTGTCAGGATCAGGTCGTGGAGGCAGCGAAACAAGTTGCTAAAGCTGTTGGGGACACAGAAGATGCTTGCAAGGTAGAATAACTAGTAGAAATCAGAGACCAGATTCTGTTACCCATAGACTTGGTAGCACTGTCCACTGGAGTCCAGGAGAGACCAGTTTTACCAAACCTGGATATTGCTAAGCTGCATTTCTTCAGTTGAAAGTTCAATTGAAATTGAACTTGTATATAATGGTGAAGTATATTGTAAAAGTTGTACAGTTGAAGAACTGAATATGTCGAAAAAGATCCTGACTGTCAATTTTTCTCCATTTGTCATTGGTCAGATCTTCCTTTTTTTCAACTATCCATTTTTCTTAGTCTTCTTATCACAAAATCATGTTCTTCTTTTCCTCTTAGTATAGCATAAAAGTTGCTTTCATGTTCTATCCATTCTATGCTAATAAAAAAATTATTCTTTAATACAGCAAGCTGCACCAAGTGATTCAGAAGATCTTGCAGCACTTATTGCTGCTGCCCAGGGTGTAAGAGATGCACTGAACCAGTTACTATCTAAAGTACGTGAAGGAGGTATCGTACCAGAGCAAGGTGAGAAGTATGATGAGACCTGTGACGATATCCTGTTTGCTACAGACAGACTGTTTAACAGTATGGGTAACGCTGGGGAGATGGTGAAACAAGCCAAGATCTTAGCACAGGTGAGTGAGTTATATAGCGCAAAACTATGCCTAATGATAAGCCAATAATTATATGGTAAAAATATAATTATGAAAGGAATCCTCTTGTTCTTCCGTGATCAATCAGAACTTCATTGAACTCTAACTGCAAAATGAACTCATTTGATGCTTCTGAATGACGTTACGTTATTGACTTGGTCTTTCAAGTTGCATTGTAAACCACAGAGATCCTTTAGGATATCCATGGACTGTAATGTGATCAAGACATTGGTTTGTTAATGATGTATTATTACTTTTGTGTGAGCAGGTTTTTGTCACATTACACGTCAGACTTAAGCTTGCAATTAAAATCATGTTTTTATTTTGATATGATTGTGAAATTAAAATTGTGATAACAAAAGGAACCTCAATGATCTAGAATGAATTTAATTATGGAAAGTAGCATCGTTCAGGGAGATGCAGAGATTTTAAAGGGGGTGCATCTGGTAGATTCCAGTAGGGGTGGCTTAAAATTAAAAAAATAGTCCATCAAAATAACCTTTCCCTGGGTCCACCCCCTGTCATTGATGTTACAAAGAGAAGCAGTCCTGTGTGCCATCCTGTATTATGTTTGATATAATATGATGTCATCTTTAATATCAGGCTACATCATCATTGGTCAGTGGTATAAAATCAGAAGCAGAAACCCAAGATGATAATGATTCGCAGAAAAGACTATTGGCTGCTGCTAAGATACTAGCTGATGCTACAGCTAAACTAGTCGAGGCTGCCAAGGTAGGAAGGGCATAAAATAATGCATTTCTCCTTTGATGGAAAACAAGCAAAAAAGAGTTGGTAATGTAAAGAGAAATGATTTCACAGTGGATGAGAGGACTGGTTACGAGTGCACACGTGATTATGCAAAGAGGGATATATACGATATATAGATCGACTTGATTTCAGTAAGACTATTGTGGTTGACCACCAGATATTGTGTGTTATATTGTTAGGACTCTAAGGAACAATAGAAACATGACTATCTTCGTCTTGATAGTATGATTGATGACAAAAAATAAAAATAAGAAAGCTGAAGTGACAACTGTGGTAGCCTACCAAAGCCCTGGTCAAACACACATAAAAGAACTTGGTGTCATTTTCGTGCTTCCCGTTTTTCACTTTCCAGTCTCTGTTTGCTCAAAAATATACACATTGATTTAGGATTCCTGAAAAACTTACTAGACCTTTAACATCTCTTTATATTGACATACCTCTTTATAGTAGTTAACAGTATTTCATACTGTTACATATAAGATACACAGTTACACAAGTTACAATAACCATGTGCTTTGTAAATCAAATTACTCAGGACCTCTCTCACACCAAATGTTTACCGACATTAATTTTTTTTGTCTTGTATTATTTAGGGTGCTGCCAAGAATCCTAATGATGAACGTGAACAAGAGAAGCTAAGAAGAGCAGCTGAAGACCTTAGATCTGCTACTAATACTGCAGCTAGTGATGCGCTGAAGAAAAAACTGGTCAAGAGACTAGAGGTAGAGTTGTCTCTGTTGTATTGTGTTAAGATTCATCAACCGAAACCTTGTAGAAAGTTTTGTGTGACAAATCTAAACACACTGTAAGGAAGACTGGAGAAACAGTTGTCTGATTCACAAATTTTACAGATAACAGATTTCTTACTTCCCTATTGTGCTATATTCAAGCCATTCCTGACTCAATTTTACATTTTATGTTATTGTTATTTTTATAGAAAGCTGCAAAGGAAGCTGCAGGACAAGCTACTCAGTTGATTTCTGCAGCTCAGGCAGCTGGACCTTCTAATAGGAACCAGACCTCTCAACAACAGTTGGATGACATGTTTAAGGTGGGACTGGGAACTGATTGTTTGATGACATACTTAACAATGCTTCCATAGGACTCAGATACCAGTAAATGATCGATTTGAGTCTTTGTTGTCTTCATTACTTTATAGCAGTCCACCCATCACATGTGATTTAAGCCTTTGCTCTTGTCATTACTTAAGCTTAGCTTTTTGGGCTGAAGTAAAAGAGGAAAAATGGTTTGCGTTTCGTGTACCGTAGTCCGTTCCATTATGCCACTGTTCTAGTATACTTATTTCATAACAATAATAAGGCGCGACATATAGAATAAGTTATAAATTGAGGACTAGTTATATTGAAGATGTTAATTGAAGATGTTTAATATCTAACAAATGCATGACTACAGTACAACAAAACACCCACCAGAAAAATGTAAAACAAATATGCCAACAGTTATGAGCACTTTTTAAACATCAATTTGTATTTTTGTTATTGCAGCCTGTTGAAGATCAAATTGGTAAGTTGCTTAAGTCAGTACGAGATTTGTCTAACAATCCAGAAGATCCTGCCAGTCAACTTGGCTTGATCAATGAATCCAAGATGTTTATTCCGGTAAGCTTGAACATCTGTAGTAATCAGTAATTTAACTATTTTAACTTAAAGATAGCTACAAGGAGTAGACGTAGTTAAACAATTGAATTGTTTCATTTACCAAGACATAATTATGGCATTCTTTCTGACAACATTTTTTTTTAAATTAATGAGTATGAAATGTGAATGAGGGTTAGCTATCATTAGATCTCATGGTCTCATCTCAACATTCGGTTATCATTTATCAAGATTTTCACCATCATTTATCATGATTATCATTCTCAATAGAGTCGTTTTGTATGAGTGGCAAATGGTATGGTTACGATGTTGCTATGATATGACAGAAAATTCAAATGTTTTCTTAGAAACTTTGGCTATGAAAAGATACTGTACTGTTTCCCATTCATACGAAAACAACTCTTTCCATGGTCATTATATTTTAAAATGTTAATATGGTATCTCTTTCCCATTTTAGCCTACTGCCAAGCTAGTAGCTACATCCAAAGCAGCCCTGCCTACTGTAGGTGAGCCAATGTATGCCGCACAACTGGGCAACTTTGTCAAGAGTACAGCAGAGAAACTGGCTGAGCTGAGAGATGCAGCTGATAAAGCAGCTGAAGCATGTGGCTCCCTGGAGTTAGATAGTGCACTGCAACAATTGAAGGATTTGGAGGATGACCTAGAAGCGATTGAAGAAGCTGGTGACAAGGGACAACTGGTCCCACTACCAGGGGAAACGGTAGGTGATATTAAGATATTGAGGGTTTTTGGTTTGAAACACAGCAAGTTGAATATGAAAGCCTTAAAACTGGTAGGTGTTATTGTTGTAATTGTTGTCATTATCATCACATAGTTATTTATGTAATATTATTAACATTGAATCTAAATCTAAATCTAAATAACATTTGTTTCATTGTTTGTTAGCCTGAGTCATGTGCCCTGGAACTTGGTGCCACTTCAAAGAGTGTTGGATCGTCAATGGCACAGTTGCTGACTGCGGCTGCTGGGGTGAGTGATATTGCTCATTTATAAGAAAAAAATTGTACCACCTTCAATTAATTTGACTTTATTGAACATTACTAACTACTAGTTTCTTGTTTTTGTTGATAATTTCCTTTTTCCTCTATTTATTCCTCTTTCTTTTCCCTCTATCTGTGCTTTATCATTTTATTCATTATTGTAATGAGCGTTACCGAATACTTAATACTTTTCGTTGCAGTCATTTTACTTTATTCATTTATCTCTCTTCACCTACTTTCTTTACTTTATCAATTTCCTAACATTTCCATTTATTTTCTATTATCTAGGGCAATGAAAAATTCACAGGTACTGCAGCAAGGGATACTGCTAATGCCCTCAAGATTCTCACTTCTTCAGTTCGTGGAGTTGCTGCTGGAACGCCTGACAAAAAAGCACGTAATAATCTCATAGATGCTGCTCGTAAAGTGATTGTAGATTCTGGTAAACTGATTGAAGAGGCTAAGACTGCTTTGGCTAATCCTGGAGATCCGCAAAACCAACAACGACTTGCACAGGTTTGTTTCAAAATTATATTCCTATACTAAGACCCCATGATATTTGTTGTCAAAACTTGTCTGTTGTTGTGACTTGCCTAAATAAGTATAATAACCTTTAATGTGTGGTCGTTTAGGGTTAAACACTTGTTTTGTGGATGTATTGTAGGTTGCCAAGAATGTATCACAAGCTCTCAATCACTGTGTCAACTGTCTGCCTGGACAGAAAGATGTAGAGGATGCTATTAAAGCTGTGTCTGCATCCAACCAAGCTTTGGCCAGAGGAGAGGTGAGTGGAACTATCTTGTGTCAAGACTCAGTGGCACTTTTGCAGTAGTGTTTGGTAGCTAGACTTACCATACTCATCTGAAGATGACTATGTTATCATTCACATACTACTGCAGTATGTAAACAAAGCACTTTTGCAGTAGTGTTTGGTAGCTAGGCTTGCCATACTCATCTGAAGATGACTAATGGTATCATTCACATACTACTGCAGTATGTAAACTAAGCTAAAACCTGTTTAAGAGGCTAACAGAGATATGTGTGCATTTCTTATACTAAGTCTTGTATTTTTAAATTGCTGTAATTTTCCAGTTTTTTTTAATACTTTTATTAATGATTCCTTATTAATCAGTTTTTCAAGTACTACCAATTATTGCTACAATCGACAAGTCTAAAGCTTATAATCTTGTTTCATTTCCCAAGACATATGGTCTATACAGATTGTTTTGATGTTTTAACATAAAAAAAATCTGATGATAATTATTAATATATATATCATAATTTGTTTTCCTGGTAGTTCCCTCCTTCTTCTAAACCTTACCATCAAGTACAGGAACGTGTCAGTCAGACTGGGGCTGCTCTCAATGCTGCTGCTGGTGATGTAGTGACTGCTTCACGTGGTACACCTAATCAACTTGCTAACTCTACTAAGAAATTCTCAGTCTCTTATCAAGACTTGGTGGACAGTGGTCTTACCCTAGCTGGACAGGCACCGGTGTGTTTGTAGGCAGTATTTTTTAATAGTGTATCTAGTGAAATCCTGTGAGGATATTCATCCTATTTTTTTTATCTTCATATCCAATCACATGGTATTCTTGGGTTTCACATTACGTCATAGCCGCCATGTTGGATGACGATAACAAAGCATTCCTCATTAGTTTCTCTTGTTTGTTCATCCAACATGGCGGCAACAGCTTTGTTCTTTGTTCCTCAAGGGATTTTTAGTCATGTGGTTGCAACCCAAGAATTCTATTTGTGATATACTTTCTTTTGTCCATTTGTATTGACCAACTTTTTCTATTGTTGTTTTCCCAGTGGTTTGTATCAATGTGTGAATGTTGTGTATATTTTTAAAGGATGATGCAGCCAAAGACAAGATGGTTCGTAATCTCAAAAATACATCCACAGCATCCAGTAAATTACTGCTTGCTGCCAAATCACTGGTCACTGATCCTAGTGCTCCTAATGCTAAAAATGCATTAGCTAATGCTGCTAGGTAAGAAACTAAAACTCTGTGGAGAGTAAACCGTGGGGATTGCTAATCATTCACTCATTTATTCTTTTGTGATAAATGTTATTGACTTGTCCATTTGCTCATTCATTTATCCTTCCATGTAACCTTTGCATTCTTTTCTCATTCTTTCATTCATTTATAGTTCATTGTTTTATTTATTCATCCACCATTTATTCATTAATTTTTTGCATTCGTTTCTTTTTCATTCATTCATTCATTCTTTATTTCATTTGTTCATTCATTCGTTCATTCATTCATTCATTTATTCATTCACTCATTCACTCATTCATTCATTCATTCATTCCTTCACTCATTCACTCATTCATTCATTCATTTACTCATCCATCCATTCATTCATTCACTCATTCATTCACTCATTCATTTATTCACTCATCCATTCATTCATTCATTTATTCATTCATTCATTTGTTCATTCATTTGTTGATATATTCTTCCTGTGTTTAACTATTCATTCCCGTCATTGTTGTTTCAGAGGTGTAACTGATAGTATCAATATGTTGTTGAATGCCTGTATGTCTGCTGCACCAGGACAGAAGGAATGTGATAATGCTGTTAGAAATATTCAGGTAAGTGCAATTGGTGCAATGGACACAGTTCTGGAAAACCAATAATCCAGTCTAACTTCTATGCTGAAAGTGCATTTTATGCACATACTACTTACATTATCTTTAGGGAGCCTACTTGCTAGCCTTCTGCCTGTGTTTGCTATATTCATCATCACAAATTTTGTGACCTTCATTTCTGTGCTATGTCAACACCAAAGCATAGTCCACATATGCATAGAAGTACTGTCAACATAATTATTCAGTCTTACTCCCAAAACTCGTGAAGTCTGCGTATGGTTATGGAACTAAGGACCAGGCTTGAAAATTGTGCCATTAACATTCCTATGTTGAACAAGAGTTCCCTACTTGGACATGTCTTCAACAACATTTCATAAAGAAAATTAAACATTCACTATTCGAAACTCTAGCTTTGTATGGTTATGATGTTGAGGTCTCCAATCTTTTTAAATCCTTCGATTAAATTTCATCAACATATTAATACACTATATTTTACTTCCTATGCATATTTTGTATATAATATAATAAATAACTTGTAAATAGCTGAATAAATTCTAATAACTATATTTCTATCACCACCTGCCTCGATTAGTTTTAACTATCTGCAGGTGTGTGTATTTGTATAAACACTTGATTTATTTATTTAATAAACTTGAAACTTGAAACTTGAGTGTATGGATTTACACTGTTTTTTTCTCCATGATATACAATACACTTTAGTCACAAGTCTTTTTTGGTATTTCAGGCCATGAACAATGTTCTAGAGAACCCTGTTGAGCCAGTCAATGATGATACCTATTTTGATTGTCTGGACAACGTATCTAGAGAGTCTAGAGATCTTGCTGAATCTATGCCAGTTATAGCAGATAGTGTTAAAGCTGCTGATTATAATAAGTTTGATGCCGAAGTGCGGCGTGCATCTGATTCTGTGTGTGCACTGACTGAATCTGCAGCTCAGGTAAAATGCTGAATGATTCATGAAACTTTGTTGTGGTTACTATTGCTGTTATCAATACTAACAGTATGTTTGTAGGATTTATAATTATCTGTTTGAATCTGATGGCTGGAATTTTTTGTAGCAATACTTCAACTGTGAAGTGTTGTATGATAATTATATTATTCATGGTATGATTTTGTTCTGGTCATGAGACACTTTTATTTAATGTCAGTAGTTCCTTTACAATATGGTATTCTTCCAGGAGGCCAACAAAAGGCTATTTTAGGAGACAAATCAAAAACTTAAATACTGATTCATTGAAACAGGAAGTTGTTAAGAATCCCAACTGGGTAGGAGACTAAACCAGTTGGCTATATACAAAGCATGGCCGAGAAATTATATTTTGTCTAAATATCTAACTAGAAAGCTTGTTGTGCCTGGAGTTAGATGATGGTATTGGACATGAATTTGAACTGCTATTGAGTGTCATGTTCTCAGTTTTACCAATGTGTACAGATAGCTATTTACTATTTATGTACTTAATACATATGAGTTGTGACTGCTTAAATAGGGTCTATTGACTTCGAAAAAAAAGTGAAAAACGAAAAAGATCATCAAAGTTTTAAGTTTTAAGTTATCATGACTCATATACTTATTATTTTGATACCATTTTCCAGGCAGCATATCTGGTCGCTGTAGCTGATCCCTCCAGTGTAGCTGGCCGTCCAGGTCTAATAGATCAAGACAAGTTCCTTAAAGCACGTGAGGAGATAAATGAAGCTTGCTCCAGTTTACTGGATCCTGATTCTAGTCAACAAAAGGTAAAATAGCAATGAAGATTTTTTACACTTCAAGACCACATAGAGGTTATGCTTGGGATGAAAACTACAATTTCAATTCTTTAATTATATAGATTTAAGGAGGGTGTCAGATCTTCAGTATTCAAGCCACTGGCTTTTTCATGTGACATATCCCTGTCAATAACATATTCTTTATATTATCCATAATGTTTGTAAATTATTACAACTTGTTTATTATATTATTATATTTGTTTGTATTTGATACAGTGTTCTGTTTTGATTTCAGGTTCTTGCTGCTGCAACCTCTGTTGCCAAACATACGTCTGCTCTTTGTAATGCATGTAAAACAGCATCAGCAAAGACAAGCAACCCTGCAGCTAAGAGACAGTTTGTACAATCAGCTAAAGATGTGGCCAACAATACTGCTTCGCTGGTGAAAAACATTAAGGTAAAGCCTGTTGCCTTGTCTTGTCTTGTCTCATCATGTCATTTCTCGTCTTACCTCGTCTTGTCTTGCCTTATCTCATCTTGTCTGGTTTTGTCTTGTCTTATCTTATCTCGTCTCATGTTTTGAGGGTGCTATTTCTATTTTCTTCCCATTTCTCATTTTTCATTTCTTTTTTTCCTCACTTATAAAAATAATCATTTTCTTATTCTCTAGACTTTTGCTGGTAACATGAATGAAGGCAACAGATTATCATGTGCTGAAGCTACCAAGCCACTACGAAATAGTGTACATAGCCTTACAGCATATGCGCTCTCCCCTGAATTTGCTTCGCTACCAGCAAAGATAAGTGATGAGGTATGACATGGTTGAAAAAAATGTGAATATAACTAAGGCACCACCACAAATTTTCATGCAAGTTTCCATTGTGCATGTTTCTTCAACTCTCAATGCTTTTGTGGTGCGAGTTCAGTTGTTTATGATGCATGAAATTGTTATTATTCTTGTTGTTGTAGTTATTTACTTTAATACATGAGTACTGTAATGTTTTTGTGTGTTCATTTTATGAAAGTCCTATAATTGACTAAATGAATGAATGTGTAAATGAATGAATAGATAAGTAAATGAATGAGTGAATAAATGAATGCTTTTTTCTTTTCAGGCTCGTTCAGCTCAGGTACCAGTTATCATGGCTGGCAAATCAGTAGCAACAACAGGAACCAACTACTTCAATGCTGCTAAGACAGGTGCAGTGAATCCTAAGGACCAAAACGCTATGTACCAAATGCAGCAATCAGCTAAAGCTGTAGCTGATGCCATGAAACGACTCATCACAGCTATCAAGTACGTATATAAATGTACATTCTCCCTCTCAAAGAAGTAATATGCCATTATTTTACACTTTTTTTTTGACCTGGTCAGAAGCATAAAGAGATTATTCCTTGGCTCTCCTGATCGGTATTCTTTGATATACAAATTTATGAATGTTCTGATTTTTCGTTTCTCTATTGTAAAACATCTTTTAAGTTCATTTCATGCTTTAAATTATGTGTACAAATGTTTTATACTATTTCTACATTGTGTAACAATCCATTTCTGGCTTTCTATTGTTAGCATTCTTGTTACTAACAACAGTTGCTATAGTACATAGAGTTGATTTCAAAAACCTGTGACACAAAGTGTAATTGCCAAAGTGTAACATGTCAAATGCACATATACGAAAATGCGAACTGGGAAGTGCAATAAGGTGTACAAAAGTTTAATACTCTCAAGTTTCTTGAAAAAACTCTGTGGTCAAATTCACTATTGTTGTTTTATGGGATCCAGATGTTTTGCATGTTAATTTTTTTTCATTCATTAATGTATTTACATGTTGTCTTTCTTTAGGGATAATGCTCCTGGACAACGAGAATGTGATGAAGCTCTTGATAAGATCAACCATGTCATCAACGATCTTGACCAGGCATCACTGGCTAGTATCAGTGAGGGACTGGCACCAAGAACTGACAATTCTTTAAAGGTATTTTAATGTAATAGCCTTTAAAAAATTATAGTAATTCTCTGTAAAGTTTTACATTATTATAGTTCTAATTTTAAAAACATCTTGAGATTTTCAAATGATAAAACCAAATATATAAAATTTGTAATAATGACAAGCATGGCGAATTGATGTTTCAACATCTCGCTGGACGTCATTTTTTATTACATCTTGAGATTTAGGGATTTAAATAGAAAGAAATGCATTATAATGCAAATGAAGACCACTTGAGGTGCATATTTTTTGTGTATTTTTATTAATTCTTTATGACTGTTGACGTTACATTAGGGATACCAAGAGAAGATGCAACAGAATCTACATCAAATCGCAGATAATGTCGATCCTCTTGCTGTAGCAGCTAAAACACAACCAGAAAATATTGGGCATGAGGTAAAACTGATGTTGTAACTTTATTGTTTTTCATATTAATGACTTTGTAACTTATGATAACAGTTAAATAATATGCACAAAATGTCTAGTTTCCCTTTGAAGTCCAGTCAAACTCACACACATAAATGCTCACCACTGTTTGATCTTTTTTTTTACTCCTGTCAATCAAAATCCTGATTACCACCCAAATAAAAATTAACAAATCATGATTCAACATGAAAAAGTAATAATACAGTAATATTATGTCTCACCCATGTAAAGGAATCCATCAAGGGGTCTGATCCTGGATTCCGAGGATCTGGGTTCCATATTGCAAAAATCCTTAATTATGTATTCTTGATTCCAAAAGCAAATTTTTGGTGGATTCCATAACGTTGATTTTGCTGTGAACTCCGCATCATCTCATAATTGATTGTACTTTCCTGTGTACTACTTTCAGGTTGCTAAGCTGACTGATTTCCTAGTTCCTCTGTGTGATGCCACTATTGGTACTGCATCTCTAATGAGCAACAATGATCGTAAAGCTGACATATTGGATCAAACTAAGACTGTAGCAGAGTGTGCTGCACAATTGATGTATGCTGCTAAGGCTGGTGGCGGAAACCCAAAGGTATGGTGTTGTTTTAGGCTGCAATCAAATGTTTGCTACTTGTTTGAGTCCATTCAAGTACCAGTAGATGAAATTTGTCTCATCAGTATGAGTGGAGTGGCAAACTTTGTACGGGACCTTGTGTCCTTTTGTTGACACTCCTTGTTCGTTACACCTTGCAAAATCTTTATAAATAAATAAATAAATAAAACATAAATCTAATATAAATTGCATAGCACATTTTCGAATGACACATATGAGCATGTACATACCAAATATGTGCTATATGAATACTAAATTGTTCATAGGTCTGCACGTGGGCAGAGCTAAGGGAGGGCACTGCACCCCCTTTTGGGAATTATTTTCATAAATTATTTAACAATTATTCCTCAGTGCTGGGGTATATAAGGTGCAGCATCTTTCTCAATCTCTTCATCTGCCCCTGCTGTTTGTCACCTGTTGTTTGTTTGTGTATTATTTTCTATGCTGTAACTGCTTGGAGATATAAAGAATTCAATCCTCTTGTGTATGGAATTATCTAATGAATTAGGATCCCTAAAATTCATGTCACTGCACACCAACCTTTTACAGTAAGGACACGCGAACCATGAACACTTCTCTGTATTTTTTTTATTTTCTGAACTTTCTGCTTCAATTCTCCGGATCCTAAAAATGTAGGACTGAACTCAAATGCACTAAGTTATGAAAATGAAAACATGGTTTGAGTATCCTCACTTTACCTTTTTTTTTCAAAACATTTAGAATACCGAAGCTCATCCAGCAATTAATGAGGCTGCCGACAGTATGAAAGATGCTTTACGAGACTTGAAGAATACAGTAGAAAAAGAAGCTAGCGAGTCTGGCGTAGTGTCTGGGCTTGTGGATAGTATTAGCAAGACATTGACAAGTGTAAGTTCCTTACAATATGTCTTCTCAGATAAGGACAAGAAACCGGAGGTCCCAGGGCCCACGGTAATTGGTGAAAGCTGTTCATCCGAAGTTTTCTGGACCATCAACTGTTTATCATTATCAAATAAAAACATACTGTGTGAATTTCGATGTATTTTATTGTGGCACTTGTGCTTGGGATTCCTGTGGAATTACCACTCATACACCTATGCACACACTGGTGCACACGATAGCATTGTGCTTAGGGCTCTCTTCAAGCCACTAGGCCTCTCTTCAAGCAATAGGCACAAAATGAATGTGTTAGAATGTGTTATAGTAAGTTCATGCCTCAGGCAATTGATTGAAGTTCGAAAAAAAGAAGAGTCTAAATTGTTTATAGTGTTTTACTTAATGCCATGATTTATCATTGCTTTCATTGTTATCGTCATTGATATCTAAAAGACAAATACCAACACAACCGCCATAATCAAATTGACACCATCATCATAGTTTGTTGTTGTTCTCGCTATCATAATATCCTCATATATCCTTGCCATCATTCATTTTCTACGTCCTCTACATTATTACCATTGTTTATCAACATTCAAATGAAAATCATCCTAAAAGTGCAGAAATTCCGTCATAGACAACTGAGTAAACTATGTGCAACATTCTACTGTTTTTTGAACAGATCGATAGTCCACTAATGGATCCAGTGCACGCCAAGATAAAAGAAGCCGATCAACCATTCGTGTATTACCAAGAACACATGACTAAAGCTATGAAAGACCTGACACGAAGAGCACAGGATATGGTAAGAAGGATTTATGATGTGGCACATGCTGTTGCTTTTAAAGTTATTTTTGCTCTTGTACATAAGTATTTGTATTTGCTACGTTTATGTTTAATTTTGTGTGGTGGTTTTGTTGAACCCATTACCTGGAATCGAACATTCATGATTACTTGTTCAGAAATGTTGAATGTTATATCCTGTGTGATCTTTACAATTGTATGTTGTTTTAATTGTTAAGGTTGGTAAGTCGAGTACAGACCCAACCAAGCTAGGACCATTAGCTAAAGATATTAGCAATCTGTATGATGACATTGCGCACAATTCCAAAGGTGCTGTTGCTACTGTCGGCAACCAACAGGTAATCAAACATTTTCATTTTTTTTCCATTCCGTCAAAATCTTCAGCAGAGCAGCATCATTGTTTTCATCATCACAATCATTGTCATCATCAACACCATTATTAACGCCATCACTATCATCATCATCATCATCATCATCAGAGCAGCATCATTGTCAACATTATCACGATTACTAACGTCATCACCACCATCGTCATCAGCAGCAGTAGCATCATTGTCGTCATCACAATCGCTGCCATTGTCATCATTATTAACGCCATCATCATCATTGTCGTGAACGTCTACCTTCAGCATATTAATCTTGCAAACATTATCATCCGTCTAGTTTTCTCCTTCCCACTTCACCCTTTTAACTTGCCACTTCCTTCTCTTTCTCTACTTTCATCTTGCCCTTTTCTTTGTTTTGCTGCCTCTCCAGTCCTCTGATTTGTATCCGTTATTCTGTAGGTTGCGCAGCGTATTAGAAATGGTGTACAAGGCCTCGGTGAATCATGTATTGCTTTAGTACAAAGTGGTGGTACAGTGCAAAACAGACCGAATGATCCTTACTCTAAGAAAGAATTGGCCGATAATAGTAAACGAGTCGCTGAAAAGGTACTTATAGCGATACTTGAGCTGACGTAATCCTTTGTTATTCATGTGCCAACCAGACTGATTGGCCGTTATTTCAATAGAGCTTATTGTAGTTCATTTGTTTATAAACATAAAGTATCGCTATTGTTTTGATTTATCTGGTATACCAAAGAATATGAAAACAAGAATGTTATAGAAGAGAGCATACCGTACCGGGCCATTCAATTTCACGAAATCCAATTAAGGCTACAATTGTACCATCTATATTTTCAGGTATCTCACTTATTGGCAGCTTTGATGGCAGGATCACGTGGTACACAGGCATGTATCAATGCTGCTGCCACAGTCCATGGTATTGTCAATGATCTTGACACTACTGTCATGTTTGCATCCGCTGGTACGATGAACCCAGATAACGACAATGACAACTTTGGTGATCACAGGTAGAACTAATACATGGACTGTTGAATGTCTCCAGTTACACAAAGACTGGTTTATATTATTCACCAGATAAAGTTCCCCACCTGAGACCGGTTGCATGAAGCCTGAATAAAGTTATCCACTGGATAAAGTTATCCACTCCAAAGGATTTCTTTAGAATTTACCCGCTGGATAGCGATTTATCCGGTGGATAGCGCTATTCAGGCTTCGTGCAACCGGCCCCAGATCGTACGAACCTGGATAGCGCTATCCACCGGATAAATCCCTATCCAGCGGATACATCGCTATCCAGCGGATAAATTCTAAAGAAATTCTATAGACCGAATAACTTTATTCAGGTTTCGTGCAACCGGGCCCTTTTGAAGTTATCCACCAGGAACCGGTTCTACTGGGTAAACTCATCGAATGCATAGGATTTGTATTTGGAATTTATCTACTGTATGGATGATTTAGGGTGCTACAGCACTCGCTTGTTTTGACATTTTGATTTTTCAATTGCTTGATTTTCATTCTAAAGAATACTTAAGTACTAGTCTGATCTATGAGTCAAAAAATGCTTGTGGAGAAACTCCAGGTCCTCTGTAAAACTCACCAATAACTCGACTGTATTAGTTTTCGAATAATTCTTTTGCGCTGTCATTGTTTGATTTCTAGAGAGGATATTCTAAAGAATGCCAAAGTACTTGTGGAGGACACCAAGAAGCTAGTTGCAGCCGCTCAGTCATCGCAAGATGTGCTCGCTACAGCAGCCGAGTCCGCTGTCGGTAGTGTATCTAAACTAGCGGAACATGTGAAACTTGGAGCCGCAGCTTTAGGATCTGATGATAGTGATGCTCAGGTAGACACTGGTGCTGGTCCATTTTGTCAGAAGTGGAAAAGATCAATAAATATCTCATAGTCGAGTCACTTGAGCCATGGACACTTGTCTTTTTCATTTTCTAAGCTTCCTACAGCTGTAAATCCTTTAATAAAGTAGGAATGAACTCAAATGCACTGAATTATCAAAATGAAAATGTTTTCAAATCGATTTATTCAAAGAATACATGTTGAAAAACTATAAATAAAGCACAAAGTGTTCACGGTTCGAGTGTCCTTTCGGTGAGCATTTTAATCACAATCACCCTCATTTTCACCGTTATTTTCGAGGTAGCTTTCTTGGTCATCGTTTTTGTCGTCCTGACTAGCGTCATCGTACACAGTTATTTGTGTTGTGATAGACGTTATTGCCATTGTCACTGTCCACTTCACCATAACTGTACTGCTTCACATTCATGCAAAACAACTCTTATACCCCAATTGCTGGCGGATAACACTCTAATCCATGATCACTGTTTTGTTTTCTATCTTATAGCAAATGCTTCTAAATGCTGCGCGAGACGTGGCCAATGCTTTGTCATCACTGATCAATGCTACCAAAGATGCGTCAGGGAAACCAGCTAACGACCCAGCTGTAGAACCACTTAAAGCTACTGCCAAGGTATGTTGTTTCTATTGTTTAAGGAAGAAAAAAGAGGTCTTACACACGAGGGAGCTTGCTCTTGGAACACACGCACAAAACATGCTCCCAAACTATTTCACAATTAGTACTGTACTCGCGAGGGAGTAATCACAGGAACAAATCCTGTGAGCAACATCATCAATGGAGGAGCATGTGTCCTATAGGAATAAACTCTTGTGTGTACTGGTCTTCAGTCTTCTGTTCGAGTGCTGATCTTGCCTCGATATTGAACAGCATTTACTTGATGTTATACACTTTTAATTAATGACATCTAACTTAATTTGATATCAACAGAACTCTCTTTAAACTAAAGATAAGAGAAAAATAGCAAATGCTCTTTAAACTAGCCTTGGCTAAATAGGACATTCCTGTATGGATATTAGGATAAAATCAAATAAATAAAATCAAATGCCATTTTGTTTCAGACCACGGTATCCAACGTATCATCCTTACTATAATTTTGTTATAAAATAAAATAAATCAAATCAAATATCATTTTGTTTCAGACCACGGTATCCAACGTATCATCCTCACTATAATTTTGTGATAAAATAAAATAAATCAAATCAGATACCATTTTGTTTCAGACCATGGTATCCAACGTATCATCCTTACTATAATTTTGTGATAAAATAAAATAAATCAAATCAAATATCATTTTGTTTCAGACCATGGTATCCAACGTATCATCCTCACTATAATTTTGTGATAAAATAAAATAAATCAAATCAAATATCATTTTGTTTCAGACCATGGTATCCAACGTATCATCCTTACTAATGACAGTCAAGACAGTCGAAGATAAAACAATGCGTGGTACACGTGCTTTAGAATCGACTAACGAAGCAATCAAACAGGCTATATTAGTACTCAACTCTCCCTCACTGCCAGCACGTGAAGCTAGCCCTGAAGACCTCATCCGTAGCACTAAGGGTGTTACCTTAGCAACTGCTAAAGCCGTTGCTGCGGGCAATTCTTGCAACCAAGACGATGCTATTGCAGCGGCTAACATGGGCCGACAAGCTGTTACTGAGATGTTGACTATTTGTAAGGTAATATGTTTCTAAAGTGTGCTGTTTGTTAAAGCACATTATTGTGTTATAGTCTCTTTCGCCTGAGTTAAAAGTTTCGGGATCTCCTTGAGAACTATATAAGACAAAGGGAGCCCGAAATTAAATATGGAGACAAGTGACAGCATTGGAAGTTCATCTCGGTTTGTTACGAATCGTAAATTAGTTATTTGCGCCGCTGTTTAAACAACTTCACTCGCATTGCGAAGAGGTGAAGATTTATTGTCCTGAATGCGGCTTGTTCGTTTTTACAGGCTGCAGCAGTATCTTCAGATGGAGAAGATATCAAATACGCGACACTAGTGTCAGGACGAGAAGCCGCGGCTGCTTACGGGGAAGTCTCAGAACTAGTTATTAATGTAAGTAACTTCACTACTAGTGATTACTGATTAAACGAACGCTTCAAACAATCTATTCATCCATCTAGTAATCAGTTAGTCAGTCAGTCAGTCAGTCAGTCAGTCAGTCAGTCAATCATTCATTCATTCAATCAGTCAATCAATTAATCAATCAACTAATTAATCAATCAATCAACTAATCAATCATTCAACTAATCAATCAATCATCAAGCAACCATCAATCAATCTATCAACTAATTAATCAATCAACCAATCATCAATCAAACAGTCATAAAGCAATCAAACAATCATAAAGCAATCAATCAACTAATCAATCAATCATTCAACCAATCAATCAACTAATCAATCATCAATCAATCATCAAGCAATCAATCAACTAATCAATCAATAAATCTTTCAACCAATCGTCAATCAATCAACCAATCAATTTATCATTATTATTATTATTATTATTATTATTATTTAGATAATTCAAAAACCAACTCCAGAAAAGAAGGCTCGGTTAATGCCATTATCAAAGAATGTCGCTGATAAAGTAGGCAAACTTGTAAGAACGGCTGAACAGCTCAAAGGTAATGAATAAGTAACGTTTCCTGCGAAAACTGGGTTCAACGATATTTCGTTTCATTTGCTAACAATGATGCAATTGATATCGTATATCTAATATTATTTTGTGTACATCGTAGGTTCAGATTGGGTTAACCCTGAAGATCCTAATGTCATCGCTGAGAACGAGTTGCTTGGAGCTGCTGCCGCCATTGAAGCCGCTGCTCGTAAACTAGCTGAACTCAAACCTAAACCACGCCCCAAGGTAAAAGCTCTGATACTCTTAGTATCTTATTTCCTATAGCAGATAACTACGTACCGGCATTTAGCGCGGCTATAAGTGTTTCATGATTTCATGATTTCGCCACTTAGTTGTTTTACACTAAAAGATTGTCTAATTCATTTTGTCCAATATTGTTTTTAGCAAGCAGATATGACTCTCAACTTCGAGGAGCAAATTCTTGAAGCAGCGAAAGCTATTACTGCTGCTACGGTGGCTTTGGTTAAAAGTGCATCAGCCGCACAGAAAGAACTCGTAGCAACTGGAAGGGTAAGTTAATTGTATGTTGAACTGTCTGTCTGTCTGTCTGTCTGTCTGTCTGTCTGTCTGTCTGTCTGTCTGTCTGTTTGTTTGTTTGTTTGTTTATTTATTTGGCTAGTTTGTCGAATGGTTTGTCGGTTTGTTTTCTTTTATTTGTTTATTTTTGTATGTCTGTGCGTTGTCAATGGTATCTTTTTGTCTGTTTCTCGATATATATGTGAGTTGGTTTCACGTGTTGGCTTCAGTAGTGCTCATCCATTTATCCTATATTCGTCCAGGTATTTTCAGCGTCATCTGATTCCAGAGAAGACAACCAATGGTCATTTGGTCTTGTGTCAGCGGTATGTCATTGTCGACAGTCTTCTTTAGCTATAAGACTTATCAATTATCTACAAGGAAACAACGGATATCTTCACTGAGATCCTCTGTCGTTTGACCCAATCATTGTTGTGCGTAGCCTTCTTGCATCTCCTACCTGGGGACAAAATAGTAATTGATCAATCGCTTGGGAATAGACCTTCCTTGCATTCGCCTGACTGACCACGAAACAACAGAATCACACTGAGGCTCGCGTCCATACATTCTCTGTATTTCATACACTCAAGCCTCATTGTGAAACTATTGTTTTGCGAATGCGTGCAAGGTCTATTGGAACGTACAATCGCATTCAAAATTGTTGAACAAATTAATAGCTTTCCGAGTAATCTATGCCAAAAATGCCTCTATAGCGTTCAAAAGACCTCCCCCCCCCCCCCCCCCACCCACCCTACTACATCGATGTTGAAATTTGCTCATCTACTATTCAGTCATAGGTTATTTCAATGATTTCTATTACCATTTTCAATTAGGCCCGAACTGTAGCAGCTGCCACCCAAACGTTGTGTGACGCAGCTAATGCCGCTGTCCAAGGTAACGCCAGTGAAGAACGGCTCATTGCAGGCGCCAATCAGGTCGCGTCATCTACAGCACAATTGTTATTGGCTTGTCGTGTCAAGGCTGATGCTAATAGTGCTACACAAAAACGACTGCAGGTACGTTGGTCAGCGGTTTATGTGTTCAGGAACTTTGGTTCAAAGCATTAAATTTTACATAGTACATTATGTAGGCATACACTAAACTACACTGCACTGGACTACACTGGGGTCTACACTACATTACACTACACTGCGCTACGCTACACTACACTACACTGCACTACACTACACTACACTACACTACACTACACTACACTACACTACACTACACTAATAGATTTGTACCGGAATGCATCGTGGACAGAGAAAACTTTAAAGTATTGACTTTGTACCTACTTTTTCTCATCTAGTTTGCTGGGAACGCTGTCAAGCAAGCCGCTGACAACCTTGTTCGTGCTGCCAAGAACGCTGCTATCTTTGAAGAAGAGGAGACCACGGTCATCATCAATCAGCGTTTCGTTGGTGGAATCGCCCAAGAACTCGAAGCTCAGGAACAAGTTCTTCGTATCGAGAAAGAACTCGAGCTCGCTCGGTTGAAACTCGGAAAAATTCGGCAAGCACGATACGTCCCCGAAGACGACGACTAGAATAATAAAAATACAGTATTGAAGTTATTAGGATTACGAAAATTATAAGAAAAATATTCAAGTTTTGACCGATAAACCAATATCCCAATAAGTGTTCGGTGAATATATTTTTAGCAGAATATAAATTAAAGAAACACGACAAAACAAATCAATAACAGTTCGTGACAAATCGTTAAAAAATCGTAATGTTCGAACGATGCATGAAAATGTCGATTAAATAATTAGTCTACCGACTACATATCGATTTGTCAGAGTGCCCTTCGACCCAGATTCTTAACAAATATACAAGCTCATATATATTATTTGATACTTGGTTAAATACGATGGTATCAAGGCATTTGCAATCAAAATCTCCATAGCTGTTTGTTTTCTATTTCCGTTGCCATGGTTATTGTGAAGTTGCGAAGTAATGGTAATTCCGTTACTAGGTAACATTTCGTCGGCTGTTTTGTGTTTTGTTATTTTTGAAAGTTCTCTAAGTTAATTATTCTAAAGTGTTTAATATTTCTCCAGAAAAGTCGTCTCTCTATTTCTCATCCTACGCCGAGAAAACCAATCCAACTTCAAGTCTTCAAACGTTAGTGCAGCCGCATCAAAAGGTTACAGCCGAATAAGTAGTCGCCTTCTGTCAATACTGACAGCGGTTTATTGTACACTACTACAGAAGGCTCAAACCACCGAAAGCCTTGGCAAATTACAGGGAGCTTTAAGAGATCAATGAGGTTTAAAATACGTGTCTATTTTTAGTGAGTATTTTTGTCGAAAGACAAACCTAGAATGTTATAATATATCTAATGATAATGGAAATAGCTTATCAGGGTAAAACAATTCAATAAATATTTTTGTACTTGGAGGATTTGCTTTATACAACATTCACACCTTGATATTTATTTTAACAAGATAATATTGAGTATTCTGATTCACACATTTTCAAACGTTTATCTTCCGATGTGAACCATCAGATATGTTATTTTATGATCTTGATCAACCAAAAAAGTGGTGTTCCACTTCTGTTTTCCGTGTCCCAGGTGTTTCATTGGCGTACAAAATTTTTTTAAAGGACTTCACTTGAAGAGTGATTTTCTTAGGAGATTAATCTTTAAACCAGAGAAAACGTTTTAGTCAAACTAAAAAAAAAAATAACTTAAATACACAAGATATTATTATTTTGACATCTTGAACTGTAACATCTGTTGTTTACTCAATGACCACCTTCTTCAACTTCACCTTATTTGACAAAGTACTTCTATATTTCTTAGAGTGTCAATGCCGGTTTTTCTATCCGTTTGGTTCATTTTCGTTAGATTATCATATACCTTGGAGTGATTTTTATTAGTCACAAAAGTAACGTAGTTAACACTCATCAGGGTTTCCAAAGGAATGGATTAAAAATATTGAACCTTGAAATTGCGTTAATCGATCGATCACATGATCTCACTCGATCTGGCGGAAAAAATCGCTTTCGAGTTTACAGTTTCCTCTGTTTTATACCGTTGTACTTTCTCTCTTTTGTACTTCGAATATCGAATAGTATTTGCCCAAACACTTAAAAGCGTCCAATAGCCAAATTTATTGGCTTTATAAGTGTCAACAACATGTAAAAGTGCTCACCTGCCCTCATTTGCATACGCTGTTCCGGCGGTGCGTTGCGTGACACTATCGCTGTCCGTCCATGGCTTACTGGGTAAGCGAGGTTGCGACATGATTTCCGTGTTAAAAATCATTGAAATGAGAGGAAGTTGATGTGAAACTAGCAACAACAAACGTGGAATGCTTCTGGATATTTTATGTGAGTATTTTGCAAACTTTTTATTCAAGTTTTTTAATGTGAATTTTTAAATAAGAAGAGGAAACATTAGACGCCACTAAGCGAGTTATTGACTGTGTAAACTCATCAACTTTCGACTTTTCGCCTTGAATTACCTTGCTCTCGAGAAACTGTTATTATTTTTTGTTTCCGTTGATTACGTTTTTGACGGGAATTTAGTCGCCAAATGGAGTTCGTGCAATGATAAGCGGTGAATTCAAAACTAGTACAGCTGACCGTCACGACATCTTGCTTCATTCACTATTTCTTTGTCTGAACCTGTTCCCTAGAGATTATTGTCCAAAACATTGACTGTGTTGTTTCAAAAGATATTATTTGCGCGTGTTTTTATTTCGTAAGTTTAATGTTTCTTTTTACGCAGTTAATATAGATTAATGGATAATTTCTTGTGGTTTTTGATTCTTTCGACTAGAAATTCATTTTTGTTGTTTAATATGCACGTGGTAATTGTTTGTGCGACACGTGGATATTTAGATTTCAACAACACTTCTTTCTAACTATCCTTTTCTTCAGTCGGAACTATGCAACAACGCTAAAGCACACTCTTTGTAAAAAAGTAATTTTAACTAATTTGGTGCGAGCTTGAAAGCAATAGCATGTTTAGTTTTGTTAATAGACTTATCTCGCATCCAAAACCGAGCAGAGATAAACCCTAGACGAACCAAACAGCAGTCCGACTTTTATAGAATATCTTGTGTGATAACAGATGGTCGAATAGATAATTCAAAGTCGGACGCCTGCCGTGATCAATCTTGCTTTATATTTTTTTAACTTCCACAATTTTGGCGCCGTTTTTGATGGACTGACCAAACGCGCGCGCTTTTTCCGGCAATTATCGTAGGCAAAATTCACCCTTAAACTCAAACTAATTTATACAAAGTAACATATTTTTTCGAATTAATTATTCTGTTTGTGAAGAAGGCGTCAGTCGGTCGGTCGAATAAATAAAAAATAGCTTTAAAAACGTTTTTCGCATAACGGGAAATAGGTGATATAGTGTGATGTAGAAGTTTTGAATTCGCCAGAACTGCAATGGGTTGTAGTATTGTTTAATTATCAATTCAAATTTGTTAGTCTTAGAAACAGTCAAACTGAAGTGCAATATTTTAAAGCTTTTTTTTTGCGTTATTCAACGGTGACAATATTGTACTTGAAAAGCGCCAATTAATACTATCACTACACACGCCAACGACTACAAGCTTTTACTTCAAGATCCCAATCTTGTTCACGGAGATTGTTTTAAGATCAAAAGATCTTCCACTCGCCCACATTTTGTTTATAATTTACCATAAATCTTTTTCTCTTTACTTCAAACTAATTTGTCTTTTATGTAGCGGTCTACCACAATAAGTGCGACACAAATAACTCAAACCCGGCGCAATCTAAAGAACTGCTGTTTTTGTTACTACCAATCAACGACGCATTTCTCAATTGGCGTCTTGTAAATTTGCTTCATTTAACGAACTCCGCAGAGTTAATTTTTATACCTTTGGGGGTAAAAAATAATGATATCTAGCCAGTGCTCTCACACGGAGACGTAGTGTCAAATTTCCCTCTTTCGGTTCTTCTCTCAGCTAAAGAGCCATATCAAACTTTAAATTAGGAGCTATGAGTATGTAAAGAGTTGATGGTGATCAATGGCCTTTATTTTCTTTCGCATTAATCTTGTGGGAACGCTGTGGTAATTTGTATCCGTGCAGATATATATGTTTTGATATAAACTGCCGTTTAACTATATTAAAGTTCAGTGAGCTAAAGTCAGTTTAATATGAACGTCAAATGAGGATAACAGAGTTTAATTACAAGGAAATACGTTTTTTATTACATATATTAAGTAATTCAGGTCGCTGTTATTTCTAGGAAAATCTTATTCGTTCAAGGTTATGGCTTGATTTCATTACATTGTACGTATTGTATGTTTTCTGTATTTCAGTTTTTATGGGGTCTGTATTGGACCTCTGTTTATTTATTTATTTTTTTTTTTGTTTATTTTACCTGTAAATATATATTGTTGCCTTTCTTCTAACTGTTAATTTCGAAACAAAAAACACACAAACAAACAATTATTCAAAACTAGGAAACGAAACCTGTCGACATTTCAAATGACTGGTGTCTTTTCGACCTGCAATCAGTCAAATATGGTGCAGGTTCCTTGACTCGACTCGACCCCTGAGGCCATTTCCTAATATTATTTCTCTTCTTTTCCTGCCGTCAGGTGGACGACAGTGAAGTCTGAAAAAGTGAATAAATGTATAAGAAGTGGAGGGTTACCTCGATGTACGATTTGAAACAAACTATGCTTTATTTCAACTAAAAAGTTCGCAGTTTGCAGCTCAACCCAAATACTAAGCTAGAACTAGAATAGGAAATATTCAGAGAATTATTCAAGGCCTCCACCAGATTTGATCCAAAGAAAACAATTTTTGATAAAATATGAAAATTTATGATCATCCAATGCATGGTGCATTGACGTTTCAGGAAGCTATGGAGATAGCAACGCTTCGTTGTACTCATCCATCATTATTTGACATGCCATCAAGGGATCCTTTCATGTCATTGTACATAGACGCTTCAAGTCCTTTAGTCACTAGACTGTAGTTGTATCAGTCAATATAAATTTCGTGGCTAATACTGAAGCGCGCGATCGCGATTGATAAATTAAGGTTTTAGTTAATCCTTCTTGAGCGATGGTAATGTTGCTTTTGCGTGACACAGGGTATCACGATCGATCATTATCTTTGATATATATCATAATCTATAGTTTTAGTAGCCATAGTTGTCTCCGTCACTTCGTTCCACTCAACAGGCTGCACGCTCGCACGATATACGTCGATGTAAACATCGATCTCAGTCGTACCCTCAAAAAAAAGAAACTGAAGAAACTGAAAAATAAAAACAACTATAGCTAAAAACTATAGTCTTTGTTAAATCGAAATTTTTCCAGTATGATCTCGATTCGCGTGTAAGCTGCCAATACAATAAAAATATCGTTCAATATCAATATCACGGTTATATCAGGACAATCGCTATATATCAAGGTAGTTCACGTGAGAAAAATGTCACGAGACTGACTTATATCACGAATTAAAATTTCATACAATAAGTATATGAGTATATGGTTCTCCCACCCGCCCTCACGTCCACTCCCGTCTAATTGCCGTAATTCATTATTTTTAGGGGCTATTCCACTACTTTTCCTAGATAAGTATGGGTTTTAGAACAATTTTCGGTGAATTTCTGTTCATTTGACCCCGTCCGACGACCATGATTCTTTGGGATTAAGCAGCATATAGATTGAAGATTGTTTTGATGTGACGTCATAGTGAATTAGGGTAATTGGAGGGCGTGTAAAGGTGAGCGGTATTCGACCAATTTCGTATTTCGGGGAAAAGGTTCTTTATAGGCATGGTATCCCAATTTTGAATTCCACTCGGTACAGCGGCATTTGCATTTGGCATCATATTCTTTTGCATTTGGCGATTAAATTCGCGATATAACGAAAAAAACCCTTAGTAACAAGATTCCAGCGTTAACAAACTTGCCTTCTAACTTCTATACTTGCGCTGTTGCTGTAGAGTTCATGTTAACTCCATCCGCTGCATTTCTCCCTCTTTTTCTGATCTTGGGTTTCCTGTTCTATTACAAAAAAATGATTGATAGAGAGGAAAAGAACTCGAAGAAGGAAAAAAAACACTTGCCCTTAATTGTACTTAAAATGTACTTAACCTTGCAAAACTTGCGAGCATTACTATTTTTTTTTTAATGGCTTCTTTGTGATTCAAAAACCAGCTCGCCTGTAGGCGACATAACTAACTTAGGTCGGGTGTTGTCTCTGCGTGCTTGCTATTACTGCTGTTAGAGGCGTGTGCGATATCGTGGCGAGATCTCAAGTGATTAGATACACCTCGCTGGTTAATAGCAATAGAAAGCGTTGAGTGCTACAAGAGTTACTCCGACAGTCACGCAATCTAATTTGTTTTGTTGCTCGAGGACCACAGACTTTTAACAATTGGTCACCATGGTAACGAGACGAGGACTTAAGTGATGAAAATTGTTTTTATAAGCCAATCATAGTTAAGAAATCGCATTCAGTGCGCATGCGATTTTATCCCGAATTCCTCACTTTCTTTTGTATTTTGAAAGACAAAAGCAGGCAAAGCAAAATATTCGAGATAAACCCGCATGCGCACTGATAGCAGTTTGTTAACTATGAACTGGTCTATATAATAAACTTGTAATGAACAATAAAAAATATTTCAATTTCAATTTATGCCTTAACGTGCCTATTCATATAGACAATTCTTTAATTATCGAAACTTTAAGGAACTTTCCAATGCAAGACAGTTTGGACAAGCAATGTGATTGCAATCCTAAATCAAAAGTGCGCTCTCCATGAATGCGAATTTCAAATGTTCTTCAAGCCTAAATTTCACACTCTGAACCGCGCAAAGGGTTTTGGTATCGTTTAGCTGTCAACCAGTTTTTTTTATGATTGAGACATGAAACGATAATCCAGCAAATGGCAAAGAAAATTATTTTGTTATTTCTCGTTGAAAATTTTGGGGATGCACAAACTGTGAGTAGAATTTCCAACAGAATGTCTTGATTACCGTTTTTATTCTCTCTGGAATCAGTTTTCGAAAGATATCTGATAAATGGTAATAAGCAACTCCAAACGTATTACATGTATTAGTCGGTAACTGTAAGACATTTGAATACACCACCAGTTGTCTATATTAACTCTGTGCTGATTTTCTCTATCTCTACAGTTATGTTCCTGCTGGGCTCGAGACTTGCTTCTTCTTGTAAGTATGGTCATTTAGCTTGAGAATTTTTAAATATAGAATACTACTAAAATATATGCATGTTTCCGGTTTTTTTAATTATTTAGCCATTGTTTTCCAATGTCCTGTTCTCGGTGTTACGTTTGTTTCTTTTGGTTGGTATACACTAGGCGACAAGTCGCTGCGACTTATCCCCGCGACTAGTCGCAACGACCTGTGTGTACTAAGTATTTTTGACGAAAATTGTTGACGCCGCGACAGAATTTTGTATCTGCGACTTGCCGCATGAAATCCAACCGGTTAGATCATTGAACCAGTGCGCACTGAAGCAACTTGTCGCCTAGTGTGTACCGGCCTTTACAGTTTTCAGTCAATGTAAAGTCATATTCAGTGAATTCAATTTTGCTTATGCCGTTTAACGAGTGTTTCCCTCAAATGCATTTTCTGTCTTTGTTAAACCACATGTACAGCTGACACTATGCAACGTAGTTAGTTCCCAGTCGTTTTTAATAGCTGGTCTGATTTACATTGATAGAAAAGAAATACGTTTTCAAAAGCAAATAATATAAAAATCAAGTTGAACATATATAAAAAAAGCACCTATCGCGCTAAATGGCATTGTCGTCCACTTTGTAATGATTGTTAAATTCACTTTAATTGTCGGGATGTCGCTAGACTCAATTACTCACTAAAACAATCGCAGATGCAACGCGCAGTGAAGATCGATGGTGTTTCACGCGCCGCGTTTGTATCATCACTGATTACAAACATTTGGTCAACGCATCTTTATAGATCCGATCTATTTTGTGATGAGCGCCTCAGCCGCCGCCATTTTGCCAATCGCGTATTCGGAGATTATTTTTATAAGCGTATTTAATTAACTCGAGAACGCATTGTTTGAAGCTAAGCGAGCTTGACCACTTTAAAGCTTTCGTGTTATGGAATGCGTGCTCTCCAGTTTTGTGTTGCTAAGCGACATTCGACCACGTGACCTCTAGCTGCACAGAATTGTTAGTATAAAATCTCCGCTCCTTCCCTCCTTGATACTAACAATACTATTCGTTCCTTTTCAGGGTGTCCAAAAGAAACTCCCCTTTCAGAATATTCAGGAACATTCTCTTCTCCCAATCATAAAGACCTATATCCAGACAACCAGCAGTGTACCTGGTACATAACGGCCCCTCATGCGTCCCTGCACGTTAAGTTAACATTCAGTAGCTTTCATTTAGAAGACTGTAAAAACTGCCAATGTGATTCGGTGACCATATACGATGTTACTGAAGACAAGAAAAATATTACACTAGGAAAATATTGCGGTCAAAAAAATCCTGGAACTTTCTATTCCAGTGGACGATATATGATTGTAGTCTTCAAATCTGACAATGGAGACAGTCACTCTGGTTTTCTGGCTCATTATCAAACGAATATACAGCAGGGATCAGGTGAGATTATATCGAGTAATTCGAAACACACGCATGGAGTCGTTTTTCGTATGAGTGGGGAGCGGTATATTTACACTATGGCTACCATATGTCAGAAAATGTGCATGGACTAAAGTGCGCGACATAAATACCACTAAATAGTGCTAATTTATGCTAGTTCTATTGTTTTCTACGGTGGCCCACAGGGGACATGCAAGATGCACGATGTCATGTGCAAGATGTCTGATGCAAGGTGCACGGTGTAAGATGCGCGATGCAAGATGCACGTTTCAAGATGCAAGTTGTACGATGCAAGATGCACGATGCAAGATGCAAGATGCACGATGCACGATGCAAGATGCACGTTGCAAGATGCACGATGCACGTTGCACGAGGCAAGATGCAAGGTTTTATAATGTCTTTTTGGTCAGCGGATTCCGGGTTGACTCCTCTTCAAAGTGGCGCCGAATGAAAATTATATGCCAGCATATGAAGGCGGAAATAATAGTATATGTTTATGGACGTACCATTAGATGTTTGTGCGGGGGGGGATTCTTCTCCCTCAAATTTCTAAGGGTCAATCATAAACATGAAACTTCGAAAAATCGATGAGTGAATATATAATGATTTAATAAACAAGCAAACTGTTATCATATTTCAACGACTCCGAATTAAGAATTCAGATAATTTTAATACATAACTGGTGGTTATTCCATGATAAACAGAAAGAAATGAAACAATTTCTTTGTACTCGAATCCAAGATGGAAGTACCTCTGTATCAGCTCGTTTCCTAATTCAGTGTTAACGATCAACATATTGATTCAGGAGACAAAGTCCAATTGGTAAATTGCTATTAAATGTTAATAAAAATAGCAAAATATCAAAGCGAAGGATACTATTATTTCCGCCTCCATATGCTGGCAAAATTTTCATTCGTCACCATTTTGAAGAGGAGTCAACCAGGAATCCGCCGACCAAAAAGACATTATAAAATCTTGCATCATGCATCTTGCATTTTGCAACGTACATCGTGCATCTTGCAAATTGCATCTTTGCATTGTGCATCTTGCATCTTGATCTTGCAATTTGCATTGTGCATCTCGGCATCTTGCAACGTGCATCGTGCATCTTGCATCAGACATCTTGCATATGACATCGTGCATCTTGCATGTCCCCTGTGGGCCACCGTAACTACGGCTATGATACGATACAGTACTGTTTAACACTCATACGAAAACAATTCTATTGCAACAAACAGTACGGTTACATATTTTACTAACCTTTCTCTTGTTGTTCTTTCAGTGTGTAACCCAAGTGGCGTATTACTAAGCGAATCTGGTGGTGCTTTAACAACACCAGACTCACCTAGCAACTATCCTTCAAGAAGTAAATGTATTTGGCTTATAAAAACACAACCTGACTATAGAATCAAATTCAAATTTTTAAACTTTGATCTTGAGAATTGTTCGGCTGCGCCTGGGCGTTGTCAATGTGATTATGTCGAAGTGCGTGATGGGAATTCATCTAGCTCTTTTTTACTTGGGCGATTTTGTGGTTCGGTTATTCCTAGTGAACTTTTTTCAAGTAATCGGTATTTGTGGATCCAGTTTGTGTCTGATAGTCAAGTTAATAAAATAGGATTCGTAGCGGAATATACAACAAGACAGAATGGTAAGTTGCACTTGATTTAAATTTCCGTTTATTTATTATAGTACAAACAGTGCGAGTTCACAATAATAACAACATTTTAGGGGCTCTTTATATGAAGTGTGTCTACCCGGTTTAACGGGCTGGTTTCTTTTGTGTTCAAGCTATCAGAGCGTAAAAACAAAAGAAACCGGGCTGGCTCACTCCATATAAACAGCCACTTATTGGTGCTTCTCTCAGTCTAAATTTGATTCCATTCTCTGGCTTCTCTAGCTATAGTTAAAGGAGCTGACTAATCAATGATGCATTGCGAGCAGGTATTATTGTTTACATACGAAATAACTTCGGAAAATAAGAAAATAAATAAATCAACAATTATAAAGTATTTGAAGATTGAAAGAAAGTTGGGATGTTCAAGATATCAAACATATAATTCAATGGTTGTAACACTTTGTCGAATATCGACTTCATAGAAAATGGTAGACTCCTTCGCAGTCGATTTTAGTTTCGGGCCTATTCCACTACGGTCCATTCATTTCCTTCCAATGGAAAGTGGGGAAATGGGCCCGAAACTAAAAACGACTGCAAGGAGGTCTGTGAGGGAGTCTAAGAAAATGGTTCCCGTTTGAAATTTGTTTGATGTGAAGAGCGCAATGGATTCTGGTTAGCTCCTTCAATTGGTTTTCTTTGTTCGCTGCTTTCTCCTTTCAGTAATTTTTCTTATATTACCCCCTTTCTACTTCTGTCTTTTTCTTTGTTCTCTTTGTCCAAGAAGGCCTATTGTTCGCCACTCTGTCCCGGCTCCTACCATTTTGCACCTTTCTCTAACAAATGATTATGTTCTACATTAAACGAACGTAATTCATTTGAGGCGTAAGAGTAATAGTTAATAGTTTTCATTGATTATCTTCTTTATTGGCATATTTATTGTTTGTTTTTTTTATTTTTGTAAGAAATGATGACTCGAAATGTACATTGAAACATTACATGTAACTATGTAATATTTGCAGCTTTGCATCGCTGTTTTAGGTGTGGCATTAAAACATGTACAAGAAAACTGGTACAAGAAAACTGAAATCTTGAGATATGCAAATGACATTTTTATTCGCTACATCAGTATCCCCACTGGACAACCTTGTCAAGAATAGCTGTATCTTTACTCATTTGTTTATCTGTTATATGATATTGTCGTTGCAGAGAAATGCTCCTGCCCTAAAAGCTGGAAATATCCTTTTAGATGTCCAAAGATTTATTGGAAGGCCAGTGAAAACTCCTCGTCGGTATGCTGTTTTGATAACGGCCCTAATTGTTGTGAAAAGGGAGGTAAATATTGTTCAGACTCGGGAAAGGATCAAAGAAACTACTGTCCTCGACCGAGTGATGATAAAAAGAAGACTCGGTGTTGTATGGAGAAGGGAAAACCATCATGCTGTTTGTCTGATGGAAATTTCATAGAGATTAACAGGTAAAGTAGATCAGTGCTTCCGAGAATATTTGGCTTTGAAGATGCTATAGGCGGAGTGCATTGAACATCAATTTCGTCCACATCGTGATGAGAGTGCAAACACTAAATGTGTGCAACAGTTGTCACTATTTAGTTGTAAATAGCGCTAATTAAACAAAAGAAAACAATAGAATTAGCATAAAATAGCACTATTTAGTGGTATTCATGTTGCACACTTTTAGTATGAGCATTCTAGTAGAACGTTTTCACATAACGAGCTATCTTATGCTAATGAGTTCTAAAAAATGCTAATGGGCCAGAGGAGCTCTGATAATGAGTATTGCATGTAGGAATCTACGCTTTGGTGCACAAAGACAAACGAAAGGTCAGTCAGCTGATTATCGCGTTTACGTTTGCGATAATTGCCTTTGTCTTTGTTAATCAAAGCGTACATTCCCACGTTCTCATTAGCATTTTTTAGAACTCATAAGCATAAGATAGCTCGTTATGTGAAAACGCTTTAGTGCGTGCACTCTATCATCGCTTTAAAGATTATCATCCTTCAGCTACGCACTCGACGGAAACCATGATATTATCATTAAATAATATGAATAATTAACGTCTTTTTTTTCTCATTTCAGATTGCTGCTTTTAGTGGTTTTATTAATTCGATTCATTAGTCTCGTTTAATCACCAATCATAGAATGATGTAAACAATATTTATAATGTTTTTATAAGTTCATAGCCAATTTTAAGAAAATTGTAATTATAATAATTATGGATGTAATTAATTTATTGTATACTATCTTTAGGTTTTCTAACTTAATAATTCACACCACAGGAAATAGTGGACACAGACCACGGGTTTTTAAATTCTCTTGTACACTAATTTTAATGTTTATTTGAAATGGCGACATGATCGATTCGTGGTTAAGTATATAGGTTTTAAAAGTTTGTAAGTAATTTTAATGCACCACAGAAAACTCTAGAGTGAAATGAAACGAAGATTAAAATGTGTAGAATGCAAACTATAGAGCGTTTTCACATAACGAGCTATCTTATGCTAATGAGTTCTAAAAATGGTAATGAGTCAAAGGAGCTCTGCTAATGAGCATTGCGCGTGAGGATGCTCAATCAGCTGATTATCGCGTTTACGTTTACGATAATCAGCTGATCAAACTTGCCTTTGTCTTTGTGAATCAAACCGTACATCCCCACGTTTGCATTTTTTAGAACTCATTAGCATAAGATAGCTCGTGTTATGAAAACGCTCCATAAGAGATTTCCAATACTAAATTCTACAATTTTATGCTAGTTATATTGTTTTCTATCAGAGTGCAAACAATTAATCCGGGAAACTTTAGTAGTACTAAATAGTACAATTTTATGCAAATTTTGTTGTTTTCTTTTGATTAATTAGCTTTATTTTGTACTATTTAGTAATAAGTGTTTCATGGATTTATTGTTTGCACTCTATCATTTGATTAGCACTTTTTAATACCTAAATAGTAAATACTGTTTCACGGATATATTGCTCTCACTCTACAATAAAAGTAAGACTTCTTTTCAAACTGGGACAATGGGATTTTATGCAGTTTGATTGCATGCGATTCACAATTTAAAAACGATTAAACGTTTTTGTTGATAAACCTCTACAATGATGTAAAATAAAATGTATTCTTGGGTTGCACGTTACGTCACAGCCGCCGTGCTGGATGACGATATAAAGCATTCCTGTTGTTTGTTCATCCAACATGACGGCATCAGGGTGCGTCCACACTAACCCGGATAAATTTGAAAACGCAACTTTATTTGTCCGGTTAGGCCTTCTGCTCACACTAAAACGCATGAATCCGAAACAATTTTATGCTAATTCTATTGTTTAACGAGCATTTTTTATCACGGTATTGGAACAAACGTTTCAAATTTATTCGGCATAGTGTAGCCAGGGTCTCAACTTTGTTCTTTATTCCTAAGGGATATGGGACTTTGGGTCATGTAGCTGCAACCCAAGAATCGTTAATGTCGACTCAAATTAAACACACATGATAAAATATTTCTAAAAAGCTTGCCCGATACTTTCGGAGAATGATTTTGTTTCAACAAAACAGAGTGAACGTTAAGGCCGGCACACACTAGGTGACATGTCGCAGCGACAATTTCCTCCCGTGTGTACTAACATTTTTTGGCGAAAATTGTTGTCGCCGCGACAGAATTTTATTGCTGCGACTTGCCTCATGAAATCCAACCGGTTGGGATAGCTGAACCAGTGCACGCTGCGACTTGTCGCCTAGTGTGTGCCAGCCTTAACAAATAGAACAGTACAGTAAACATTTGCGAAATCCCATTCAATTTCTGCTGTGTGAGGGCCTGTTTATATGGAGTGAGCCAGCCCGGTTCAAGTAGCCTGCGTAGCCACTCCCTCGTGTCCCACTCGGAAACGCCTGGCTACGCAGGCTAGTGTTCAAGCTATCAGAGCGTAAAATAAAAGAAAAAAAGAAAAAGAAAAACTAAACCGGGCTGGCTCACTTTATATAAACAGCCCTTAATACACCTTATTTCAAAATGACGCCTGACCGTGTTTTGCTGGGGAGAGCAGCATGGAATTAAGGCATCAAGGGCCTGTCAGCCCTTCATTTCTTTCGTTTCGACACAAATTTCCTTTGTCCAAGCTGAAACAAAGCAATTGTGAGGCATAATCGAACAGAATTTGCAAACCTCCTGCTGGCCACCTTTCAGTATGGCCTTTTACAGTGTTTCCGTGCTACTTTCCCCAGTCTACTTAAGCCAAATGTTATTTTTGAATAAGGATTATTATAATAATCATTTGAAACGATGATGTTGAGACTCCGAGCGATGCTGTGCAGTTGTATCTCACGCCATTTCTTGGCTGCGAGCTCCCAATAACTACATTCTAATGAGAAACCGTGGCCTCTTTAATAATTAAACAATTTCCATTTGTTAATTTTTTACATTACTGGTAAATTCTGGGTGATTTTCCTTTTAATCAATTGAGTCAATAGTGACTGTTTAGGCTAGTTTAGTTCAATTATATACAAAATGGCTTAAAGAGTTTAAAAACGTTATTGAGCTATTTGGTTCGGATTACGGCTAAACATAAATAGGAGTCGCCTTTTGCGTCCTTTGGCACAAGTGGCTGATGCTAGTATCACTGATCACCGATATTTATTTCAAAAGTATTGTTACTACTATCTTGAACCGTTTTACGCAACATATTTCTGAGAATATATTTATTTTTGGAACCGCATCTTTTAGCACGCCTTACCAATTAAACTGACCAAAAAACCTGGAACTTCATACTGACAAAATTTCATTATATCCTTTTATGGCTTACGTCGTTCCAAATTATGTTTACATAATTAATTTTAATTTTAGCTTTAATATCAATTCCATCTTGAACTAATATAATATTTAGTTGAAGTTATCATGCAGGTTCGAAGAAAATGCGTTTTTGGAAAATGTTGCTAAGATACAACATAGCGCTGAACCAAGCAGGAAGCCAAAAAAGATTTTCTTCAACTAACTAGCCATTTAGAGCTAGATCTAAAAGATCTTCTATGAATTATTGACGAGATTGTCTGTTAGTATGTTTGCTGATAAAGACTTGCTGAATAATCCTTTAAGAAAATCTATCTCAATAATACCCACAATGAGGGTGCTTCTCTGTTGGTCAAAACACGTAAAAGTCAAACCAATTTTGGACTATCTATATTGAAATCTTGCTGGTGATTTGACAGGTTGTTTTTAAAACTAATAACATATTAAAGAAAGACAAAAAGCTACTGATTATCAGACGAAACAATGTCATGTTTTCTGATGGTTTTAAGGATTTGATTAACAAAAGCCAATCGGCAAGACAGTGCAAATGCGACAGTTTAATGAGTCTGATAACTAGGTTAAGATATGCAAACTTTGATAGATGCTTTGAACTTGAAACGCAAATACAGGCGATTGTTTACCATTCCCAACGGCAGTCATTTGGAAGTGATTCGATTCTGACAAACAGTGTGACGATTTTCTACAACCACTCTTTGAAATCGACTCGACTAAAATGGAATAGCTGCATAAAAAACGAGATGAAATTACGTTGCTATTGCTATTTTAGAAAGCCATCTCTTTTGTAAGTGCAATGAGTTCTTCCACATAGTTCATATTCTACACGCTTGCAATTGCATGAACACCAGTCAAGGACTAGATGGGCCATTACATTTGTCGCATTAAAAATGGAAACTATGGAATAGAGGTCTCCGACAAAGAACGCATATCAGTAGTAAATGCGCTCCTACTATACGCGACAAAAACAAAATAGGTTGACTGCAGAGAGAGCATTGTACCTAATCTTTTGTCTTTTCGCCAACTCTGAGTTTTTAATTAAGCCACTTGTCTGCAGAACTGAAATAACAAATACTGAAACGAACGCTTCGATTCATGATCAACGGTATTAGCTGTAGAGATCTGAAAGTGCAAAAGGGAACAATATCGTAATATATAAAGCGCATTTCGCGTCATTTCTACAGCTTTTAACAGTATAAATCTTCAATCAAGACATTACACAAGTCACATCAATCGAAGGTAAGAAAATCAGTGTCATTTTCTCTGTTCAAAATGCGAATGTTTTTCGTTTTAAAAATTGAGTGCGATCATTCCCGATAAGCTAGACTCGATAAGCTTGTCTGAAGGTTGCTTTTCTTGTCGAAGCTAAATCTGCGATAAAAATTCAGAATCAGTCCAGTTTTTCCGTGTTATATCGAAAGGGCTCAAGTTGGCAGAAACCTTATTTGAACATTAGAGATCATATTAGCTTGCATGCACAGCAGACTTCAGAATTTGATATCATATAATTCAACTTTTTGAAAATGAAAACAGAATTTTTAAAGATTTTATTTATTCAGCGATATGCATAATTAGAGTTTCAATTGTTATTGAAGCCTTTTTGACCATTAATTCCAATTCAATATCACCCTCTTGTTCTCTTCTCTTCTCTTCTCTTCTCTTCTCTTCTCTTCTCTTCTCTTCTCTTGGTTTTTCTTTCACTTCCCACTTTCATTTTTCTCTCTTCTATCTCGCTCATTGTTTACGTAGTGTTTAATATTTATAATAATGGATTAAATTTTCAAATATCTAAAAACTGTTTCGAATGGTGATTACTTTATTCTGTAAAAAAATTGTTCTTAAATTCTTAAAAAGAATTAGAAAGGCGTCACGAATAGTCAAAACATCCGTTACATATTATGGTTTACAGCTATAGTGTTACATTGTTATTGCATTTCTGATTAATTATTTAGCCAAGTTAACTCTAGTTCATATGGCTTAGCGCTCAAAGGTATATTGAAATTGAATTAAAAGTTCACCAATTGTAGAATATTGCATTAGCACGCACCTGGCAGATAGATTCCATCATTACAAGAAAGCTGTATTTCTCCCGGGGGGGGACTCCCATGGTAAACGATCGGGGATGCTCGTCGTATCTTTTAGGGGTAAAAATCAGCGATTTGGTATCTTTTAGGGGTTGAATAGCATTGAAATTCCGGATTTTAGTATCTTTTAGAGATGAAAAACTTGTGAAGCCACGCCCTTTCGAAAAACTTAAGGTATCTTTAAGGGGTATTTTTGAAAAATTCCGACGAGCATCCCCATCGTTTATCCCCGGAGTCCCCCCCCCTCCCCGGGGTATTTCATCATGCGGACCCAGAAAAGTCACGAAATTATGCATTATCCTCTATAGCCGGAAGTCTGAGTACAAACACTAAAAGTGGGCTAAAAATATCACTAAATAGTGCTATTTTACGCGCGAATTCTGTTGTTTTTTTAATAAGTGCAATTACTAAATAGTAAGCCTTGCACAATTTTAGTCGGTTTGTACTCTAACATAATTTTATCATATATCTAAATATAAACTACTTTTTTCTTTTAAATGTTACTGACGTTTACATCTTTTAATTCTAGATTTACAATCACTTTTTCTATATGTAAACTGGAGCAGTCTATCTGAAAACTGAAATTTCCCTTGTCAAGCCAGTACTTGAAAAAAACTCTTCATTTCTATTCGACATCGACGTGTTTGCATATGAGAGTGTCTAATGGGGTTCAACCAGACAAGCAGTTCTTCAAAAAACATACAAGGTATATAATCTCTTAAAGAGATTCAAAACTTTGAAATTTGTTGGAAAAACATTCAACAAATCCAGTCATCTTGGATGGATGTTGACTGAGTTCAATTCGTCGACTGTAACTTCAGTTATTAAATAAATAACGTTAGTTCAATAGATTCAGTTCTGATCATTGTTTATACATTCATCCAACGTGGCTATACATTTAATTCCTATAGATAAAGGATATTTTACAACCCAAGGATTTTAGAGTTATTTTTGACCGCCCCTGTTGGCGTATGAGCTAGGGCGCCCTTTGCGGGAGAAAGTACAAATCTTTTGGTAATTGTGTTCCTGAAGATTGCCAAAAAGAAAAATAAAGACTACCCTTTTTCCTGCACTTTTTTAAGTTAAAACATACTCCGCGTTCCTTGGAGAAGATATATAGGTGCACATTGAATGGGAATTAATTTGGCTCTTGAATGAGATGAATATGAGATGGATGAAGCCATTTGACGCGGAAACTTCAATTATATTCTCTTACTTTTCTTTTTTTTTTACAGAAGTTGAAACTGTTCGCAAGCTACTGGAACAGCATACACGAACAATTATTTTAGCTGGGGTTTCCATAGTTACATGGATTTTAATTTTCCTGATAGTACTGAAGAACATGGACAAAATTGCAAAGTTGAGGAAGAAAAGAGGAAAACTAGGCGAGATCGAAAGCATAGAACAAGATATTGAGGCGAAACGCATGCTATAATCTGACCAGCAGTGAGAGAAACTAACATAGCAGCATACGTGGCTCGTCTGCGACTGGTCAACTGACTTGTTCATAATCGTCGTCGAACCCAGCGCCTTCTCTGTTTCCTACTGGGATCGCAGTGCGGTAATCCAAGGCCCATTACCTTTTCTGTTCGCTCTGATTAGGGATAATACCAGAAACGTGATACAAGTATCAAGAATTAACATCGTCAGTAACAGTATATCGTTACGACCTTCACAATCATGTCGATTGTTATCATTTGGGTTGAAATGATTCACTCTCTTTCGCTTGTAATCTTTTGCCCTGCATGGTAACAAACATTTTTGACAACTGTTGGAGCCAGAACCGAGAACATACGTTCTTCAAAAATCCGTATACATTAGTCGATAGTCACACCACAAGCAGCAGGAAGCCCGGTAATTAAAATGCGGATTGACAACGCAAAAAGACGATTCAAACATTTGCTGAAATCGCTAAGCAAAAGTGGTGTTGATCGACAACTGTTGTAGTCAGAACATTCAGAAACAGTCATTTGCATACATACATTTCTTCAGATCCACATAGTAGACCGTCTATCACTTCACAAGTACATATCAAGCCGAAATTTTCAAAACACGTATATTAGCTTCTTTTCCATCGCAAATAATTTGGTCATCGCTATCAATAAGACCGCAGAAGGCCCAACCTTTAAATTCGTGGGAAAAAGACGTATAATTCAAACATTTGCTAGAGCATTCTTATCTGGAGATTTTTCGTCTTTTCCATCTTCGACTGGTTTCTTTGGTGGTTTGTCCATGTTTTTAAGCGCGACCAAGAACACCATTAACCAGACGACTATAGCGATAGAAACTACTACCATTATGCCAGCATTTTCGGCCAAATCCTCTCGCAATTCATCTGTGAAAATAATATAAAAACATATGGGGTCAGGGATCAGCGGTTGCATTGGGATCTGGGATTATGATTTTAGCTTTAGGATCGAGATCACAGCCGCTGGCATCGAGATCACGAGAAAACATTACCAGATCAGAAATCAAATGTTTTGGCCAGATCAGACATTGGATCAAAATCGACGGAATATTTGAAAACTGGGGATCAAACGTTTGGTCATTAAAACGAGATCACGAGATCGAATAAAACATATATTTTTACCTTGCGTGCGCAACATCACGTGATGATGGTGTCGACGGCCAGAGATGATGGTGTCATTGAGTAGATTGGGTGATGATGATGCAGTGAAGATAAATTTGATTATGATGAGGATGATGATGATACATGTAATATCATGACTTGTTACAAAATGAATCCAGTCGACCAGGATAGAAATATTAACTAACTTACCCATGTCAATACACCTCGACTGGTTCCTAAAACATCCACCTCTTATAATTGATAAGTTACTTGAACTTGCCATTATAGCTATTGATATAGTCGATAAAACATATTAGAAATGTGCATGGGCATAGAGACAACCGACATTTATATAATAGCCGGGATACTACGCGCGTTCTGATCGGTCAAGAGACGTGTGTTATAAATCAGAGAACAGACGCACAGACGACGTCACAACGGTTATTTTAAACGTTTAGCGCGCTCAGTCGCAATGTTCAAAAAGAGGAAGAGCAAAACAACGTCATTTTTTTCGCTTAAACTACTATATAAAAGAAATAGATTCCATTTTCCGTGCATCTGTACTATAACTGTAACGTCAAAATGTGGTGGGAATATCCACTGCATCTCATACGTACTTTTTTGTTATTGACGTCATCTGTGCATCTATAAGAGTACAGACGCATGAAAAAATGGAATCTATTTCTTTATTAAACTGTAAATATTTTATGTTAAAAGATCACGGTAGAACTTGTCAAAATTCGACCTGTTAATAAAAAAGTGGCTATATGAAACAATGATTTCTACAGTGATAAGACACATTCATGCACCAATCCACTTTCTGATTGTAAACTGAATATATTTAAGCGGCCTATAATACTCATATTTTTGTTAAATTGCCTTTGGCTGTATTCTAATTGTTTTGTTTAATTTCATCTCAGCATGATCATTTGTAGATTCATCGTCAAAACGATGGGCAATTCATGACTGTTTTCTTTTTGGAAAATGTATTTTCGTATCGCTCAATTTTTTCGATTTTCCACATACATGTAAATCATATATCCAATTTTTGCTTTTTTTGCTGACTTGCGGAGATAATTTTACAATATCACATGTACAATTTATATTTTTTCTACGATTTTCATCTTATATGGTTAGGTCTGTATGACATTGTATAGAATATTGATCCTTTCTTGTAAAATATTTTTGAGTTATGCAGGCGCGAAATTTCAATCTCAGTTTTTTTCCGCTATTCACTGCCGTTTGCACGAATATCCCAGTTATCGGTATTGTAAAAGGCACATCATTGTTCGTTAAGCCTCAAGTTGAACACATTTACTTTTCCTAATCATGTCAACTTTTCACATCTGCATGCTTACCTTTTAAATAAGTAGAAATCTGCTCACCAAAAATCAAACCAAAAATTGATTTTAGTTTGAATCAATCCTTCTGACAACAAAACAGCTTTTATGTATAAACAAACACAGAGATGTCTCGGATGGAAAATCCTTTTCTTTTCCTTTTAACTCGTCGCAATTTAAGCGAGAGAAGCAGCTTGTTTCAACTTCGTTGTAATTCAAAGTAATTAATTCAACATATAGTACAAAGAATGCGTTCTTATTGGTTAGTGCGATAGTCTTTAATATAAGTGCATACATGAGTACATTCTTATAGGTCAATAGAGTGATTATGAGGTAACAATTGTTTGTAAGTGAAAGCAATCTAATATTTATGATCATTGACGCTTTATGGAAATAAAGTCTACAAGACCTTTGACTACATACGATTTGTTTTTTACATAAACAAGAAAAACTGTTAATAGCCATAGTATTTTTTATTGAATCATTTATGTAAAAAACAACGATTTCGTAACTTTGTGCTTACTACGCTAAGTTCTTCAGACGAGAACTACATTTCTAACGTGTACAAACAACCAATTATTTCAGCTGGCCGAAATCTTAGCGTGTAAACTCTAAAATAACATGCAAAGGTTGAAACTAACTGTACAACCTACATATTTATTCAATATAAAAAAGGATGTTTTTGATATAAAAAAGTTGTCTCTCCTGGTTAATTTCGTCAAATCTAATTTAATATTTTCGCCTATCAGTTTGTATATATGTTCTGTAGTTATCTTCTCATGTGAGTACAATCAATAGAAAACCTTGCTATCCATTTTGAATTTTTGACATACACGAGCGCGCGTAAAGATACTCGATCCCTTGAAAAGTGCTCCCCACTTCACAAGGCGGCCGGTTTTAAAAATGATCCACATTTTGAAAATGTACGCACAAATTAGCCGGTTTCATATTGAAAAAGGGACTGGGTTCTAGTCTTCAAAAACAAAGCATAATTCATTAAAAAACATCTTCACATAACAAAAACACAAAGATAAACATCATTACTATTCCATTTTAGTTCATTTGCTAGATATTTTTTTGCTTATATTGAATTTATGAAGGAAAATTGTTTTGGAAGGGCACTGTCCCTCCACCACTTCCATTTCTTGTAATATTCAAGTCCCAATACATTTATCTGTATTTATCCGATTTTAACAAAACTTTCATTATCTATTCATTTTACATGTTCTTTTGAAATACGGTCTCAAATTTTTAATGATTTAAAAACATAAGCAATGATTTCAATAATTTGTATTTTTCCCAACTAGAACCCAGTTCCTTTTTCAATAAGAAACCGGCGAATTAACTGGTCTAGTTTCTAAACATGTAGATTCGAACAGGTCAAGAAACTACCAATGATTTGTGTTTTATTAGGCAACTAGAATTGGTCACAATTTGAAGATAAGACCAATAGAATGCCTTGATTTTATTTCTGATACAATTTTGTTTGGGAAGGGGAGGGGAGGGGGGGGAGGTAGGAAGTTATTGGTATTACTTCTTGCCGGGCCCGCTCGATTGACATACCAAACATGGGATGAATATATATATTAGCTGAGCTCCGCGCGGGCCGAAGGCCCGCGCAAGCGGAGCACCATAATTAAGAAAATATGGTAAACCATGGAGCTCATTTGAAATCGACCACAGGAAGCCCGGATTTCAGGAATACGTCAACCTCGTCCCCAGGGCCCCTCTTCTTCGCTATTGACAAGATGGCGGACGCTCGAAGAAAGACCCTGGCAAACAGTGGTTTGTCACGTGGTCAAATACTCCAAGATTTTTGGAGTATTTTATTGTCACGTGATTTTGGGCCAAAATGGCGGTACAGTGTTTTGAAAATGTTCGTGAGAGACGACTATGGAAAATTCAAGTTGATATAAAAGAGAACGGTAAAAACCCAGGTAACCATGTCAAAAACTGAAACTAAATGGTCAACAAAGTCGTGTTGACTAGCGATTACTTCGCTTGAATTATTTTTCAGCGATGTTTTTAATCCGATTGAAAAAGAAAACAGTTGGCCACACAAGATATGATCGAGGGATACAAAAACATTTTAATGGATCTTCGTAATCAGGTTTAATACACTAGTACGAGCTATAGAATTATGTGCTTAAACGATTTAAATTACGATGTATAGATGTATATGCTAGAATAGTTTCTTATATTTTTTTCAGTCTTCCGCCTGTGGGTAATTAACTAACTGCGGACAGGACATACATATATCTGTAAATCGAAAATGATAAAAACTTGTAATAAAAACTTGTAATAAAGTACATGATTGATTTATTTTTTGATTGGTACTTAGTGTTTTAAACGGTTTAATATATTTGAAATTACTTGTGCAATACCGCATCAACTGGTCTGACAGCTGGAAAAATAACTATGAAAACTTAAATATGTTTATATGGTTATGATGTGTTCGTTAGTTTTTCATTGTCTACTTAAAATGGATTTTGATAAAATGCACTTTTGTTTATTTGTGAAACTCCCACTGCAAACTGTTTATTAATTATGTTTATTATTTTATCCAATCAGAAGGCATGTAAGAACGAGCCAATCAGAATCCGTCATAAAGCACTGTTTGCCAGGGTCTTTCTTCGAGCGTCCGCCATCTTGCGAGAAGAGGGGCCCTGGGAACGAGGTTGAGGAATACGTACGTCCGTCCGTGTACATTCACGCAAAATTTGCTGACCAGTTTTAGTGGGCGCAAAACAATCAATTTTTTTGCAGTGAAATTTTTCTACAAAATGTATTTCTGCATTGGACAAAGAGCATGAAAATGGTAAAGCTAAGCTGACGGCTTGAAGAGGTTTGACTGCGAAAGGGATACAAAGGCCGCGGCGTGAAAAAGAAAAATATCTACGATTCAATGAGGAAAAGCTTCAAAATATTCAGTTCACTGACAAATTGGGTAAAATTCGCTCGTGGTGCTGTTTTTAACTCTTCAAATGTGAAGTCATGCAGAGCTGTTAAAACTTTATTTGATACTTAATTCAATAGTCATTCAAAGCTGAAGATTTTACAAGTTGTATTTTCTGGAAGAGTTTATTTGACGGCAAGTTTGTCAGATGGTAGTAAAACAGGCCGTATTTTTCGTGGATTCTTCGTGGCGTTTTTCAATCATTACTGATGGACTAATCTAATTAAAAAAAATCAACGGCGACAAAACGTTCATGAAAAAAAAAATATGCGCTGCATTTGCAGCAATTCAAAACAGGTGGAAAGCAAGACGAAGAAGACTCACGAAGCTAGATAACTTCACTCCGTTCATTCATCAATTTTTTACAAGCAATTCATAACACGGAAAGCTTTAGGATCAATACGGATTTATCACTTATCAACAACAAAAAAACATTTCATACAACATGTCAACAAAGTAGGACTGCCAGTTCAGGGAAGGAATGAAAATGAAAATTTTAGCACAAGGTGTGATCAACCAACACAAGCTTGCCATCGCCGTTCAGTTGAACCGTGTAAACTTTTTAGAGGCGGTGAAAATGTTTTTTGCCACTTTTAAAATTCTAAAAACATGAACAAGCTTATTGCAATCAGAACTGAGGACGAAAAGTTTAGTGGAAAAGTGACAGTACAGGACAAGAAACGTGGAGCCGGTATGTTTACCTTTTTTGACGATCTTTAAGTGAATTTCTTTTTTATACCATCCACATGAAAGCAGTTTGCAATGATTATATTTACTTCTTTTCGTAAGACATTTCTCCATCGTTGAGATCTTTATGTGTGTGTTTTTTATTTAATTCTTGTAATTTTTTGATTTGTTATTGAATTGCAAATTCGTCATTGTACTCATCTGCAAGTTAAAATTTCAAAAGTTCATACTAGCTATTTTTTAACGATTTACGCAGTATTCACATTTGATAATTAAAAATGCACAACAGTTTTAGATAGCTAGATTACCAATAAGTAATTCATTACACATTTCACCAAAAAAGTGAAATTTTTGTCGATTTTTATAACATTTTTTCAAACGTAAAAGAGCGTAAAGCGCGCGGGGATTTGTTTACAACTCAAAGAAGCCATTTTAGTGCTTTTCTAACTTCTCATTGGACAATCAATTTTAATTGACAAGTGCAATTTTTACCATGCATAACAACAAGCCAAAAATATATACGGTCGGATATTTTTTGCATTTAATTTTTGTGCATATTTCTTGAGTATAATAAAATGTTGTCGCATGCATAAAGATTTGAATATTTCAATTGACTATATGATTATTTGATCATGAAAAGCAAACGAAGCAAACAAAAAAAAAAAAAAAAAAAGAGAGAGAGAGAGAAAATTATCCCGCACTTCTCACTTTTTTGGCTATGTTGTTTTCTTTTCATGATTATTTGAATGGATTTATTCATTAATTGGTTCATCTATAGTAATTTTTGATTGATTGATTGATCAGCAATTTGATAATTTTTAGTGAATGAACAAACGAAAGAATGAATGATTGAATAAATAATTCATTTCATTAAATCGGAGCTCCGCTATTAGGTTTACCTAATTTTTATATTATATATGTTATATATGATTCCCACTGACAAGCACATTGACCAACAAGAATGGTTCCATATTGATAATATAGCGTGTTCTTGTTAGCCACAATTCTGGACGCTCTCGCACTATTTCTACAAAACTAACATCAGGGTATATTGTGTTGTGTTAAATAGCGAACAACATGGTAAAAACGCATCCCTTTTAAATAATGATATTCAGTATTCTTGCTAGCTTTTACTTGTTTTAATACCAATCATATCATAATAAAGAAAAATGAACAACAAATGCCATCATTATTCCTGATTGACAGGCTGAGGTATAGGTGTGGTCGATGTAATGTGAGCATATATTCATTCTATCACATCAATTATATCAAATCTCTTTATGACCGGGTAACTAGTCCAAAGCTGTTGAGTACTAACAACTTGTTAGAAGAAACTGATCTTCAGTAATACTATGAAGCCTGTTGGTGTTGCTGTCTCTGTTTTCCTTCTGGTGGCCTTACTGCAGACTGGTAAGTGAGTTTGGTCTTGTTCTTGTTTTAAAAAACTTGTTCTTGTTCTTAAGGGTCTCGATTACTTAAGCAAAAAGTCATCACGATTTTTTCTTAGAAAGATATTTTATAGAGAATTTATCAATTAATCGAAAAATGGATAGAAATCTATATGGTCCCGAGCCCGTTTTCGAGATAAAAATTTTTGAACGGAACCATGTTTTGACATTTTTGAAGAACAAATGACGAAAAATCATTTTTCACAAAAAAAAAATTATTACTCAAAAACTAATAAAGCTATTGACGAAGTTTTGACAGGGAATCTCAACCAGACGGTATTTTACACAAATAGGGGGAAATAAATTATATATGTTTTCAAATTTTGTCAAAATTTACAGTTTTGTTTTCGTCTTTGACTTAAAATCGCTTTGAAAAGTGAAACCCTAAACTACTTACCATCGCGTGTAATGTTGAAAAGTCATCAGGATTTGTTCAAATCTTGTCAAAAGAAAGATTTTTACAAAATCTTTCAGAAAAAATGAAGAAAGGGTCCTGACTACTTTAGAACAACAACGACGCTTGAAACCTGTGCCCGCGAGCAATTTACCGCTGAGAACGCCGCGCGCGCGCCAAATCCCGCCAAAAGCCAACATAAGAATAACACAAGGAGCCTTCGAAAATTATACTTCAACCAGCCAAAACCCTCATTTTTTGCGCGGGACTAAAAACTATTTGGTTTGGCTAAAAATTTTTGTTGTTGCATGAACTGGGCGACTTTTAAAAATATGGGCTTTGGGGGCTATTTTTTGTCACTTGAAAAAGTGAAAAACACTCATTTTTATAGCTCTGCAGAATATTCAATTCAAAAGCAATAAAAACATATAAATATTTTGCTTATTTACTCTAGTGTTTAGCTAGCTGTAAACATTATTTTACGTTTATTTTTAATATTATTTATTATTTTGCATCGTTTTGATTACTAAGGCAGTTATTCTTGTCTTCTCTCACGGAACAAGTAACGTAATGTTTACGTTGCGAACGTAGTTTCCGTTGCGTGTTTAATCTATTCTCTTATCGGATTATAATCAAGGTGTGTCACGTAGGAGTGATATTACATCTAATTTTGTCACATCCCGTTACGTAGCATTTACGTACACGTACTATTGTTATATTTTCACTATAAATGTAGCCGTAAAATAGCATTTTAATCGGAGTAAAACATGAGGAGTACAACAGGAGGAGTTGACCACGAAGCAAGCATGTAGCGAATCATGTAGTAAGTTGCAGCGTTCTACCAGAGTGGTTATGGCTTTGGATATTTAACGTAACTCTTCGATGGCATGTCAACAAGCAGTTGTGAGGTTTGCTCCCCGGACGGTGTTCCGTAAATGCTATGCTTAGTTTTGTATTTTAGTTTTGCATTTTAGTTTTGTATTTTAGTTTTGTATTTTAGTTTTTTATTTTAGTTTTGTATTTTAGTTTTGTATTTTAGTTTTGTATTTTAGTTTTGTATTTTAGTTTTGTGTTGTTTTCCCTATCTTTCTTTTTAGCTCTAAAAGTATTTCGTTTTAGTTTCTCGTTTTTAGTTATTTAGTTCGATTTCGTTATTGTAGATGTGTTTTGTAAAGTTTTCTTAATAAATTCTTTGTAAGACCATTCATTGCATCCAGTATCGTTCCCATCACTCTTTTAGTTTGTACCACTCGCATTCTAATTCTTGTATCTTCTTAGCGTATGTTTAGCTATGTCCTTAGGCGCACTTTGCCTGCGGCCTTTTATTATCGTTTATGCATTCAATTGCATGTAAATACATATTTTTTTGTAGTAGCCGGGAGATTCGCTCGGATGTGCGTTTTCCACCGGTTACAGATTATTGCTATCGAAACTCTGTCGAAACTGGGTTTGTTTACTTATCTGTTTAGTGATTGATATATTTATTGATTGAAACATGTTCAAATAATAATAGAATAATTGATGGAACTATGTGGTATCTTCAGATTTATTTTTCTCTAACGTGCTTGCATCATATGAAAAAATACATATGCAAGCACATCCAATAATTTCTATATTTTATATTAAAATATATTTAAAATGCAGGGAAACCATGAAATAAAAACAAACTAAATACTAACAAATAGTAGCTGTTTAATGCCGTTATACACAGCAAACTTGTTTGGCACGGCATACTTAAAATTTGTTACGCAGACCTGGTTTTTTAGTCACGGTACTGGTAAATGGTCTCATGACCAAGATGTTACAACTTGCTCGTACCTCCAGAGGTAGTCTTGACACGTTTAAAGTTTCTAACAAATCTAACATATACCTTTTTATGTCCTACACATCTATGTTATTGTATTTGGCTTATATGCATCCTTTTTTGTCAACTTTCGCAGATTTTATGTACACGGTCCGACTCTATACATAGTCTAACTTTGCACAATAACAGGGTACTCTCCTCTATCTTACTCTTATCACTCCCAATACCTACTACATTTATTCTTTTGGTAACCACGTGTAGGGTTAAGCTTCAAGGCCTTGAAGTATGAAACACGTTTTGTCATCCACCATAATGACAACAGTTTTACATCTTAACCCCTGATGAGTAATGTTAAACTGGGTTCACCAAACACACAATCTTCTCTGAATTTATGTAGTAGGCTTATGAGCTCATAACAACCCTTTTACACTTCTCTCCTCACATCCACTCCTTCCACTGTGACGACAGAGTCCGATTACTCAATTTTATCAAACAAATCATTTACAATGTATTAATTTACTATGTATTCACTGCATACCCACATCGTGGTTTATTTCAGCCATTTCCATCAAGTGCTACACTTGCAGCGACAACGATGGCAACTGCAAGTCTAACGAGAAGACCTGCCCTTCTGGTTACGACTATTGCTACAAGGTAACTACTGACAAGGGAGGAGTTGCAAAATCCTGTAATATCAAATTTGTTTGTGACAATCTGCAAGCTGCCTGTGACAAGGTTCCTGGCTGTAAATCCGCTCTCTGTTGTCATGGCGACCTGTGTAACGCAAGCACTAACATCAAGTCCACGTCAATGGTGATGGTCGTCACAATGCTGGGTGCATTGGCACGTGTTTTCTTTTTGTAACCATCAAAAACAAAACCAATCTTAGAATAGCATTTGAAACTTTTGATATAAACACTGCATGTAACAAAACTGTTAAACTGGCTTTAGTATAGTATTTTTTTTGCATCGAAATGCTTTAATAATAAAACAGAGCATGGTATCAGTACGATCATTTCTTGAAACAAAAAAAAAACAAAAAACAAATAGATAAATAATAATAAAACATAACACTTTAAAACTCTAAAAATCCCAGGTCATCAATGAAGGGAAGGTGAAACAAGTATTATTAAGAACAGTCCAATTTCTATAGAAGGCTGGGGACAATGAAAGCTACTGACTTGAATCAGCAGGATTTCCAGTATACTAGTCCAGCGTTGCATGCCGGGTAACATTGGTGACCTTTAAAGGACTATATCAGTTTAAACATTTTTTTACATTTTACAACACAGACATCAACAAAAACACTTTCGGACAACATCAAAGCATTTTTGTACGATCGTTTTATTTCATTCTAGAACAACGTGTGTGGTGTTCCTCAAGGAACACACTTATAATTCACTTCAAGGTACTTCGTCGCCAAATAACATGGGTCCCCAAGCATAGAATCAGATGCCGTGAGATCACATCGGGTCTTCCCGTCGCACATCGCACTAACCTAAAGAGAGAAAAAAGAACTGATCGCATAAAAAACTCATGGAAGTAAGGAGGCAACATATAAGACCGACGCAGACTGTGAAATAGAAATATAGCTTTGAAAACTGCTAAAATAATTTGTTGTCGACGTTGCGTTCAAATCAGTACAAAATACATTGTCTCATTTTTATCTGATTTTCATGCAGCTAAAATATAAATAGGAAACAGAAAAATCCAAGTATGATTGGAACAATATAAATCTTGGATGTCCTTGAGGTTTCTAACCTTTGATATTTGGTTTGAACTACAAGATGCCCACGGGAAGAAAGAGCACTTCAACATATTCTGTCTTCCATAGTCGGCATAAGTTATCTTGATTTTTCTTCCACCGTAGCATCTGACACTTTGTGTTGAGTCTTCGCAAATGATCTTGTTGAACTGGTGTTTTCCTAACATAAAAATGATTTCACTCTTTAATTCCTTTTTTTTATTCATTGCTTCCATCATTTCGTTCATCTTATTTCGTTCCTTCGTTTCCTCCATACTTCACACATCGATTTGGCACTTCATAACTCTCTCTCTCCCCCTTCTTTCCTCCTTACCTCCCCTCCACAATTTCCTCTTTTTCCCTACCTCCCTTCAGATCTCCCTCCCTCCCTCCCTTCCTCTCTCGTCCTTTTCCTTTCCTTAATACAAGTGTATGTATACGTTTTTACTGAGCCTTGTCCAAGATACCTGGACAGTTGTAGTGAATCTGTAGCTGCATGATATCTGTCTCTGTGAGGTATTTCCAGTCACCCATGGTCACCTGAAAAAAGTAAAACAGACAATTATTTTTAATTTTTCATTCAATTAAAAACCGTAGTGCATTGAGTAAAATGTATGTCATCATGTTTTTATTTCAGTGAGATAATGGTAGACCGAAAAAATACATATTTGCACAATTAATGTTGAATATTGTGTAGTCCTCTGAAAGACCGTTATGCGGACTGAAGTTCAACCACCGACGCATTTATACCTTTCAATACAGACATTTAATAAATCACGAACTCATTTTACAATCGCCCCAGATAGGAAGTGTACAGTAGTCATTGTTTAAGTGCAGCTCGACTAAAATGGCAAAGGTTAAGCAATGAAATCACGTTATAATCGCATCGAAGTAAAAACTAGAAGTTCTATATGAACTGGAATCAAAACTACGCCCGGGGGGCAGATACAGCATTAATTTATCTCACCCCAGACTGCTTGGAAACAATGGTTTCATCACCATTTTTAGAAATAAACGCTGCTCCATAGCATTAAATGAATTTATCTTACCCCAGACTGTTTGGAAACAATGGTGTCATCACCATTTTTAGAAGCAAAACCTGGTCCATAATGCATGATGCTACCATAGTCGTATGGAGTAACGTATGAGTTGAGGTTGCCAGTAGAATATTTATTGAAGTCCTTATCACGACCTTCAAATATCAAAACAGCAATAGTGAATTAGAAGGAACCGACTCGGTTACCGAAATACTTGATTTTCGGAAGATTCGAATCCATTGTTCGGTGTTTTATTAAGGATTTATCAGCAATGCTTGCGAGGGCCACAACTATAATTTTTATTGTATTTCAATGATGTTCTGCGCGATCTTGTTAAACAGGCAAGGTATATAGTAGGATGTAGTATTATACAAACATGAGATATGGGCCGAAATCATTGAGCTTAACTCGTGGAATTGCGTCTATGTCATCAGCCACCACGTGACCTTGGAATAAAAGCTCACTATTCCACGAGTTACATTGACATTGATGGAATAATTTTAAAACCATAAAGGATATTTGCCTACCATCTTTGATATTTTCCCATCGAATGGTGACGTAATTATCACGGTCAGGACGATTTTGCTCGTGCTTGAAGCCAATCACGTGACCTAATAGAAAAACAATAGTTTAGATCATATGGCAATTGGGTGTCCTATGTTTAGAAATGTGAGTTAATAGAGTGCTAAAATGATGCAATCACAAAAACCTTTGTTCAGAATTTTTTAATACCATGCATTTTATCGTCTTTTATCGTCTCTTTCGGTACCTTTAAGAACCAGCGCTAAAACTAGAGAAAATATATGACGGTATTTTTTACATTTATCCTCTCATATTTCAGATAATATTCACTTCCTTTTTGCTAGCACTCTTTGAAAATGTTATTGAAACCCAAAAATTCCGAAAAAAAGTTATTTTGTGACATAACACCGTCAATTACTCTATAGCGACACGTTTACTAACAAACCAATTGTTATGCTAATGTGCCAACCAGAACAACAATAAGTTCTTTTGAAAAAACAGCCAATCACTGTCTGGAGCCTGTTGTATGAAGCCTGAATAAAGTTATCCACTGGATAAAGTTATCCACTCCAAAGGATTTCTTTAGAATTTATCCGCTGGATAGGGATTTATCCGGTGGATAGCGCTATTCAGGCTTCGTGCAACCGGTCCCTGGTTGGCACATGAATAACAAAGGGTTACGTCAGCTGAAGTAACGCTATTCATATTAAAGTATTACCAAGTTCATGGACGATCATTCCTTGATACCAACACCTCTCTGCCAGTAGAACTCTATAATTGTAGCCTCTATAGAAGCCAACGCCAGTTGCAGCACACCTTAAGAAAACACCAAACTCATGTTAAACGAACTCATTATCACGTATATATTGTTGTATATATTGTAGAACAACTCTAGTTATTGTAAAGTAAATGAAATGTCTATGTTTAACATACAAACTCCCTTCTGCATCTGGAAACCAGCGCTGGTCTACCAAGGAATGGACGATATATGCTATATACTATGACTATAATTACACCCAGCAAATGCCGGTACCCATTTATACACCAGGGTAGAGAGAGGCACTGAGAGAGCAAAGTATCTTGCCTAAAACATAACGTGATCACCCGGTCCAGTGGACCCGAAGTCCGATGGCTTAACAACTAGGCCACCACTTCTCTCTCTCTCGTATTGTTGTTATACCTATTGTTGTTATCTTTAACAAACGTGATGTATTCGACGTCACTTGATTTGGCAGCAACAAATTGAATGCATGTCTTGGACTGCCATTCATTCATGGCATTTCTAATCTCGGAGAGTGCTTTTGAACTTCCAGCTGTTAAGGTAAAAATAGCAAAAAACCTAGAGTGAATACGCCCTCTTGAGTGCCAGTGAAAATTGTTTTACATGGTAACTAAAAATGTCAAACTATTACTGAAGATTCCGAATCATGATGACGGACCAAGCAACCAATTTTGCCGAAACAAAACTTCAACAAATTTTCAACGTATAGTTACTCGATGTTTTTGTCAGTTGGATTGGAAACGAATCGTTAGTGGTCAGAGTCTCGAGCCATACACGGAAAGGGCCGAGTAGGTCGTGGTTCGAGTGCTGGATTGTCTTTCTTTCAAGATTTCTGACACACACATTCGATTGTTTCGATCTTTAACATAATTTTGCAAAGACGTTTCTTCGTCCTTCTTTATCAACAGAAAACGCAAATGTTTTAAAATCTATCAAAATATCATACATTTTTATTCTTTATATCATTCAAATCCTTTGACTGATCGCGATCGAGCTGATTTTTTGAAGTAGTTCATTCAGGAGCCCATTACTAGTAATAGGCTCCTGGCTCACTTTGTTTGGGAGACCATGGTTGAAGCATACGTTGAAGAAACTAAAGTCACAATCTTACCTATTCCAGCGACAAATTTGTACGGTATCACACCATTAGGCCAGGCTGTGCCTGTAGTAAAACCACGTGCTGAAGTACTTCCATATTTCACACGGTGGTACTGGTCCTTAGAGAGTAAAAGATCTCCTTCGTACAAATCTGGAACATATTGAGTGGAATTCAAAGTAGCATTGCTTACTAATGTCCGAAGAAGGTCTCAGCAAAAGAAGATATTTTCTTAATTAGATAGGGGTATACGAAATTTAGTTTTTTTATTTGAAACTCAAATATAGAACTACTGCTGTTCGGATCCAGTTTTGAATGACATCGGGTGCACAAAATGAAAATAAACATGTATTTAAGATGTATATAATCGGACTTACGTTTAGCATCCATCGCAGAAACCAAGACTAAGCAAAGAACGATACTTCTTCCTAAACTTTGCTCCATCTTGTGAAACAGCAAGTCAAGTTTTTTTCAATTTCAGTCTGAGCTTGTGACTCTTTACGACAGGTATTTCTTCCTTCGTTGACTCCAAGTGTCTCCAGAGAATACTGGCTATCTAAATGTTGTTTTTCTGTGTGATAAAGTGTGTCATTTCCAAGGTGGTAAACTAATATATATATTGTGCTGGTGTTAATTCAGCTGAAATCTGAATAAAATATCGATTATTTTGTTAATTTTGAAATTGCACTTGAGCAAGCACGATCACTGAGAACAATGACATATGTTGTTTGACGTTTGTATTAAAACTGTGACTTCTTCTCAAAGGAAAATAAACATAGCTTTGCAACATTTATTTTGGGAGGGACACTTTGCGCGCCAATACCATACTTTGGACACAAACAAATAAAAACATAGGAAGTAGTATATGAATTCAAAAAATAGTAATGAAGATGAATAAGAAATATAATTTTTCTTTTACTCAAGCGGTCAGCTTTGAATGTGTGAAATTTTGTGTCTCTATTTGCAACTGGCCCATGCAAAAACTACTTTTCCGACAAAACGAATAAAAAAGCTTTAAATATCTAAAGCTTTAAATATCTGAAATATCTATATAGATTTTGTGTAACTGACCCAATAGTTCAAAGTGAATGTGTAGAGCAGATGTGGCAATTGTGAGGGCTTGGAACCAGAATTTTACAGGGGGAGGCCAACTTTAAAAACAGATTTGTAGACAAAATTATCGTATAGTTTAGTTATTTTTATACAGTGGAATCCATTCAGATGTATTTGGTTCTTTTAATTACTGTATTTTTAAATCATCTTCTATTTCTTAATTAAAAAAAGGAAAGAGTTTGGTGAGGCTAACCAGCCAATACAGCCCCTGTGATCTGCCCGTAAACTCGTATAATATATCAAAAAACAACAATAACACCTATGCATTATGGACACGGGTGAAAAATGCACTGCGCACACTCGGAAAAATGGTGTTGTCATTCTCGGGAACGCGCGGTTTTGTAATATTTCCTCCTATAACACAATGTTAACTAATAAAAATAAACACTTGAAAAATTATAATAAAACTAACTAAAGTGTGAAAGGTCAAGTTTAAAGGGCCATGTCATCATGAAAATGTTTTCAATCAGTCGTAAAAGGCCGGCCTTGCAAGAGAGTCCGTACAAAAGTACAAAAAAACCTATTGCCGTAACTTTGCTTTTTTGACGAAACTCAGCATAGCTGCATATGAATGAAAACTATAAACTGTGTAAATATGATCAAAATCTTTTCAGTATTCGCGACGTTTTTAAGGCTTTTCGAAAAAAAAGCTGTCGACCTTTTTTTTCATGAATCAAAATATTAAAAAACCGAGCGTTCCAGGGAATGACAACACCATTTTCCGAGTGTGCGCAGTGCGTTTTTCACCCGTGTTTGCATTATGAAACAATGATCTATATTATTCATTCCAGTTGCACTTTGAACTGTTTTTTTAACTTGCTTTTTCTAACTACCTTCCTTCCTAGTTCCTGATGATCCAGAGAAGCAACATCTCGCGGGCTCATTGTTTCATTCTATGCTGTACAACTCCTTTTTTCGATTAACATGTATCAAATCACGACTAGTTTTTATTAAAAAATCTACAACACCACATCTTCTTGAGAACTCTACGGAAATCATCCTGTATTCTACCAATCCTGATACATAGAACCACGGGGCTTATACATGAATGAAAGAAGACAAAATTCAATGCTAAAAAATACCATGGGCTTGTTTGGCTAATCAATTTCAAAGTCATTAGAATATTAATCACTAGAAATGGGAGATAGCAAATAAACAGAGCAAATACTATGATTAAAATAGTGTTCAGTGACTTTCGAAATTGTTTGATGTCTTGAAGTAGAGAGTGCGGTCTACGTTTCTTGGTTTTCTTGGCCTTTCTTCTGACTATAATTTCCTTTCTTATCTGGGACAAAGTAAGGATTCCGTTAGTCTTGCTTCGGTCAGTTGGCTTTAAACCACGCTTCGTGGTTTCTGTTTCACTAGCAACATCATCTGATAGCCTGTCCACTTTCGATAACTGACTTCGATCATCATTCAGACTTTCTCTTGTGCAATTTCTTTGATACCCTTTTGAAGCATCACTCGAAGAGACGATACCCTCTTTTTCAATTGCATCACTGATTTCTCGATCTTCTTCCATACGAATTTTCTCTGGACGTTTAGGATCAACAAACTTCAAGCCTTCTGTACCTTTAGCAAAATTGGCAGAGAGTGAAGTTTCTTTGGCGCCATTTTTCGTTTTTTCTAAACGACACAAAGAATCTCCCATCGAGACATTTTGACCATTTTGTTTGAAAGTGTTATTGTCAATGATCCCTGAACCCATAATTAAAGAGGTTTCTATGGGTTTTTCGTTTGATGATATTTTTTCAATGTGTTTTGTATGCACTTCAGACACGTTATTTGATCGTAAATCTCCAAGAGAGATTTCATTGCGTTCTTGAGCACTGTATGCGTTGTCTTCTTTAGGCCTGGTACTGATCATGTTTGCGTGCATTTCATAATTGGTTTGAAATGACTCTTTAATTTCCTTCTGGCGTCCCTTGATGTTTTGAAAACACAGCAAATAACAGTCAACTATAATCAACAAACACAGAGCTTGTACACAGCATATTGAAACTGTAAAAGACCTCTTTCCAAGAAATGACATTAGCAAGGGACTTAGCAGCGACACCAGCCAAACTGCAATGGCTACTTTGTATGTTCTGTTATTAGTCACGATGTATCGATACTTACTCTGCATCTCGATGGAAAGATACCTGTCGTAACTGATACATGAAATAGTGTATAGGGATGATGAACCAAGAAATATACCCAAGTATGCATACGCTTTGAAAGATGTACACATTTGCTCGACGTCTTTCAACCAGAAATGTACCAAATTCATGAGACCTATTATAATCCCGAATAGTAAATCTGTCAATGCCAAGTTAGATAAAAGAATAAAGGTTGGAGTTAGTTTCTTGGGTGATGTCAGTATACCTGTAAGAATGAGAAGGTTCAGGAAAGTTGCAACAACTGACGAGCTGCCGTTCATAATTAGAGCCACGAATCCGATGGGATCACTATATTTAAACAGTTGGATATTAACCAAGTATTGAGGGTTTATGTGACAGGTTATATTCGATGTTAAACTAGACATCATTAATTCTGGAATACTTGGCACTCGCTTGGTCAATTAAGACTTCGTTGAACAGATGAGGATGACGACTGATATTAACTGAGCAATTGTCTTTTAAAATCAAAAACGCAACAACGCGCACGTGCTTATTTGACACTAACTCCTTTTAGGGTGATGTATTTTCAGCTATTCAGAAGAAAACTCTTTATGCCGCGTCAAAAAAGTTAGTATTCTGCTCAGTCACTACGAATCTTGGTTTGTTAAAAAATGTGCAAGTGACCGGGAAGAACTAGTATCACGACAATGGCGTAAAACCACATAAAATCAACTTGTTCAGCGTCGTCACCTGTTCAAAGTCTCTGATGTCTTGTTAATATGTCGTTGGTTGTGCATTCAACTCAAGGAGGTAATGTACTGTTGCAGATAGTGAACAATGTTTAACCAACTGGATACAAGAGTGTTCTTTTCACTCTAATATGCATTTTAACATCGTTTTGTAGTGTCCTTATAGTAATGTTTCCTGATGATGTTCATAAGGACAATGGTCTGAATAAGATTTTTCCGAGACGCATTTTGTTCAATTGTCAAGGATTCATCAAACAACATTTTTATATTGTATTTTTCATTTCATTTTCCAATATTTGTTATTGTTTTTTTTTTTTTTGTGGTTACGAACTAGTATTTGTAGTTTCTAGGCTCTGATCAAAGAGATGAAAATCGAAAACCAATAATATTTCACTTCTAAAGTCTTTATTTTTCAAACAAAAAAATGGTTTACACGTATAGTTAATCGAAAGACTATTTCGCTCCCGGGGGGGGGGGGGGGTACTTCCTTCAGATTTGGGTAGGGGTGTTCCGCTGGGATCCTGTAGGGGTTACCCTGTTTATGACAAAAAATACCTAACTTCCATACCCTGTTTATGACAAATTACAATTGTTTACAAACATTATATGATTTGTATAAATATATCAATTCAGACACACGTGCTGCTCTTATTTTTTTAAAAAGTCAACGATCTTATTCCTGCCGCTTTCCTGAATGCAAAATAATTTCTCTCATTTTTTGGGCCCTGAGTATGACAGGAAGTTTGGATTAAATCGGAAATAGAGTAGAATTAGATAACCTGTTCATGACACCAAGGTCGAAAAACCATACCCTGTTCAGCGGATCATCCCCGTATAGTCGATATAGGGTAGTACCCCCCCCCCCCCCCCCCCCCCCGGGATTTCGGTCAACTAACTGTGCTTAATAATATTTTTCTTAGTCGGCTTGTTTACTTTGTTGTTATCGATTGTTTGCATATGTTAAATTTGCCTTGAGTAATTATTTGTATGAACTATCATCCATTTAATATAAATCAAAAATACATTCTAAATATAGTAAGTACCACAAGGGCTTTACTTAGGGCCTCTTGCTTGAATAGATAAGTTTGTAAATCTAATTCTTCAAGATAAAAAACTAAGACGGGTGAATATCATAGTAAACACTGAAATTAACGTCTTTAAAAATCTGTCCAAAACGTCAATTACCAATAATATGATATTCTTAGTAGTTTTTCGACAAAAAGAAAGATTTTCAAGATCTATGGAGGATAATTTTTGGACTGAATTTCGTGTTTTTTTTTCTTTTCCGAAACCATTTTTTCACTCTAATATTCACAACCAGTTGGCCTATTGCATACGGAAAAATGTTCTCAGAACTCTACAACAAGCTCGCCTTACATTGGGTATTCTAGTACATAATATGATGGGACTGATACTAGAATTCATGTAGATGATTACAGCAGCTAAGTCCCAAACGATTCCTATGTTAATAATCCGCAGGGTGACCATGGTGCTAACTATTATATAAGGCAAATAGCATAAAAACAGTATCACAACAATAATCATTATAGTGTAGAGTGTTTTGCTAAATTTGTCAAGGTCTGGAGGAAGCGAAGCATGTCTCACAATCGTCGATATTTTCACAATTTTATCTCGATTTATACTTCGACTGCGCTTGACCTTGGCTTTCTCATCATTAGTGTTTGTAAGACGGAAATGGGCGGAGGTTTGATCCATGTTTTCATTTTCCAAGTTGTGTCGACCAAATCTTTTCGAGTCTTCATGATGAGCTTTGGTTGTCCTGGCTACGGTTTCGAGATCTTTGTTTGTACTCACGGACGGCTTCGGTTTCGATGTATTTTGCATTGCATTTTTTGTTGACATTTTAGTTTCATCAGCTTCAAGATTACGAAAATTACAATTAGCACGTGATTCTGTTAGTTCAAGCTCTTTGACGTCATCCTTTGTCGACAAAGTTTCTTCAGTCGTTGACATTCTGCCGGACTTAACCCTCAGTTTTCGTTCTTTAATAGCTTCAAAAGATTGAATATAGCAATCTGTAATGACAGCCAAACAAAAAAAAGCAATACAGCAGACCAAGACCAAAAAAGGACCTTTACTGAGAACGGCAATAAAAGAAGCCCCTCCGATTGCCCACGCCCACAAGCAAACCAAAGCTTTAAACGTTTTTTTCTTGGTTACTACCGACTTATACTTCATTCGCATAAGAAGCGAAAGATAGCGGTCGTAGCTTATACAAGCAATAGTGTACAAAGATGCAGGACAGAGTATGTAACTTAGAACAACTAGGATTTTCCACACTGTGCAGAAAGCTTCGTACTGCTGCAGTGCCCTGGTAACTAGATATACGATCTCTATTGGTCCAATAACCAATCCGATCAAAAAGTCTGTAAGCGCAAGATTGCATAAGAGGATGAATGTAGGCGTTTGAAGCTTTGCAGTCGACCATATTGCTTTTATAATCAATGCATTTAGTATCGAGGAAATGAAACACAAGAGAAGATTGAACACGATCAATACAATGGATGCAGATACAGACACGGAAGCTTCGAAATAATTGATGTACTGTGACGTCAGAACGCACGTGATTAACTCAGGGCGTGGAACGTCACTGTCGCTGATGTTATTGTTCGTCTGGGTTTGATAGGCCATTTGAAGCTTCTGAAAAATAATTATTAACAAATTCCAATTGTAATTTCGGCAAGCAGTATGGTCAGATGCAATGATAATCTATTTTGTGGCTTGAACTGAGTGTCTAAACAATTTGATTTAGAATGAGTTTTTTTTTTAATTATGATATTATTGCATCCGTTGACGATTAAAATTATTATCATTGAATCAGTTCCAACATACTTCGGGCAGTAAAATAATAATAACTAACTTAATAATAATAAAAATATAACTAAAATGAATAGAGCAAACGCAGGAAATATACTCCCTTATATTTACTATATTATTATATTTACTTCGCCTTCAAGTCTTTAAGTAATATATACAATACTAGTCTACCTAACAGGTAGCAAAATGCTGCCCTAGATCTTTGCTTAAATGAATTGAAATTTTTGTTGTTACAAAAAATCTAAAGCAAGTGAGTCATGGTTGGATATTTTTTTTATAGTGAATGAGGCAATAAGGACTATGTCAACAACACCAAAAACTAGTTTCAATTCCCAAATTTTATTTTCAACATATTTATTCTTTTAAAAATCATGTAATGGAATCACTATAAAAAAGTACAAGTAAGAAAACGGTGACACGCATGAAGTAATAGTAAATAGTGCAATTGCCGTCAAGCACTATGACGTCATGGCTTGTTTACATGAATAAAAATGCATTTAGTTCTGGCAAAATATTTTTCCTTTAATACATTTGGCATTGTACTTATACTTATAATTTGTTCCAATATTATAAGTGAACTTTTACCCTATTTTTCATTGATTTTAAGATGTTGAATCCCCCCTTTTGCCCATGATTCTTAGCATTAAAACAATAGATTTGTTTACATGTGACGTCATAGTGCTTGTGGCTAATTGCATGGTACGTTTACTTGGCACCGATAGCCAGTAAGAGTTTCACTGACTTATTGTTTGCACTTTTGGAATTAATTGTTTAATTAAAAATATTCATTTTTATAAAATTTTAATGAAAATCATCAGTAAATAATAAAAACTTGTAATATGGTATTTGTTTTATAAGCTTGAAAAGCATTGTACATAAATGAACAATAACATCACTTCATGCTCGCTCGCTGCGGCAGCAACCATTATAACCATATCTTGATTGACACTCTAAAAAAAGAAACAAACAAGTCAATGAATAGACCTAGTAAATGCATAAAGAAATGAACAACTACAATTATCTTATTTCAATTATACTGCAAAATAATTGACGACTACAACAAGTGACACGAATAGCGACCGTATATCTATTTATATATACGGACGGGATGCATGACAAACTAATCGTAATCAATGTAAACCTTCGTCTACCTTAGCCTTCTTAACAAATCCTTGCTTTTACTTATAGTTTTGTACCATTATTATGCGAAATATTACAAATAATAGAACAAACAGTCGCACTTCAAACGATCTCCAACTCAAGCTTTTAAAAGAAATTATGATATATTTTAGTTATACGATAAAACTTTCCTAATGTTATCACTTGTATTTACTCCAAGTAATTACACATCGGGCGTCTTGCACAGTAATCGCAGAAAAAATAAATAAATTTGACATATAAAGACACAGAGTTTCACTCACCTTGACCACAAACAAATCCAAGCACGAGGAAGACTTTGGTGTCGAATAACAACATACGAGGCGCGCAAGGGACGTAGGTAAACGAATTTGCGGTGCATTATGGGGTAAAATCGAGATTTTAACTCCCTTTACAGATTAGGGTTGCTGCCTTGCTCGCTCGCTTCAGGCTCGCTCGCTGCGGCAGCAATGAACGGCTGATCTGTATGGAATATACAATGTCCAGCCGAAGGCGAGACATTTTATATGTCATACAGATCGGACGCGAATATTGTATATAACTTATGTAATGTCTTTAGGTTAATGCTGCTAGATTAATATTTTTGAAATTAGATTTAATTTGGCCGAGATCAGTTTCAAGATAAACCTTATGCAAATCAGGACGATTTCTGTATCAGATATACAGATGCCGTCACGGTAGTGATTTTTTATTGTTCTGCCTTAATTATTCATGAATTTTATAATAGGGTATACAATTTACTATGCCTTAAACAGGGTATTAATACCTTATAGAAAATAAAGTCAAAATGATTAATAGATTTTACTGTCTTAAATAGGGTCAGGGTTTTGTGGTAATAGCGGAACCTCCCCTCAGAAACTGGATCAAGTACCCCCTCCCACCCCCCCCCCCCCCCCCCCCCCCCCCCACGGGAGAACCAGGAAATAAAAACAATTAAAGTAAATACTAACAAATAGTAGCTATTTAGTAGTTATTTGTCACTAGCACTCATCCAGAACATTACTGTTTCTTTTGTATCGGTATTGTGTTCTAGTTGAGTGCCACGGGAGTGCAAACACTAAATGTGTGCAACAATTGCCACCATTTAGTAGTAAATACCAGTAATTAAAAAAAATAATATTATAAAATAGCACTATTTAATGGTATTTATTTTGCACACTTTTAAAGCGTGCATTCTAAAGACAAATAGTTATTAAATAGCTATGGTTATTCAATATACCATGGTTTTCCTGCGCTTGCTCTAAATAAAGTCGCTTTATACCGATTCGACAATTATAAAAGTTCTGCATAATTAAGAAAAGAAGAACATGTGAGCCATAATCATGACCTATTGAAGCAGCTAAAAGTGCTGATGACATACCTTGAAAAGAAAACAGCACTAGAGTTTGTTTGCCATCAAGATATTTGGATTTAGCCTGTATGTGTTTGTCTGGGAGTTTTAAAGTGTATTTATCTTATATAAACAGAACTAATATTTCACTTTTTGTACAAGTTTCAGTTTCCAATCAAATAATTCTTTGAAATGTGAAATAAACAGCTTTTTCATTAACAAAATAACCTTTTATTTACTGATATAATTGATTCTAAGAAATCTATTTCTGATATATGACGTAAATATGAAAGTCAACTCATCAACAATGTCAATCACAAAAACATGAAAAGATGAAACCAATTAAATTGAGCTAGTAAAACATTTGAGTAGTAGCCAGTTGTCAGACGTCTAGTGTTTCCACATAGCTTCTATGCATGGTATTGCAGCGATGTAGAAGTATATGATTTAACAGCAACTACACAAAAACAACAGCAACAACTACAGCTGATCAACAAACAACAACAACAACAGCAGCAATGACAACAACAGCTCAACAAAGAACAACAACAGTTCAACACTGTCAACAACAGCAGAGACAACTGCAGCTCAACAACAAACAACAACAATAGCAGCAATGACAACAACAGCTCAACAAACAACAACAACAACAGTTCAACACTGTCAACAACAGCAGCGACAACTACAGCTGATCAACAAACAACAACAGCAGCAGCAATGACAACACCAGCTCAACAAACAACAACAACAGTTCAACTTAACACTGTCAACAACAGCAGCAACAACTACAGCTCATCAACAAACAACAACAGCAGCAGCAATGACAACACCAACTCAACAAACAACAACAATAACAGCTTAACACTGTCAACAACAGCAGCGACAACAACAGTAACAACAACAGCTGAGCAGCAGCAGCAACAACAACAACAGCTCAACACTGTCAACAACAGCAGCAGCAACAACAACAGTAACAACAACAGCAGCAACAACAACAACAGCAGCAATGACAACAACAGCTCAACAAAGAACAACAACAACAGCTCAACACTGTCAACAACAGTAACAACAACAGTAAAACAACAACAGTAACAACAACAGCAGTAACAAACAGCTGAGCAGCAGCAGCAACAATAATAGCATCACGTGCACTGAGAACACGACGAGGTTTCTTGGGAAAAAATATGATAAAGATGCATGATAAAGGCGGTGGAAATAATTATTTTTTTAAATAGGTAACTAGCGATAACACTAGTGTGAGCTGCGTCTGTGTTTGTCATGAAACAATTGTGGTAAAAATGTATGTTATACACCATAAAAAGAAGAGCGTACTTACTAATACTTACTGGTAAGTACTTTCTTCTTTTTACGTTGCATAACTTACATTTTTAACGCAACTGTGTAATTATTATTTTGTTCGGCAAAAATCAAGGATAATAATTTCAATAATAATAACTTAATCTTTATTAAATTTGTAAATCAATAATACATGAATAAACGTAAAAGAAATCAAAATATAGTGAGGTGGAGGGTAGAGCAGCAAAATACATGAAGATTTGTAGTGACGTCATCAGGCAGCCATCTTGAAATTGTCTTTTGTTGAGCTTGATCAATAATTGTCATATATTTGAAAATGTAATTATAAATAGAAAGTTTTCGATTCATAACTTTGTTTTTGCAATTGGCATCAAGTGTCCTAAATCATTTCAGCCAGCAGTTTTTCTTCATAATGACATGCAACATTCATTTTACTTACTTCGGCCGGCTAGTGCAAACGATGTTCAAGTTCATATCAGTCGATTAAAATCATACATGTATCAAACGTTGGTATTAGGCTTATATTATAGATGTATATTATACACATAACATTTTTACAGGAAAAAAATAACTCAAGAAAATAAATAGTACTGACTGAAAGCATGGCATTGGAACGCCAGTATTCAGCCAACAATCTATTTTGAAATTCATGTTTTAGAAAACAAAAAAACTGATTGGAATATGAACAAAAAACGAAATTTCAGTGAACAAAAACGTCGAAGCATTGACTTCTTACAGTGCAAATTGTTGTCAGATCAACTAATCCGACTTAATATTTTGTCTTTGGATCAGTAGTAATCTTAGAACTTTAATTCCTGGCTTTTCCATAACCTGTAATTTAGCTATTTTCATACCGAATAAAACGACCAAGCATTTTACCGCCAAAGTTGTAATTTTTGAAGCGCGCGCGTCTTCTTGAATGGCGGGAAAAGTCTGAAAAAAAAATTGCCGGTGATTTTTTTCAGTCAGAAAATTAACGATTGTAAAAAGCGTAAAAACCATCAATTTAGTTTCGTTAGTACAATTTTACATTAATATTGTTGATATTTTTTGTCACCTCGCTGAAAATACCCGTAAATGACAGTAGGCGGTCAACCAACTTGGGTAAACATGTATAGCTTGACCAATGTCCTTACATCGTTTTGACAAAACAAGCTTCTCTACGAAAGCGTCAATCAATACCCCCTGGCATGTAAACTTTAAGCTACGAATGGAACAGAAAACAACTGGAGCACTTTACATATCCGTCTGTTAGCATTCCACCGGACGGCGGGTTAGGGAAACTTGACAACAAACTACATCAAAATCGAGTTCAATTTGCATCGAAAGTGACGTTTTTTGCGAACGCCCTCTGGTTAATTCACTTGCAACATTAGCTATTTATGTTTTAAAGCTCTCGTAGTTTTTGTGAATTCTCCTTTTTTACAAAGATAAGGTAAGTTGTTATTTAATACTGTGTGTCATAATATTTAAATCAAAGTTACATCGTATTTTATGTAGCATTTGACAATGTTTTGATTTGTGAGGTACATGTAATTTGGGCACAGTACAAATGTAAATCCTCATGTTCGATACTTGTGAATGTATGTATAAATCATTAGTTATCATTAAGAGTTCGAATTTAAATGATTCCAAGCCTTGATAATTCGCAGCAGTCTTATTAAATCTTTACGAATCGTTTATTTTAAACCTAGAACATATTATGTTCTATTCGATAAGAAAAAATAAATATTAAACGAATGTTAAAATTGATTCAGACATGCCGGGAGAACAACAGAGGAACGCATATTAAGACATGATCGATAAGACATAATTACTAATTTAGAACATTACGCTAGCTCAAATCAAGAAAATTATTAATGTTTTGAGTTGTAATATTCCTAAACTGCTGTTCCGAAAAGAGTTTGTTTTCTCAAAAAGATCCTAAAATGTTTGTTTTATTCAGTTTGTTTTTGATTTCAGTTCTTGAATAACATTGATATAGCTTAAAACAAAGTACAGCAATATAAACAATTGAAGGAAAATATAATTTACACTTGAATAAACTGCTAAGAAATTCCCCTAAATAAAAAAAAAGTTTCATTTTTGTGCATTCCTTTACAATGTTCTAAAACATTCCAGCAAATTCTTCGGTGTCATAGCATCCCTATACTTAAATTCTCAGTTTTACGTTTATATTATGAATACTTCGTTAAAACATCAATACTGCTAATTGAATTCACTATTCGATCTCAGGAAATATTCAATTTCAAATCATACTTTGTATAACAAAAAATATACCATAGATTCAGACATTTTTCGAAACAAAAATGGCAAATTTCCAATCCAGACGGAAGGATTTGGTCAAAAAATTATTTCATTCATAATATCAATTTCATGTCACATGACATTATCAGAAAATGTATGTCTTATATTTTGATCTTTTCTACAAAATATTGCTCAATATTTTTTATGCTTTCAATTTTGTACTTTTGGCTGAATGACAGCCTTACACTAGTATTATTGGGAAGCCCCCTGCCGTTCGAGGCAATAACAGAACGACAGGAAGAAATCAAATATACAAAATGCACAGATTCACTCATTTTGAGATAGATTTCGCTTATTTATTCTTAATTTAATTAGCCCTAGCCGCCTTCAATTCTAAAAAAAAGCTTTCATAAATAAAGTGATAGTATAATCTTTCACGAGAAATTTCTGACCAGTTTGTACTAAACCTGACAATGGACAATTAATTTTAGTTCAATTGATTTTTCTTTAAAAAAAATTCGATGTTGGCCTTAAACTAATCATAACTAACAATTTGTGTGATTTTGTGTTGTTTTATGCAAATTCGAATCCGACATTTAAAACATTCAAATCAGCATTCGAAATAAGTATACAGTCACCGACTGTTTACATCTTATATGCAACACTTAGGTATCACACGTACTAATATGAGTATCTAAATTTTACATGATTGCAAGCAATATGCTAGGGAAACCTTAACAAATTTAATGGTCGTTGCATAAGATTATGTGAACATGAATTTCTCAAGTAAGTCTCAAGATTTGTGAGTATGGCTGCTTCAGTTTCACCACCTGAGGAAGTTTTCTGTAAGTTTAAGCATTTGTACAACCCTTTTAAACATACGTAGTAAAGTACGTATAGTATATATTGGATGGGGGTGTTTGAATGTTTGTAAAATCTAAGTAGCCACATACGATTTCTTCAAATTTCGACATGAAATGTATACGGTAAAAGGAGAATTTTGTAGGTTTGCCCAAAAAGACGTACCTATAGCCGCACCGTCAATTTCAGGCGGCTAGAATATTTCAAACAACAGCAACAATATTGGAATAATCTTAAAAAAATATATATATCATAAACGTGTTATTGGAATATCGTCACATTTAGCGAATGTTTGAAAGAAACTCTGAAGGCAAATTTGTGAAAAGCTAGCTAGCCAGTGCAATTTTCATATGTTCAACCTATTGGTTTTGTATCTCTAGGCCGCAAAACGTAAGTGAAAATTTGTAAATTTTAGTTCATTTTCAAGATATAACTGGTAACACTAAATATCCAATATACCATAATATCAACTATATTCTGGTCTTTCGACTGAAGTAACGCGGTCTAAAGTTCAGAAACTGAAACATTCTGAAAGACTTACGAGTTCTGTCTGGCATATTATCATGAAAATCAATATTCCATAAATCAAACATGATATACAATAAATCATGAATACCGGTTTCATACCAGGATATAAACATGCAAACATGTTTACCCAACTGCAAAAATGTTGTCCCACAAAAAGAACTTTCTGATAGAAATTTTGAAATTTATTAAACACACAAAAAAACGTTCAACATGAGAAGTCTTTCTTTGTCTTGTGATGTAACTGTTTTTTCCCTGTATTTCCAAAACTCAGGATAACGGTTTTGCGATTAGCTAGATTCAGAAAATCCAGACGTTGACGTTGAAGAAACATGTTTTGTACTATTTCAAAGAGTTGCAATTACACCATATCTGTACAAAGTTCAACTTACCAAAATAATGATTACATTTTCCATATACGACATATTAATATTTTTCATTTCTTCCACATAGAGGTATATTATAGATGCATTCTCTCGCAACCCCTACATTCTAGATTTACACGATACTTAAAAAAAAACCTTATAGTTAGATTTATCGAATAAAAAATAGGCATTTGTAAAATAGGAACTTGTAAAAGTGACCACAACCAAACGTTTTCAGTTGGCCTTTAAGTTTTTATTTTATTTTATTGTATTGTATTTTCAGCTTCACTTATGGACTCTTCCCACCAGAGATTTTAAAGTGAAGTTATGTAGAAGAATGACCATCGCTCAGCAAATCATATTTGTACTACTGTTGGGATTGGTGGTTTGTATACAGTTAGTACTAGCACAAAACTCGCCCGCTCCAACAAGAGGTAATTACATAAACAAACACAAAATGTACCGCACAGTTACAAAATGACAACGATACAGCGTGCAAATAAATTGAATGTCTTTTACGGTTAAGATACGAAAATGTTTCGCATTCAAAGTGACTCTATAGATAGATGTCATTTCACTTTCTTCGATATATAAGCAGCAAAAAACGTAAAATTGGAACATTTTGTCATAACGAAAAAATAAAAATAAAAATAAGACAAAAGTCCTCTTTGATCAAACTTTCCATTTTTGTTTAATTTACAATTTACTATGGCTCCTAACTGAAAAGTTCGCAACTACGTAAACAAAACGTCAAGTTCACAACAAAACCAAACACAAATACATATTTATTTTATATGATTACTCCACGCTATTACTAGTCTTACTAGGCGGGTTATTTAACCAATAATGCAGCCCGTACGGGAGGTGCAGGTACAAAATTCAGGAATACATACCATCAAATAACGTTACCATGCACTGCTATACTGGATGATCTGGGCTAGAAGGCGAGTGTCGAGGAGGATCAAGCAAGTCTCATCTCTTTCTGAGTCACCCCACTAAATCAATTTCAATAGAACATTTCTTTTTCTATTGGAATCGATTCGCCTAATCTAGTGGTGTGGATTGAACAAGCCTCAGTCACCCACTACGGTCGATTATGAATGATTAATTTAATTAATATCAGCAACTTTCCATCGAAAATTCTGGATTTTCTCATCGATGCTGTCAAGTGCACATATTCGACCTACACCGCGGTCTACCATGAATTCTACATTCAATTAGTTGGATAAGGCTAACGTTTACTATTTTTTGTCTAGACCCAAGAGAAACCCACGAGAAACGTCTGCTTGCAGATTTATTTAGAAACTACGACAAAGAGGTTCTTCCAGTGTTGAAGAAGAATGATACGGTTAACGTAGAGTTTAGTCTTGCCTTGATTCAAATCATAGCTGTCGTAAGTATCAATTAAAGCTTAACCATCATCATTAGCTCCATACATCACCAGTGCACGATTACCTCTTTCTCCTGCAGCGGTGGTTTTTCCTCTTTCCTATAGCGCCAATCCCCCTACGTAAAATACCACCGCTACACAGCCTATGGTAAGCCATGTTTTTTGGCTTCCTAACATAATCTGTCTTTATCAGGGATTGCATTGGAACAATGTCAGGACTATTACAGACATGTTATATATTTGCATCTTTCTCTTTCAGAATAGCAAATCCCAGCTAGTTACAATAAGTGTATGGATACGGCAGGTACGTCTATACTAATACAGAAGAAACAAACAAACAAACAAACGAACAAACGAACAAATCAGAAGGAATTCTGTATCAGTGAACGATGCCTTCACGGTAGTGATTTTGCATTTTTCCCGTATTGTTCTAGATCATGTATTATTAATGTATTTGATAACACAAGAAACTATTTGGATGTTATTCTTTTTATGATATTCCAATCGCTCACCATCCGATCGTACCTTTTTACAGTGCAGAGGACATTCGAACCATGAACACTTGTCTTTATTTAGCTTTTTATTTTCAGAGCTTTTTGCTGCTTCAAGTCCTCTAAAAAAGTAGAATTGAACTCATGCACTGATTTATCAAAATGAAAATGTTTTCAAACAAAGGATTCACTCAAAGGATGCACGTTAAAAAGTGTCAAAAAAGTACAAAGTGTTCACGGTTTGAGTGTCCTCGCGGTAATTTTCAACTCGATCTGTGATAAATATTTACTTCTATGTATGTATGTCATTTCAGAAATGGAAAAATCCATTTATGGCTTGGAACGCTTCCAACTATGGAGGAATCGAAATAGTGAATCTCAATCCAGAAAGGTTATGGGTTCCTGATGTCATTTTGTATGATAAGTAAGTACATTTTATTTTTTATTTTTAACTTTTTATTAGATTTTCCTTTCTTCAAATGAAGGCAGGGACACCACAACAGCTTTCACCAATTACCGTGGGCCCTGGGACCTCCGGTTTATTGTCCTTATCCGAGAAGACATGAAATTTTTAACCATTCGGCCACGGGGATCGAGCGCATTACCTCCAACAAATTAAACCGGCGCTCAACCAAATAAGCCAACCTGGCGGCCTTTCACATGCATGGGAAATAAAAATAGCCGAATTATTGGATGATGAAATTTATTGTAACGCCTTGTTTCTTATGCGTAAGGCTCTTGTTAATTGAAATACAAAATCCATATACTTTGATAGATACCAAACGAGGATATCATGTCCGTTTACCTTGCTTGAAACTGCTTCTTACATTTGAAAACTTATTTTCCAGTGCTGACGAAACGTACGCTGGAGGTTTGGAAAAGTACAAGACGGGTGTCATCGTTTCCTCAGACGGCACAAATGCATGGAATTCCCCAGCTCAGTTTACCAGTACATGCAAAATCAACGTCAAGTACTTCCCCTTTGACAAACAAAAGTGTTCTCTTAAGTTTGGTTCATGGACCTTTATGGGTGACCGTTTGACGATGACATCGGCTTCTAAATCAGCAGATCTTAGCATGTATGTAAATAATGGAGAGTGGCATTTGCTTTCAATGCCGGCAGTTCTTAACAAAGTGTTTTACAACTGCTGCAAGTCTCCTTTCTACGATGTTACCTTGCATCTAATAATCAAACGAAAACCGTTGTATTATGTGTTTAACTTGATCCTTCCTTGTGCGTTGATTGCTACTTTGACTTTGATAAAGTTCTTCTTGCCGCCCGAGTCTGGAGAGAAGGTCGGTCTTGGTATCACCGTTCTCTTAGCGATGACCGTGTTCTTGCTTCTTGTAGCAGAGACATTACCGTCGACTTCTGACAACATTCCTTTACTTGGGCAATACTTTGTTGCCACTATGTTTGTTACTGCGGTTTCTTTGGTTGTCACTTGTTTGATTTTAAATTTCTTCCACCGAAACCCTGCAACTTCTCCAATGCCGCGTTGGGTCAAAGTCATAATTCTTGACTACATGGCTAGGGTTTTCTGTTTTGGCGTTTTCAAAGAAGAGGAGAGCAAGATTCGCCCAAAAAAGCGAAAGAGCAGAATTGATCTAGATATTACACTGCCAGAGGGTGAACTTGGCATAGATGATCATTTTGTAAATTTGCGAGACATGGACAGCTCAAGGCATGCAAAGTTCTCACGAATGGACTCGTTACCTTATCCCAGCGGTCGCAGTACTCCGTGCAGGCGCAGTATAAGCCAGATGAGTACCAACAATCAATTAACACCGCTTACTGAAAGACTATTGGAGGATATTGGTATCCTGGCTGATGACATTAGGGAGAAGCAGGAAGATGAACGACTTAGGGAAGAGTGGCGCTGTGCAGCCCTCGTGCTTGATCGAATGTTCTTTTGGATCATGTCTGTAGTCTCGATCATGACTTCCTTTTTGATCTTTTATCGAGAGCCGGTACTAGAAGGATAATATGTTTTACAACAGCGAGAGTATTATAACAATCTCTTCAAATCCCTTCATGTAGTCTGAAGTGTCTGAGCATAACACCAACAGGACGGGACATAAGAAAGCAGACTTACAAAAGTACACGAAATGGGTCAGTACATAGGTCTTCAAAAGACAACAAGACAGAAATCCAAACTAACCTTAGCTTATTCTTCACTATTAATTTTTAATTTCGTGAAACAAGCAAGAGATATTTTAAAAATATATTATCTTCAAAACAGATTTTTGAAACGGAAATATATATATAATATAAATATATATGCAATTCAAAGTACCAAGATATAGTAAGATCTGTTGTTTATTCAGTAAGACATATAACATCTTTTTAGGTGAGAACGCTCCTGAAACAAGCTCCCTAGATTGATTATGCTGGTTCCCAGGCTTTTTCCTTTGATTATTGCTAACTCGCCTGTACTATTCGAGCAAGTCTGGGAGCTTTTAACGGAGCCGTCTCAGCCAGGATGCTTTGCGGCGCTGTGGTCTATCATATGCCTAAAGCGCTCATTTTCGAGGTGACCGAAAATGGTCGCTAGAGAAAATTTCATCTCTTCGAATTATCCACTTGTCTCACTCACGCCATACAAGTGAATTTTGTAGAGTTCCATATTGGTTAACAGATATTTTGTGTAGATTTGTTCATTTTACTCATATGTGAACAATAACAGAGGCGCGCAAAGTATCGTGGCTGAGAAGGCTCAACGTCGAATAATGCCACCGGTGAGAGTTAAAACCGATCATAAAACACCAATGAAAAACTGCACAGTGGTTACCGATAAATAAGCTCATCAAACTCCAAATTGATTGAAGCGCAAATTAATCAAAACAAACCATCGCGCCGAAGAAATTCAAGATTTTTTTATAACATTCAAGTTTGTACAGAGTTTTACTTATAAAATATGTTGTCGAATAATTACTGCTTTAGCTAAATATTAGAAAGAAAACTAAGAACATCACAAGCTGCAATCTTGCGAATGAATAATTGCAAGCACATTCAGCTACTGTGATTTTTGTTTTGAAGGACGAAGTACATTCACTAAACGATGTAGATTCTCCACGTGGTGCATTTCTTCCCTGAAGCCTTTTAAACGAAGCAAAGAAACAGCTGATCAATTCTAGTGTGTACGCAACATAAGCGGTAAACAATTCTTAACTATTTAGTATCAGATAAGATTTAGTTTTGCACTAAGAATTCACCGAGGCATAAACAAAGGCAGCTTTGAACTCAAATCCTTTGTGGTATTGTGTTTATACCGAAACTTATCTGGCGCTAAATATTAAGAATTGTTTCACGCCCATGTGACGGGTACTTAATAAAAATTCTAACTTTATTCAGGCCTCATGCAAAAGGTATCAGATATCCAAATTAGCAAAACATTAAAA